>VZTR01014240.1:28208-45149 GCA_013400775.1 Chaetops frenatus | reverse complement strand
CAACCAATGGTAGAGTTAGAAAGAGCTCATGAATTATGCTATCAAGCCAATGATATTGCTAAAGTGCTTGTAACCAAACACAGTGTCCTTTGACATATGTATGGAACTTAGAATGTTATAAATGTAGACATAATTTTTAATAAAGTGGCATTCCTTGCACTCTGTATTGGTGTATTGGAGGATGTCCCTTTCACCCACCAACTACAAAGGCATTTACATCAAACACAGCACACAAATTATGCCAAGTCTCTTACAGTCTTTTGGAGTACTTGGTCTCATGTTTTAAAGTAGGCATCACCTCCCCTCTTCAAGCTCATATCAGCCCATTTCCCCAGGAACAGATCTCCTTCAGATGTATAATGGGAGGGAGCTTCTGAAGGAAGACAAAGAGGGGCAAATTCAGATCTGGGGGTCCACTACAGATGTGGGGCAGCAAAGCCAGGGTGCAGGGCAGAGGAAGGCCCTTTGAAGTCAGTTAGGCTCTCCTCTTATACCCACATGTGAAAGGATGAGGTTCATAAAGAAGAGAATTACAGATTCACAGATTCAATTAGGAGAAGTGCATAGCACACAAAAGTGAGCAAAGTATTCAGGGAGCATTTAATTTGCTTAAGCACATCTGGATATTAAGTGTATGGAAGCCAAAAGTTGAATCCATAGACAACAATCTATATATGGCACAGCCAAAAATCTGTGGCGTTTTCTATATCAATGTCACCTCTCATATTACTTCTCTGCTTTCGACATGTTCTTATGGTGGCCCTTTGTCACTGAATATGAGCCCAGTTCTTGGGTGGAGAGGGTTTTTAACATGTTTTTTCCTTTGGGGTTCCAAAGATGGTATAATGTGTCTCTGAATCTCTGTACAATAGACAGATCTGGTGCTTTACAACCCTGGGAAAGCTGGCTGTTAGAACAGACTCCCATATAGAAAAAACAGGTGGATTAGAAAAATAAAAGAAGTACAGCAAGCTTTGGGACTAAAGGGGAAAAGTGTTTGAGATAAGAATATCAGGAAATAACTGTAGTATTTAGATACTAAACAAAGAAACAATATATTAGAATGAAAATATTCTTCATGTTAGTGTCTTGAAAAACAAACAAACAAGCCTCAATTCATTGGAGCTGGCAGATAGAAACTCCTCTAATGTTACCAACTTTCTTAGAAAGTATAACAAAAAGATTCTCTTAAAATGAAAACATTTCACAAAACACTTCAGTAACCTTCAGAATCAGAAACCAGCTTAAGACTGTTGTAACAAATATTTACTATTGCCCATGCCCTGAAGCCATTTTTTGGTGGTTACAAAGCTCTGTAAAGTTGCTGAGGATCATTTCAATGCATTCATCAAAAATGCCTTTATTTTTAAGTTGGTAAAAAACAGAAGAACTCAGTAATGTGCCCAATGAAAAGGGACACATAGGTTACTTCCTTAAGGGGAGCATGATTTAAAATTAAGCCCTAATTTAGTGGCATCTTAAAAAATGATTTATGTGTCTTAAATACAAATAATTTTGTAGTTTTTGAATCATTTGTATTTCTGAGTACATGGCAACTACTTGCATTCTTATTTGCCAAAATTATCATAGCCAAATTGATTCAGCTACTGTGCTTAAATATGTGTTTTATGCTCCAGTGTTTTTTATTCGTTATATTGCTCTAGAAGGACTATGAATTGGATTTCTAAACATGAAATAGACATCTCTATACTCCACGGTATTCAAATTAAATGTTTTAGCTGTAACCTTAATTCCCCTTATTTATTGCCCCATCTTTGTTTATTGCCTTTGTAGTATCATGGCTAAAATCTGACAAGAAGCTGCTTGAGGAACAGTCTGATCTCTCTTTAGTACCACAGAATATGCAACATATTTAGAGTAGAAGTGAAATGAAATTAAAATTAAAAAATCCGGAAGATTTTGCATGTGAGTAGCTGTGATTTTATCATAGTAAACATTTTAAAATTGCATTAATTGGAAATTGCAGCATTGGGAATGATATTCCTAGCCCTCAGAAATGTGGATAAAAATTATGAGCAATATCTATAAGAATGTTGGTATTCACTGTATCAAAGGAAATAATCTGTTAGCAAACATTCAATTTCATGAGCATAGGTAAAGTAGGAAAAGACAAATATAAATTAATTCATTATGATCAGATGTGAAACACCATATATTTCAGATACCACAGTGTGATTCAGGAGAGCAAAATATGGTTTTGTTCTGCTTTAGTCTTTGCAAAAAGGGGTACAAATGAGGTTTCTTTAAAACTTCAGAACATCTCTAGGATAAATAATGAAAATTTCAATAACTTCTTGGACATGCAGCGTGGACTTACTTAATATTGGGAATGGGTCTTTTTAATGTTGGGCCAGGCTTTAGCCTGGTATAGGGGAATATAGTTCCATTGCAGTCAGTGTTAAATACTAGGATACCAAAGAAAGCATCCTGGGGTGCATTAGGAAGAGCATTGCCAGCAGGTCGAGGGAGATGACCCTGTCCCTCTATTCAGCCCTGGTGAGGCCTCACCTGGAGTGCTGTGTCCAGTTCTGGGCTCCTCTGTACAAGAAAGACATGGAACTCCTGGAGCAGGTCCAGCAGAGGGCTATGAAGGTGAATAAGGGACTGGAGCATCTCTCATGAGGAAAGGCTGAGAGAGTTGGGCATATTCAGCCTCAAGAAGATATGACTGAGAGGAGACCTCATCAAGTATCTGAAGGGAGGGTGTCAAGAAGCTGGATCCAGGTCCTTCTTGGTGGTGCCAGCAACAGGTCAAGGAGCAGTGGGAATAAATGAGGAATATGAGGAAGGACTTCTTTTCTGTGTGGGTGACCATGCACAGCAACAGGTTGCCCAGAGAGATTGTGGAGTCTCTTCCACTGGAGATATTAAAGAACCATCTGGACACAATCCTGTACCATGTGCTTCATATGACCTTGCTTGAGCAGGGAGCTTGGAACAAATGACCCACTGTGGTCCCTTCCAACCTGAGGCATTCTGTGATTGTGTGAGCTGCCAATGCATTGCATCAGTATGGAGTCAGCCGTGGGACACCAATTATGACAGTTGCTGACTTGTTGCTTACTCTTTTGCTTTAGCAATCCTTTGTCATGGGCTACATATTTAATGCATAATATGTTCACATCATGTATGAACATATAATACCATCCTTTCCACCCCTTAACCCAAGTGCTGATATCTGTCCTTTAAATCAGAGGGTATTTACAAATGTGGTAAAACACAGCAAGGTATTTGCATTTCCCAAAATAAGATAAATGCTGTGGAAGTATTCACAATCATAATTTAACATTACTTAATTAACTGGCTTTGTCTGTCATGTCTTTTTCACATTTCCTTGATATTTAACTATCTCTATACAAGGTACAATACCTGTAGGAAAAGGCACAGAAGACTATTTGGGAATACTTTAACTGGAGCCTTAATGCTAATACAGCTACAACCTTTAAGTACCTAAGGGTAGTCTTGTACCACTTGCCAAACTCTGCCTGTAGAACGCCAGTGGCCCGTGCTCTCACCCCTTCAAGTTTCCCTAAAGGTTCTCAAAGAGGTTGCATTCACACCCTGTGTGATCTGCCTGCTCCCCATGAAAGGTCTGGCACCTGCTCCTTATTCCCTAGGGGTGGAGAGAAGCACTGCAGTCAATATATTCCAATTTCTCTGGCCACACAGCCCTCCAACCGAAGAGTAATTTGCCACATAAATGTCTGAATTAGCCAGAGGAGTTTTTTTTAGTCTTTGGAAAAGCTGATTACTTCATGCCAAGCATAGCTGTATTGCCCAATGAGAGTTTGTTTATCAGCCCCACTCTCACAAGTAGGTAACTGCAAAAAGACTCAGTGGTGAATAAGTTCCTGCTGGAAATAGTCTAGAGTTTCTTTCAAAGCCACACCTGTTCGTGTGATACAAGCCTCTTAGGTGAGCTGCCTGCTCTCTCCTGGCATTAAGGAACAGAATGTCTCAGCCCAATGAAAAGCAATGTTAGGCCATACTAAGCACACAAACATATATGCAAGCAAGGAAATGGCTTTAGACTGCCGAGAAACATTGCCCATTTAACCACATCTAATGTTTGTACTCTCTCACACACACAAAATGCTTGGTGCCTTAGTAATATTTCTATTTGCTTAAGAGGGAAAAAGAATGAAAGGGCAAAGGAAAAGCTACCAGGAGGGGATGCATAAAATGTTTCTGATTCAAGTGTGATGAAGTCAGCTGAAAACAAAATGCGTAAGGGTTTTCTCAAGTGCCCGGGACTTTACAGTTGTGATACGCAGAAGCAGATCATAGCCTTTCCATACTCAAACTTACAACAATTACATGCCTGAAAAGAACCTCTAACTGCAATAAAAACCAGAACAAGTTGCTAAGAAAGGAATGAGAAGATATAATCTTGTAATAGTCCCTTTTGGAGGGTGCAAACTGACACCATGGGTTTGGAATACATGATGCAATGCTACCATGGCTCATGATGACGAGCATGCAGAATTAACCCATCCCCTCTATTACAGCTGATCCACCCAGTTATGACTCACTGGTAAAGGACTGAACTTTTTGTCCTTAGGCAAAGGGCACAGCAGCTGTATCTCCCAGACACAGTGCCAATGTTTTCACGACATCTCCAAGGGCACTCACGATAAGACTGATCCAAGAACAGTTTTTTTTCATACCACAGGGATTTTTGGCACAGACAAGTAGAAGGCTAGCAGACAAACAAAACAGACCTGTTTTGACCCAAATCAAAAATGCAGTGGCTTTCACTTTCACGCTCTGGACTGAGGTCTCAAACATAAATGAAATTGGGGGAAATTACTCAATCATTTGTGTGTTCACTTCTTTCAGTATCTGAAACAGATCATGCTCCTGAACAATGTGAAATTCTAATGGATCCTGCAGCTGGTCCCACTGCTTCATCCTTGATGTCCAGATTGATATCACTAACCTTAACACAACAACAACCAGCTGCTTACACTTCTGTACCTGGCAAGACTCTGCTTTTACAAATGTAAGGAGGGCTGACAACAGACATTGGTGGTTGCTAAGACCAGTTGATTCCAGAAGCAGATGAGTCTATATTCTATTTCAGGGGCATCCTTTTGGAGAGCATTCTACCATTCATCCATATCAAATCACATTAATTCATATCTGTTGATATATTCATATCTTTATATAACAGCCACTCTCTGGGTCAACATGAAAACCGAAGTGTGATGAGAACTCCTGAGTAAAACAGAAGTCACTACCTGAGAAGACCATGGTGCTAGGAGCTCTCGTAACCCCCCATCTCTTCTACCGCTGAGCAATCCTCAGCATAAAACTAGTTCACACAATACCTAACAACTCAGTCTTTACAACAAACTAAAACCGGCTCTGCTTAGAGAAAAGAAAATGTACACAGAATTTTGTTAATTCACTATTTTAAAAATAGAGTTCTTTTCAGAGCTGACTCCATTGTAAAACTCAAAGTTCAGCCTTCTCTCTCACCTGTTGTGCAGCTCATTATAAGAATATTCCTTTGCAAAGAAATTTAGAAGAACATTGAACTGTAGTGCTTTTCTAATTGGCTTAAACTGTAACTGAAACTTCATCATTTCCTCAGCAGTTTTCTCCACATTTTTAAGGAATAACTCCTGTCAAGGACAATGTAACAACACAACTAAGGATGATCTTTCCTTTCCAAAGAACAGGAAAATGCTATGGAAATATTGGATGTTTTTAGAAATAGAAACTCAGATAACATCACTTATATTGGTTATCTAGAGAGAAACTGAAAACCCAGGTCTAGACTTAATGTATATTAGTCTTCTGAGCCACTTAACAGCTGCTTCACTGTGAAAGTGGTAATTAAATAACCACAGCAGAAATACAAATGACGGACAACACGGGAAGCTTGGCAGATCAGGCTTCTCAGGCCACCCTGATTGCTTCTAACTGGATGCACGTCCCTGTGCAAAGCCAGAGTCCGTAACTGCTGAGGAAAATGGGCATAGGTCAGAATAGATGATCTCTGTGAGCTGGATGAGGAACATCCGAGGAACAAATCGCAACACCCTGCCTGAAGGACCCCCACCGTTTCATCCAGTCGTGGCTCACCACACCCTGTGCACCTCCCCGGCGTGCAGGAGTAGCTACTGAAGTCACGACCTGTCAGCCCGGTTCAGCACACAACTATGAAAATGTCACTGCAAGTCCTGAGCAAAACCGTTCTTTTTCTTCCTGAATAAAATAATTTCTCTGTTTGAAATAGCAGGTCTGGACTATGCTATAAACACATAACACAATTTGGAACAGCAGAGCTTTCTCAGGTACAGGGGCCTGTTACTTGCAACTCCTTTAAAGAAATGAAAGTACAGCTTTTGCAGGATGTACACCTGTATTAGACGTGGTAAATAAGAGGTGTTCCCAAAAAAGAGTTGGGGAAATTTACTCAGTGTGGTTGTGAAATATATTTGCAAAGCAGCTTTTATCATATTCCTGTGACCTTTATTATTGAGCTTAGTTTCACAAAATAAAGGAACTGGGATATCAGAAAGCATTATGGTAAGATGGAGGAGCAGCAATTACAGCTAAATAAACAACTCTGGAATCCTTCATATCTGATTGAAATATTGTGTTAACAACTCTTTTGAAGCAACTGTTTCTAAATTACTTCAGGAATAGCGTTTAACATAGCTTATTAAAACAGTATTCTTAAAATGCCAGATAAATTTTCCTCTTAACAATTTTAGCTGTGTATTTTTGCCTTTAGGCTACAGTGTCCTCAGGTTCTTTCAGCAGCACCAGGCAGAAATTGAACCAGTCAAAGTGTCCCTTTCAAACAGTGCTATGAATCTGTGACTCTTTGTGATGAGAACCAAGCACATGGCTATAACAGATGTTACAGTGCATTCCGGCTACCTACATGTAACTTTTTTGTCCATCTTCAGTCTGTACCTCCACTCATATTGTGGGAAACTGCATGCATACAGATATCAGAAAACAGATCCCAGAACTCCTCACAGGAGTGCAGAGTGATTCCTTGACAATCCTGTAGTGGTTAGGAAAGATTCAAATACAACTCATATCTTTGCAGCCATTTGGGAAAGAGGCATTCTTTAGGGATGCCTCTGACAAAGCTAATGGTGTATGCTGTAATTCCAGCCCTTGAGACCTGAGTAGGAAGCACTGTGAGATATCTTGGACTACATTCAGTCATGAGTTATCTTGTTGTCAGCAAGTTAACATGGACTTCAGAAATTGCCAGGCAATCTGCTTCAAGGCAGGGCTGAGCCTGATTTCTAAGACAGATATATTTCTAAAGCACTTATTGCCTCCACCCTCTAAGCTTTGATAAGTAATGACCAAAACATCTTTACAATTTTGCTCACCTATCTGGCCAAGGTGGCTTTTCTTCCAGGCTGTCATGGCTGTAGTAGAGAGAAAGGACTGAGAGCTTTCCAGCTGCTCCTGCGTCTGCTTTGACTGAGCTCAGGAACCACCTCCTACCCTAGCCACCATTTTTGTACCGTGGTGCCGGTGTTGGGGCCCAGGAGTTTCTTAAGGACTAATCTCAGTATATCCGTAGATCCATTTAAATTTATTATTTGTGTCTATATGTGTTCTTGGACCATCAAGTACTTGTTCTTGGAAGCAACAAACATTACTTTTAGATCTAGTGTCCCATTCAGTCATGAAACATCACTGTTTATTTCACTTCTGTGTCTAGATCCTGTTCCCTTGATTTCACCCATTTCAGCTTTTACTCTAGGCTTACAAAAACACTCAAGTTTTTGACCCCCAGGGGGGCTCTCTGACTGCAATTTCTGTTCTGTTGCCCCCTGACCAAATTCTTTCCCCCAGTTCAAGCCCTTGAGGTACACCTTTAGTTCTTAACTCCCCAAACAACCTGCATTGAATCCACTAAGGGTTTGGAATGTGCTCTTGGCTATCCTTGCTTAGGTTAACAAGAATGCAACAGTTGCAGAGCAAAATGTGTTCAGAGATGCAAAGAACCCTGAGTGTCTGCTCAGGTCTAGCAGAAAATAAATGTTTCTAATGGTAGTATACTTTTAACTTGCACTCAGCATTTTTAATTTCCAAGAAGGATTGCATTGATGAAAACTCAGAAACTCTCCTGTAGAATGAATGCTTATTCTCCTGGAAATCATGAAATATGTAGCTATCTAATAAATTTGCAATTTTCCCTGTTTTTTTTCCTTATCTTTATGAAACCGAAATATCCATAGAAGACATTGGCCATTATGAGGTGATGTCAATGGCCAGTTGAGTTCCATGAATAAAACAATAAATTATATTCTGAGCAAAAATCCATGCATAGTGTGTATCCAATTGGACAATCAGCAGTAAGTATTTTTTAAGATACTTGTGAAAAAATCCAACTTTATTCTCAAAACTATTAATAAAAAAGGTAAATGTAAATTAAACCTTCTTCTTCCCTCTCTATACTTGTACTCAATATTTCTGTAATGTGTTCTCGGTTAAAAACAACGATTATATTTTGATATATATTCTCAGCATGTGAAGTTCCATTTACATACTGTTATCATACTGAAGAACTATTTGGTCAGCTGGTGGGAAAATACAATGCTTATACTGCCAATCCAGTTGCCAATGGAATCACACAATGCCTATTCTGCAGGATCATGTTAAATGCTAACCAAGAAGAGGCGCAAAATAATGAAATTACTTCCATATTTTGGATGTAACATCAGTTTATCCAGCAGTCAGCTATAACTTTAGGGTTTGTGACCACCAGAAGGAACCCTGGGACATAACAACACACGTGCAAAGGGGAGGGAACAGTTAATGATAATAATTTCAGGGAAATAATTATCACATGTATGTTTATTCCAGGAAAATCAATTAATATTATGTAAAATATAGTATAAGAGCAAGAGCTTTTCTATACTCAGATCAACTGGTGGAGATCTCATGTGTACATCCAGTGCCATAATAAAGAATGCCTGCTTCTCAATGCTACATTCGTATTAAGAACCTTTATTTTACTGATTTTTTGGTAATAATACCTGCAACAGATTTTGTTCTTAAAAGGAACCTATTTGCTTAATGTCCCTTAGAGATATGAATTTTAAAACACTGGAACAGAAAGATTATTTTTGAAGATATATATATATATATCTTTATAAAGGAGACAAAGCTGGTGAAGGGTCTGGAACACAAGTCCTGAGGGACTGGGGGTGTTCAGCCTGGAGAAAAGGAGGCTCANTAGGCTGGACATTAGGAACAAGTTCTTCACAGAAAGAGTGACTGGGAATTGGAATGGACTGCCCAGGGAGGTAATGGAGTCCCATTCCTGAAGGTGTTAAAGAAAAGACTGGACTGACACTCAGTGCCAGGGTAGAGTTGACAGGGTGGTGTTAGGTCAGAGGCTGGACTCGATGATCTCAAAGGTCTTTTCCAACCTAGCTGATTCTGTGATTCTTTGAAATATATATAGATATAGATATAGGGTTTCCTTTTGTACTTCAGATATTAAAAATATCATAACTATCACCCTTTTTCAAACAGATACTCACTCCTGAGCACTGCCCTCTTTTTCTCATACCACCACACAGGGAGAGATTACTGGTCATCCTCCTTGGCTTGTGGCTTCACAATAATCAAAATACTGTGGCCAGATGGTTTTGTTTTCCAGGAGGTGAGGATAGTATGGTATGCCCCAGAAAGAGCACGTAGTTTGTTTATAGGACATTTTTTAAAAAGCCAAAACACTGGTGTGTAGATATGACAATTTGGTGACAGTCTGTATTTTGAAAAATAATGTCTTTTCATCTCAGAGGGATAATCCTTATTCTGAAAGTTTCAAAATAAAAATGGAGACCAGAGGAGGTAAAGGAATAAAAAATGGAGCAGATGAAAATTGAAAAAATGACCTTTTAACACTTACTAAAGTGTTAAACAAAGCCCCATTGTTCTTGCTCACTGATAACTGGAAATTAAAATGAGAAACTCTGGAGTATGTAACAGAGGACAAGCCAGAGCAAATATTTGGAGGTGGGCCTTGGAGAACAAACCCTTACAAAATGTGGCTGCTGAAGTGACGAATAAGAACTTTGAAGGAGAGTCAGGAAAAAGCAGTAAAGAAATGGAAGGTATTCAGAACATATAAAGGAAAAAGGTTGAAAAGGTCGGTATGAATAAGCAAGGTCTCCTTACCCAAATCAAGTATAAAATGGAATCTTGGAAGAGGTGGGACAGGCAGCTCAGAAGGAATACAGGCACACTTTCTGAGCACTGAGGGAAAGACACAGTCCATCTGGAGTTGAATCAGATGAAGAATGTGAAGGATGGTGAAATACCCTTTAGCAAAAGGAAGATCACAGAAAATGTAGGACCACTGCTTAAGCAGGAAGGATTCCTGGTGACAAAGGACATGGATACGAGTGAAATACCCATTGCCTACCTTCAGTGGAGGAAGATCAGGTTAGGGAATATTGAATGGTAGTGGACACATAGGAGACCATTCCACCTGATAGATGCACATGAGTGCTGAAGCAGTGGGTCTTTTCTGATTGCCTTTGACACATCAGCAGAACATGGGGGGTTCCTGAGGGCTAGAAGAAATTAAATGTCCCTCCTGTTTTCCAGGAGTGCCACAAGTTACAGCCAGAAAACTACAGGCTGATTAGCCTCACCTCAATTCCTGGGAAGGTGATGGATCAACAATCCTGGAAACCATTTCTAAACAAATGAAGAACAATAAAATGATTGGGAGTAGTTGGCATAGACTCATGCAGTGGGGACCAACCTCCTATATAGCCTTCTATGACCAGATGACTGGTTTGGTGAATAAGGGGTGCTAATTGGAAGCTGTGAATCTGAACTTCAGGAAGGCTTTTACCACTGTCTCACAAAATATCTTCATAGACAAAATGACAAGGAATAAACCAGGTAAGGCTGTGGTGAAGTAAACAGAACGCTGGCTCGGGCAGCCAGGCTCCATGCCTTGTGATCAGTGGCAAGAAGTCCAGCTGGAGGCCAGTAAGTATTGGAATTTATCAAGTGTCAATAGTGGGGCCAGTGCTGTTTGAACCCCCAGAAAGTTTGCAAATGATACAAAACTGGGAGGTGTGGCTGATAACATACATGGGTGGATTGAAATTCAGAGGGATTTTGACAATCTGGAGGGATGGACTGACAAGAACTACATGGAATTCAAGGAAGAACATTCCAAGTCCTGCTTCTGGGGAGGAGCAACCCAAGGCAGCAGTACACACTGAGGGCAAGCTGTCTGGAAGGCAGCTTTGCAGAGATGAACCTGGGGGTGCTGGTGGACACAAAGTTGACCATAAGCAGCAATGTACCTTATAGACAAAGAAGGCCAACATCATCCTGGCTTTCATTGTTATGTGCATTGCCACTACATGTAGTACCATGGAAAAGGATCAGCTGAGGGTCACAAAGATGACAGAGACTGGACCATTTGACATATGAGGAGTGACAAAAGAGACAGGATTTTTCAACCTGCAGAAGGCCTGGGGCATGTTACCAATGTGCACAAATACCTGGTTGGGTGGAGTAATGTACATGGAAGTTGACTCCAAACTCAGCAAATTACTCTCAATGACCCTGCTCAAGCAGTAAGTTGGAACAAATGATCTCCAGAGGTATATTCCAAATTCAACTATTCTGTGACTCTGTGAAATTATTTATGCTGTTTATTATTTATGTTGTTTATTATTATGTTCCACAATTCAATGCTGAGTGCATAAGCATAATCATTTCCAACAGCAATAATCGGGAGGTTTATAGGTTAATCAGCCTGGATCAATTTATCAAGAAAAAATGCTTGTACCTGATACATTATTGTCTGAGTTTGTTTTTTTCTAAACTGCTTTCATGTTCTATTACAAAATTATTTCTGAAGATCAAAAGTATTGAGGCTTTATTCCTCTCAGATTTGTAGTTTGAGGTTTCACTGCAACCTGTAGCTTTAACTTTTTCAACCCTTGGGCATAAAAGCTCTGGTGCCTAATTTTCCTGATGTTCAATTTTTTGAGACACAGTATCAGACCAAGAGAAGACTGTGTTATGGCTAGCTTAGAACTACATTTGTTAAACCTCACAAGTCACTTCACGTATGCAGATCAGATAGCTTGTTACTTCCAAATAAAGAGGATACTGGCAGAACTGTCTCTTTTTGGTCTCTCTCTCTCTTGCCCCTACTAGACAGACTTCTATATCTACAAGTGCTCTAGGACTTAAATAAAGTTCTGAACTCACTTAGGCATAGAAGGTAATGAGCAGGGAGCAATTGCATAGACTTCTGTATCAAATCCAACTAATAACTGCATACTTTTTTATAATCTAAACATTTAAAGAAAAGGAAGATGAAAGACGGAGTATTTATATAATAACAAACATGCAGAGCTGTTTATGTTAATGTAATACACACATTTCTTCTATTTAATTAAAAGAAAAGGAACACAAGTGGATTTTTAATAAAAGAAGACAGACATCTCAGAGTTTAAATTACTAAAACCAAGTTTCAAATGCAAACAATCCTTACCAGTGCATTTTCCCTGTATAATAAGGTATTATACAAGGCAGTTTCAGAATACTGATGCATGGATCTAATCATTAGATAAAGAGAAAAATTCCACTGTCTGTCACCTTATTTTTATATTTTCATAAGGAAAACAACACATTAGCAAGAGAAAGCAAATTTATCCTTGCCTTCTATTTGCCTAGAACTTCAATGATACCATTCTAAACAGAAACAGTAAAGTGAACTGGAGAATATATACTTGGAAACACTAATACAAATTCTGAAATAGCATTTCTGTGGATTTTAAACACAATTTTAACTATAATCCTGGTGGAAACTGTCTTGCCATTTGAGGTTGGTGACTTAGATGAATTTTCTGTCTTCAAAGCTTAGGTAAGCAATGGTTTTCAACAGAAACTAATGGTTGAGAAGAAAACTGGGAGGTCTGTACAGGGTTAAAACCTTTCGCAGATAAATCAGTAAGAGAAACTAGTGGTTTTGGTTTCCACAGCCTTCTCAGCATTAATACCAGTATCCCTACAGGTTAATCTACTATTGTTCCTTTGTTAACTAATTATATTTAGCCCTTTTTATCAGTTCAAAATTACATGAGTGTTTCTATTGCATCATTTTTGTTGTTGGAACAAGTCTCATATCTAGGCCACCTAGGACCTTTAAGACAGAGATTTCTATTAAAATAATCTTTTTCAGTCTGAATAAACTACACTCAAACACTCTTAAAATTAATCAGTATTTTGGCAAACTGATGAATGAACCAAGAACAGCAGCTTTATAGCACATGGGAGGGCTCATTTTGTTTTTAATTTAAACATAGTACACATTTGCATCAAGTTCCAAGCACTTGATTAAAACACCAGGTTGTATCATGCCCCAAGGCATAATGAGGCACCTTTGAGCAGGCAGATTTGCCCTACTTGAAGTACACTGCTCTCTGTGAATTGTTGCACTCCACACTAACAGAAGGGAGACCAAGTGTACATCCCCTACTACTGAACTCTCACAACTCCAGGCGGCCTCATGCTTCAGGCAACCTTTATTCTTTGCTCCCCCACTAACCTTAATATACCTGCTGAAAGAAGTCATGTGGCAGGAAGTTTGACTAGAGAAGCTGCTCAGGCTGAAAGCCTTACCATACCTGGTTTTCCTCCACCACAATCTCGAAAGTATATTGAAGCTTCTTGATTTAAAACATTAACTTGAACATTAAATGCTGCAGCTTTTTACCTTAAACATCTCATGAGAGAGTTCTTTCTCCCAGAAAGAGGGCAGAATAGCATTCCAGAGAGGTGGCAAAAAGGTGGATCCTTTTCTAGACAAAGTTATTCATACTAGCTTAGTGTTTTCCCATGGAACATTGCTTGAGGACTGCTCATTCATCAGTATGGTTTGCTAAAGTATAGGAGTCAGTACCTTTATTCATTTTATTTATGAAGAAGCCTCAGCAGAGTTTGTTTGCATGGAGCCACTAACACTTCCTATTGCACAATAAGAAGCCTCTCAATCTAATCTCCCGGGCAAACACCTTCTAGGACAAAAAATAAGCTTTACTGCTTCAGTTTAGTAAATTGTGATTATTTGCTTTACTGACTACTGGAGACAGGCCCTCAATTTTCCTCAATTCCATGTACTGCCATATTTTAAGCCAAGATACTCTTTTGCATTCGCTGTTTCTGCCTTAGGAGAGAGATGCAAGCCAACCAGGTAAGGGTTATATGAGCTACATTCCAACAATTCATACATATCAGCTCTGAATTCTCTGACTCAGCTAGTCTTGTGACTGTGCCAACACTGAGCATGGCAATTCAAATTATGGCTAAAAAGTGCCTATAAAGCTCATTGAGGCAATCTTAAATCAATATAAATGTGATCATTAGACTCTAAATGCAGGAACAAATGGAAAAAACCCTGCCACTTTCAGTTACAAATGACATACAAACACAATAGGGGAATTTGAAAATTAAGGTAATTTGTTTGACTTGAAAAGTTATTTTTAAGGAAGTTATAATAAGAAATCACTGAAGCCAGTGAAAAGGCAGGTTGCTGGCCCCATGATTTATGCTGGTTACATTAACCAGGAACTAACTGACTACACAGGCAGTGTTGGCACTAGAACAGACTGCTACTTCACCTGTTCTTACCAGTTACTAGTAGCTTTTCACTTTTAGTTTTAAATTATATTTTTAATTTGGTCAATTCTACATCAGGAGAGGTCTCATCTTTTCTGACAGTAAGTTGCCTTTAATTTGTTATATCCTAACTTCTCACATACAACTAGAGCTAACTTGAAACCCAATTCTTTCTACAGTGATTGTGGTGACCAGAATACTTTTCAAAACCACAAATGCGTTCTTAGCAGAATTTATGAACACTCCTTTACCTACATTAATAAAAGAGAGCTGTGGAGGAAAAAAAACTATTAGAGAACATGCATACATTGCAATGTTCAGCTTGTGTTATTGGCCTAGAGTCCTGAGAAAAAGTATACCTTTTAATGTGCAGGTAAACATAGTCTCTTATGTAAGCCTATGTTTCTGGCAAGCTCAGTATGCAGGCACAGTCAGTCAAGTCATTTTATTCTCCCATAGCATACCCCAGATTAATGGAGTTAAATTTAAAACAGTTAATGCAATGCATGTTTGCCTGTTACACAATAGGCAAGAAAAGATAAACGGACATTTCTGATCCCAGATCAAAAATGCTGAACTGTAAAAGAGAGCTGAAGTGTTGGGAGGTTTCTGCATGTGAACCCCCTCAAAAGTGGAGCCACATCACAGTAATAGGAATAGCCATAAACACTGTAATGAAATAAAGGCAAGAATAGCTGGCTCAGAGGATTTGTAATGAACAACTGACTCTTTCATTAACTGGGCACTAGCCCAAACATAGGCAAGGCTGGTAGTCACCAGGTTGCTTTAGCACTGCTTGGGCTCCACAGACAGCAGAATGACTGCTGGAATTGCCCCAGTCCTTGGAGCAGCTGCTCTGACTCACAGAGGTCAGCACTGCCAGCAACTCACAGGTGCACATCTATGCTAGAAATAGCAATCCCATCCTGCAGCATTCAACATCACCAAGAAAGTGTTCAGACTCAAAAACAAAAAAGAAAAATAACAAAGGCCATGCAGACCTATAGCAGCCCCCCTGTACTACATCTCAGAATCACAGAGCAGTTAGTGTTGGAAGAGACCTCTGGTGATCATCCTGTCCAACCTAGGGGCACCTAGAACAGGTGAAACAGGAGCACGTGCAGGTGGGTTTGGAATGTCTCGGGACAAGGAGACCCATGACCTCCTTGCACAGCCTGTTCCAGTGCTCTATCTGTGCAAGGAAGTTCTTTCCCACTTTGAGAGGAACTTCTTGGTGAAACTTCTGATTTAGTTATGGCCACTGTTCCCTGTCCTGTCGTTGGGCCTCGCCGAAAAGACTCCGGCACACACCTTTGAGATATATACATATATATGCATTAATGAGATCCCCTGTCAGTCTTCTCTTTTCCAGACTGAAGCTCTTTCCAGGCCTAGGAAGGGGGATGTGCATCCTCTTTCTCTCGCTTGAAAGGCGCTGGTTCATAGATTCTTGATGATTAGGATGATAGTAGGGAGGATCAGCTTTCGAAGTTGGCAAGTGGGGCAGATTCTACTACAATAGGCATGAAGCTGTGGTTGGCCCCGCAGATTTCTGAGCGCTGTCAGTAGAAGACTCCGAGATGGGTGGCAATGAAAGAGGTTTGACTGAGGTGTCCTGGGATTGTGTCGGTTTTCATGCCGAGGCTTGGCACTGCTCATGAGTGAGGAATGTCATTGGTGGTGACAATGACTTGAACAGGGGATTATATCTGGATGACCACGCGATGGTTGACTTCTAGCAGTCGGAAAGGACCTAATGGTAGGTCTGCTGTGGGCATCATGTAGGAGTCGAACGTGAGATCTTTGAAGCCAGTGTATTTGTATGTTCAATATCGTTGGTGTCCAGTGGCTTTTAGGGTTAGGTCAGGTTCGTTGATCTCATCTATCATGTAGAGAATTTGTAGTGATGGAAGGGCGAGTATGATTAGGACGATGGCTGGTAGGATCGTTCAGTCTAGTTCAATTTCTTGTGCGTTAACTGTGTTAGATGATAATCTTTTGGTGAGCGTAAGAGTCAGGAGGTAGAGTACCAGACTGCAGATGGCTAGGGCGACTGTTAGAGCCTGGTGGTGGAATTCTATGAGTTCTTCTATAATAGGGGACGAGGCGTCTTGGAAACCGAATTGTGGGTGGTTGGCCATGTTTGGGTGTTGAGGTGTACTGGGTACAAATCTTCTGCAGAAGATTGTAAACTTTGGGCTGTGTCCCACAAATCTCTCCTCGGGGATGCCCGGCAACACTAGCAATATCCGGCTGTCCCCGATCGCT
>VZTR01014240.1:12705-27994 GCA_013400775.1 Chaetops frenatus | reverse complement strand
GCCTCGCTCCGCTCCGCTCCGCTGCCGGCTCCTGCCCGGGCCGCCGCGCCCCCCGGGGATGGCGGTGCTGGCCCTGGCCTCGGAGGGACTCGCCATCTTCGGGCTCATCCTCTTCGTCGTGCTCTGGCTCATGCACTTCATGTCCATCATCTACACGTAAGCGCTGGGGTGCGGGGGGATAGCGCCGGCGTTGTTCCGTCACCTACCCGCCATCGCGCCCGAAGCGCCCGGGCAGCGGGCCCCGTCCGCCGCGCCGCCTCCGCCCCAGGCCGGCGGCTCCCCTGCCCCTGGTGTCAGGCCGGGGACCCGCCTGCCTCCCCGCGGTGTGGCTCCCGCAGAGCCCGCCGAGAGACCCAGGGGTCGGGCTGGCGGTGCGCAGGGCACAGCTGTGTCCCTGCCGTCGGTCTTGGAGTAAAAACCGACCTCTGGGTTTCTGCCTCCTACTCTGTAGCGTGATCTTTGCTCCGTTGCCCTTAGTGCTGCTGGGGAAGGCTTGGTGTTTGTAGTGTGCCGGTATACACCTGTAAAGTGTGGCTTTCCCGGCGGTAGTGGGAGACCAGGGTGCACAGGGCTTAGCAAAATGTATGGTGTTTGCCTGGGCAACGGCTGTACGGCAGAACAACCGAAAGAGCACACTTGCTAGCCATGAGCACGCTTCTTTTTTTGTATTGAGAAATAATGGTAGTACTAGTAAAACAAGTATATTTATTTTTTTACTTGGATAAGTCCAAGTAAAAATGCCTTTAGAGTTTGTGAGCCATGTTTGGATTTTAGTGACTGACAAAGCAGATAGAACCTGGCAGAGGAATTTTCTGTGGGTATGTGGGGAGAGTATTAAGAATGCACCTCTTTGTAGATAGTCGTTTTGCACTCTTCAGTAAAAGGCCATTCTTGCATCACTGCTAGGATTTAAAAATACCTGAATTTCTGTTTGCTTTCCTTGTGCTTATCTGTTCTGCTTTTGTGCTGCTCTACTGCATCTGATAGGTACCTGTGATAAACCTCAGCCATTACTGAAAGGAAAGCTCGCACAATGGGTCAGGTTGGATAGGACTACAGTGGATCATCTGGTCCAACCATCCCTGTCCGTCCTAAAGCACATGGCACAGGACTGTGTCCAAACAGTTCTTGAATATCTCCAGTGTGGGAGACTCCACAACCTTTCTGGGTAATCTGTTCCAGTGCTCAGTCACCTGCACAGTAAAGAAGTCCTTCCTCATATTCAGGTGGAACTTCCTGTGCATCAGTTTCGGCCTTTTGTCCTTTTGCTTGGCACCACTGAGAAGGGCCTGGCTCCATCCTCTTGACACCCTCCCTTGATATACTCATAGACATTAATGGGGTCCCCTCTCAGTCATCTCTTTTCAACATTGAACAGGCTCAGCTCCTTCAGCCTTTCCTCATATGAGAGGTGCTCAAGTCCCTTAATCATCTTCATAGTTGTCTGCTGGACACTCTCTTTTGTCTGTCTTTTACTGAGGAGCCTAGAGCTGGACACAGCACTCCTGGTGGGGCATCACCAGGGCTGAATAGAGGGGCAGGGTCACCTCCCTCGACCTGCTGGCAGTGCTCTTCTGATGCAGCCCAGGATATCACTGGCCTTGGCCACCAGGACACACTACTGGGTCGTGGAGAGTTTGTTGTCCACCAGGACCCCCAGCTCCTTCTCCACAGAACTGCTTCCCAGCAGGTCACCCCCAGCCTGTGCTGGTGCCTGGGGCTGTTCCTCCCCAGGTGCAGGACCTGCATTTGCCTTGGCTGAATTTCAGAAGGTTCCTCTCTCTGCCCATCCCTTCAGGCTGTCAAGATCCTTCTGAAGGGCTGCACAGCCCTCTGGGGTATCAGCTTCTCCTCCCAGCTTTGTGTTGTCAATGAAAGTGCTGAGGAGGCCTCTGCCCCTTCATCCAAGTCATTGATGGATAAGCTAAACAAGATTGGGCCCGCTATTGAACGTTGAGAGGCACCACCACAGAGAGGCCTCCAACTGGAGCCTGTGCCAGTGATTATGACACTCTGGGATCTGCTGTTCAGCCAGCTCTCAAGCTGCCTCACTCTTCACTCATGCAGTCCACACTTTCTGAATTGGATTCATGGATAACAAAGATTTGCTTCTGCTTCCACTTTTTTTGTGGTTTTTTTTGGTTTTTTTGGAGTTGTTTGTTTTTTTAAAAAAGTGGAATTATGAGTAAGTTCTAATAGTTTTATTTTCTTTTGTAGTTCAGTTATCCTTCAATCTTATATTCACTTGGATAATTAACTTCTTTCATGAAAACTACCTGTATGGGTTATCTTGGACACTGATGGCAGGATTTCAGTACTGGGGGGCAGAAAGGATTCTTGGTGGGAGAAGAGACTACTTTGGACATGGCTGATTTTGGTCAGCTTTAAAGCTGATTAAAACAGCATGCTTAAATCTCAGCATATCAAGTGAGCGTGTGTGGTACTGCTGCTCATACATCTTTTACAAATAAGTGACAACTGAAATGGGCAGGAGTTGGACCTGGTATGGCCTGCATCTAGAGTATTTGCAGTGATGTGAAATCTGGAAGGAGTTGTATCTTTTGTTAATGGGAATTACCAGTGCATGTATAAATTGTATGTTAACAGGTGGAAAGCTTGCCAGTTGTGGAGGGAGTGGGTAAGAACTGGGATGATCCAGTCTCAGCCTCTGAGGCCCCTGAAGATAAGTCTGCTTCCAGCAAGGCTCTGGAATTGTCATCTCAGGGCCAGAGTCAGGAGCTGTCTTGACAGTTGGAGGTGAGCAGCTGGTAGCACTGAGGTGGCCAAACTGCAAACTGTTCTGGGTTCACAGGCTGTTGTGGAGGAGCTGCCCTGGTTACAGTGATTCGGCAGATCTGAGGAAAAAGGACCACAAGTCCTCAGGGTGTGACCACACAGCTGCCCTTTGAGTTGAAAATAAAGAAATGGTGGACACTAAACCAGCCATCCCAGGGAACTGTCCTTGCAGTGACTGTGGTGGTGCTGGGAAACTGTAGCTGATGGCTAGAGAGGGCACTCTGCCAGTGAGTTTGCAGCCTGTGGCACTTGTCAGCATTGCCCTGTGCCAGGGAGGAAGGCTGGGGGGTTGTCTATTGGAGTTGTACATAGAGGAATGGCCTGGTCCTGCAAGTGAGATAGTCCTGTGAAGGAGGTGATCAACTGTATTTGCTTTGAATGCTGGAGCATGTTTATGGGGAAAGGGTCCCAGATAAAAGGTGATTGCTAGTGTTATGGCCTGACAACTTGTGGTGGCTGGGCACTGTTACTAGTGTTCTTCATCCCGTAGAAACTAGTTTTATCCTGGATGGCAGACACAGCAAACTGCACCCTTTCTGAGACCCCTGAGGTAGGAAAGGGTGTTCAGTTATGGACAGAAAGTGCTTTTTATGTCAGTGGGAGAATGCAGTATTAGAATATAATTAGGTGATATTTGGCGTATACTGAATAACACATTGTTCCTGTTACAGGAAGTAAAGAAGAAAGATGAAACTTACTAGTCTTCCTGTTTTCTCTTTATAGACAGTATCGTTGGTTTAATTTTTTTAAAGTCATTGAGGTACTGGTTGTACTCAATCTGCACTGTGTCCAGCTTTCCTGTTTTGGTGAGTTGGAAGGTCCCATCTGTGGCACTGGGAGTACTAAGATAATGTTGTAGCATGTCAGTAAAGCTGTTGTGGACTAGACAGTCATCCTTCTGTGGTTTCTCACTGGTATTTAAGAAGTTTGATTTAGCAAAACCATTAGAATGTGTGAATTAAGTAGGTAAATGGCATTATTCAAGAAATTAACCTTTTTTGTCTTGAAATGCTTTTAGCAGTTGTTGAGATTAAGATCAAGACAATATTTCTTTTGCACTAGTTTATGCTGTAATTGCATTCAAAGTTGTAGGGTTTAGATATCAAAAGTACTGTTTTTCCGTACTGCATTTGCAAAATCTGGTTCTGAATGGGTTTGAAACATGGAAACATATAGGTTGGAAAAGACCTTCATGATCACTGATTGCCATCTCATCAATTAAGCCTTAGCACCAAGTGCTATGTCCATTTTTTTAATATCCCTGGGGAAGGTGGCTCCACAACCCCCCTGGTTAGTCCATTCCAATGCTTGACAACCCTTTCCATGAAGAAATTCTTCCTGATACCCAACCTGAACCTCCTCTGACAGAGCTTGAAGCCATGTCCACTTCTCCTGTCAGTAGTAGCCTAGAAGACACTGACCCTCACCTGGCTACACCCTCTTTTCAGAGAGTTGTAGAGAATCATAGGATCTCCCCTAAGCCTCCTTTTCTCCAGGCTGAACAACCCCAGCTCCCTCAGCTGCTTCTCACAGGACTCACTCTCTAGACCTCATCAGCTTCCTTGCCCTTCTCTGGACACGCTCCAGTATCTCAATGTCTTCCTCGTTGTGAGAGGCCCAAAAATAAACATGGAATTCAAGGTGTGGCCTCACCAGTGCCAAGTAAAGAGGGACAATCACTGCCCTGGTCCTGCTGGCCACACTATTCCTGATATAAGCCAGAATTCCACTGGCCTTCTTGGCCTCCAGGACTCATGGCTGGCTCATGGCTGGCAGGTGTGGATCAGGACCTCCAGGTCGTTTTCTGTTGGGCAGCTTTCCAATTACTCTGCCCTCAGTGTGTAGCACTGCATGAGGTTGTGTGATTCCAGAGCAGGACCCAGCAGTTTACCTTGTTGAGCTACTGTCATGGCTTAAGCCCAAATAGAAATTAAGCATACACAGGCTGCTCACTCACATCCCCCCGCCACCTCCAGCCTGGTGGAACACCACCTCACAATTGGTCCTGGCCTATTGATCCAGATCCCTCTCCATAGTCTTCCTACCCTCCAGCAAATCAACACTCCTGGCCAATTTAGTGTCATTTTGAATGTACTGTGCACTTGATCCTGTCGTCTGTGTCCCCAGTAATGATACTGAAGACATTAGATAATGTTTGGTAACCCTCTTAAGCTATTTATTTGTCTTTCCATCTTTATTTATCAGGTCAAAAAATAAGAACTCCTGTGAAGTCATGTTCTGGCTTTGAGTCTTCATTGTTCTTGTCCCAGTTGTCAGTGGCAATTCTAATTATAGCACTTAATGGAAATCACTTTTAAGGCAGCCACAGTCAGTCGATACTGAGGTTGCTCATTGTCTTGCGTCCCAGGTGTAAGTGGGAAGGGTAGTGTGTGTCACTTAATTGATAAACATACTGCTGGTTTTAGACAAATTATTTAAAAAAGCTTTTAGTTACAATAGTCAATGAAGAAATAATGAATTCTGCCTTTATGTGGCATTTGAGTGTAACTGGAACTTCTCTGCTGAGTGAAAATCAAGACTTTTCAGAAACAAACTTTTCAGGTAATAAAAAACACAGATGTAACTAAAAGTAATTAATAGCCTTATTGTGTGTATGGACACAAGGAGAAAATTCCGTTTTCACAGATGCATAAAACTCAAGTTTCCTGAGGTACTTCTGCAACACTGAAAAACTTAAACAAGACTTTCAAACCTAAACAAAAACCTCCACATAGCTGATGTTTAACGTCTGCTTTTTTTCTAATGTCACGTCATTTTGATACTTTGTTAATAATTTCTTATTGTTTAGTAATTGGGACAATTCTTTAGAAAATAACATTTTTGTTTCTCTTGGGCCTGTTTGTCGTGTCAACTCTTTTTCCCCCCCTCTTTGACCATCTCTTGCTGCTCAGTCTGTAATTTGTGACCAGGTTTATCCTTCTCTAATCTCTCTGCTTCTCATTGTCATCTCATTTTCACCTTTTTCTGTGTTGATGGGACTGTCTCCTCTTTTGGACTTTCTTTTGTTTTCCAGTGTCTGGCAATAGATTGGGTAAGGTAGCTGTTAAGAGCAGCAGTAGTTACTCAAATAGCCATGATCGAGTTGCATTGTCTTTGGTTTGTGGAACCAAACAAAATGTGCAGAGACATCTTGTTTCAGATAGGAGACAGGTAGGTTGTACCTTGCATCTAATTTAAAAGGCAATATTTAGAGAACTTTCCTGTTACTATCAAGTGTTACAAGTGAACAAACATGTTGGTAGTCTCTGAAGGAGATAATGGAACTGCTGCTTCATGAGGTGGGAGGTACCCTTGCCTCCTGTTGATAACTGAACTGGGAGAACTGCCAAGTGTGATTGTAGCTTCTCCAGGAAGTGGCTGGAAGACGTCTAGCACATGCAGAACGCCATGTCTGTTTTTGGGTATGTGACTTAAATGAACCTTTATTCAACTTGAACAACTTACACTTAAGTGTTTATGCAAGTTGTCTTCCTCAAGGTTAATAGTTTTTCCAGTTACGTAGCTGATGACAAGGATAATATAGAGTGTTGGTGACTCTTAACAACAGATTGTTGCCTGTGATCTTGTATATGTGGAACAGGGAATGAAGGAGATTCATGGTCTGATTAGCAATGTCTTTTTGCCAAAGTTCTTCGAGGGTTAAAAGCAAGCAAAAGAAATACTTAGGTGTTTGACCAAAAACTGGGGCATTGGAGAGATGTGAAAAGTTGGAAAGTTATCTGAGGCTCTGTTTGATCTGAGGGAACATTTTATCTTCCTGCTTTTTCCCTCAGTAACCCTTATCTTCAGTAATCTGTACATTGATGATGAACCCTGCTTTATGCAGAAATCCCAAGGTGTTTGCTGCAAGTGTTACATCCATAAAACTTCATGTTGTATAGGTTGTATGGGTTTTCAGCAAGTGGATAACAACATTGTAGCAAGGCAAATCTACAAGTCAGGTACGATTACTAGGGAGGAACATAGGAAATTGGTAGGGTCTGGGAATGCAGAAGTCGGAATAAACAGAATATCCTGAGCTGGAAGGAACCCACAAGGATCATGGAAGTCCAGCTCCTGTCCCTGTGCAGGATAGCCCCAAGAGTCACACCATGTGCCTGAGAGTGTTGTGTAAACACTTCATTATCTCTGGCAGACTTGATGCTTTGACTGCTTCCTTGGGGGGGAACCTTTTTCTAGCATCCAGCCTAAACCTTCCTTGATCTTCAGGCCATTCCCTCAGGTCCTGTCATTGTCACCACACAGAAGAGATAATTGCCTGCCCTTCCTCTTCCACTCACAAGGAAGCTGCAACTGCAGTGTGATCTCTCCTGAGTCTCCTCTTCTCCAGGCTGAACAGACCAAGTGACCTCAGCCTCTCCTCATAAGGCTTCCCTTCCAGACCCTTCACCATCTTGGTTGCCCTCCTTTGGATGATCTCTAATAGCTTTTTTTCCTTTTTAAATATATTGTTGTGCCCAAAACTGCACACAGGACTTGAGGGGAGGCTGCACCAGTGCAGAACGGATTGGGACAATCTCCTCTAACAACTTTAGAGTCAGAGGTGAAAGCCATTTTTTTCAACACTGTGAAGGAAATGGGAGTGGTTTAGGCTGACATTGCCAGTTGAAGGTTAAATTCCATCTCCTGCTTGAAGCTGAAACAAATTTTCATATGGTTTGCTATATGCACAGTGCATGGATATAATTATAGCTTGTGATAGAAGATGGAAACTATTGAAGGAATGGTAAGTTTGAGATGCTCAAAATCATCAGATGTCAATGATTGCTGGGGCCAGTAGTGTTTGACATCTTCATTAGTGACATGGAATATGTGACATCATCAGCAAGTTTGCTGATGGTACAGAACTGGAGAGAATGGCTAATAGACCAGATGAGTTCAGAGGGACCCAGCCAGGCTGGAGAAATGATCTGACAGGAAGCTTGTGAAACTCAACCCAGGAAAATGGCATGTCCTGCACCTGGCAGAGATGACTCCATGCATCAGCACAGGCTAGGGACTGACAGGCTTGAAAGCAGCAGAAACGGACCTGTGAGTGCTGATTGGTGCCAGTCAAAGATCAGTTTGATTATGAACAGTGACATGCTTTTGGCAGAGAAAGCCATTGCTGCATTGTTAGCAGGTTGAGGAGGGTGATCCTTCTGTTCTACGCAGCACCAGAAAGGCTGTGTCTGGAGTGCAGAGCACAGTTTTGGTCTCTCCAGCATGAGTCTTGGCTATGCTGGAGCAAGTCTGGCCTAGGGCTACAGAGATGATGGTGAGACTGCAGCATTCGACACACAAGGAGGCGCTGAGAGCTGGAACTCTGCCTGGAGAAGGCTCGCAGGGATCCCATTAACGTCTGTGAAGACCTGATTGTTTGGGGGACTGAAGGATGTGAAGTGCAAGACTCATCTCAGTGGTGCCTAGTGACAAGCAACAAGGACAAATTCAAGTGAAAGATGGTAATTTTAAAGCAAAGAAGACACTCATGGCTGAAGCTTGAAACAAGCTTTCTGGAGAGTTTGTGGAGGCTCTGTCTTTGGAGACAGGAAAAACTTGCTGGTCGTTAGCAATCTAATCTAGTTAGTTAGAGCCAGGAGTTTGGAGTAGCTGACCTCCAGAGATGTCTTCCAGCCTCTGCTGTATGGTGATTTTTTTTGTGGAAGATGACACTGAAGCAGCTGTCTGGACTATTACGGAGCAATAGGCTAAGAAAGAGGTTGTGTGGAGGCTGTAAGTTTTGTGTGTGCTTATTTTAAACAAGTTGAAGTTTACCTGACACCACGTAATGATAAGGTTAAAGTTAGTAATCCTTAGGGGAAGACATATGTGAAAAAAACAAGAGGTAATTTTTTATATACTAAGATTGTGGTTTAATGAGTTTCTGTGTTACAAGCTTAATAAGTGAGGAAAGCAAACAGTGCAGGACTGGAAATCTGAGAGTGGTAACAATGTGGGAGGAAACCAGTGATGTTGAAGGCAATTAGGGCAGGCCAATTTTTTAATAGTGAGAGTCAGGAGGATAAGACACAGACTATAAACTTTGGGGTAAACTTTATGGTATTAGTGGCCCTGAATGATTTACCAGAATGCAAGAAACTTAGGCCTAGATTAAAGACAGTCTAGAGTTCATTTAAAGGCGAGGAACCATGGCAGTCTGGATGGTATACTTATGTTGAGCAGAGGTAAGATAGTACAATAGATATGTTTTGATTTGAAAGCCTACTTGTCACATCTCCTGGACTGGTTTGTGTGGAAGGGGAAGATAGAAGGCTGTAAGATTCGGAGTATGCAATATGGAAATGAAATGGGTTGGGCTAGTGGAGCTCTTGCAGAGCAAAAAAGCATCCAGCTTTGTATATGAGCTGGAGTGGAAGAAGCTGAATAGTAGGATGGGGAAAAATAAAATCTTTGTATCAGCTTTTGTCTGGATATGAAGATTTTAAAGATGTTTAAAAAGTTGGTGCTTTACATGAACTGTTTCTATAAAAGGATGAATTCTGATTAAGGTGGATAAGTAGAATGGTAGATGGTAAATGACTCTAAAAATTGGAATCTGAAATTTCTGCCCTAGCTGCTCCATGACATGCTGAGCATATAACTAGTTTCACTGGTTTACTAGAATACCTTTGTTATTTGTGTCCATCACTCCCTGAGAATTGCATGATGCTAAATGGTGTCAGAGATCACTAGGATTTTTAAATTGTTTTTTAACTGAAATATAATACCGTAGTTTTGACACACTTAATATTGGTTTTACATTTTACTGAAGTCTACTGTTTAAAAAAAATTATTAATTACTTTATTGTGAGAGATGTTTTCCTGTAGACTAAAAAAAGATTTTCATTTGCTAATTGCAAGGTGATTAATTTTGCGTTTTCTTATATACATTACTTTTAATAGTAGGTGATGAGGACCTATGCAAGACCATATCTTCTCATAAGTGGCCTGGGTGAATTCATACCCTCAATCAAATCATTTCAGTTTCAGCATGTATAAAGAAAGTTTTACACTGTCCTTTGGACAGCCGAGGTAAAAAACATTCTTACAAGTGTAAACTTGGAAGATAGAAAGCTGAAGGGATGCTTTGTACTAGGTGAAAGATTAGGACTTTCTTGCCAGTGCTACTTGCAACACTTTGCTGAGGAATTGTTTTATTTCTTATTGCAGTTTTTTGAACACCTAGTGGATGCTTCTAGTGGACCAATATTTTTTCATTAAGCAGCAGAATAACTAACAATGCATCTTTGCCCTTTTGTGCTGATAGCTGGTTTGGTCTAGTTTAGACCAGTTGAGTTCCACTCTTAGAAATACCTCTTTGTAAGCCAAAGACTGGTGGTTTTTTGTTTTTTGTTTTTTTTTTCTCCCCCCTCTGTTGATAGGGCTTGTCTTGGATTTGTTACCAATATAGTCCATGAGGAGGAATCTGTAAATTAAGTTAACCATTCACTTTTATGGTTTTTGCAGCTGTCCTGTTCTTATTAAGCACTTGCCTTGATCTTAATTCAATTTGCCCATGTTTTAATGATTTCCCAGATGACTGCTGCTTTGGTTTAATAATGGGTAGTATGCTACACCTTATTTTGTGAAGCAGAAATATAATTTGTCTGATCATGCACATGCATTGTTAAAACATTCAAGCTGATGAAAATCAGATATTGGTCAATGTACTGAGCTGTTGTGGAGCAGATATGCCAAGTGCTTTATGCTGGAATACTTTGAACTCAATTTTAGCTCAATTTTTAGCTCAAAGTTGTTACTTCACATTTCCTTTTAAGCATTTTTAAGAGAGATGATACATACGTTTATACCTGCATTTCCAAGAAGATTCTTTGGTGCAGATTGTGTAGCGTAGTAAATTTTTTTGACAGTATGAATCAAGTATTGTGGGTTTTTGTAGACATTATAGGTAAAATTTGATAAGTTAGTTTTTCGGTTTTGTATCTGGAAATGTAAATTTTTTTTTTAAATTGCCCTTTTGAAATGCAGTCAAACATGATGTTGAGTGTAGAAGTGTTATTTTAACTTAACATTTTCTTTCCAAATGTTTTTGTTCTTATATAATTGCTTCCTTCAGTTTCTGATGTTTCATATAGGAGACTTATTCAAGCTTTCCAAGGCATTTACAGCACAAGGGCAGTGACCCTCTCACTGACAATTGTGTAGTCCAGACAAGGTTTACAGCTTTTTTATTACCCCAGCTGTGGGTAATACGGTCCCAGACTGTGTGTTCAAACTTGTGTGAATTGAGTGTCTTTTGCAGCGGTATGCTGTTTTGTACTCTGGAAACACATGTTGCTGAGTTAATGAAATAAAAATCAGACTGTCATATATACTGAAAATAAAGAAAAAATGTTGGCATGGTATCTGCCTTAGGGTTTGTTAATATCGTTTCTGATTAGCCATTTAACATAATTATGTTACTGGCAGTTAACTGTTTTGGAAGTTTTGAGGAAGAAGAAACTGGAAAAAGCTGCAGAAAAGGAGCATTTAAACTTGTGCCTTATGAAATAATTGAGGCTGAGCTTGTTAAATCTGGACAGATTCTTGGAATAGAAGTCAGAAAACCAAATTGAATAGTCTCAAAATAAAATTGCTCTAAAGCTTTGTGTTTTAGAAGCTCCCAAACACTGACTGGTTGATCCTGTACTAAAAGATGTCTGCTGTGGTTGGTTTATCTGGCCCAGAGTTATGGCCATTCCCTGGAGATGCTTTCATAAACAAAACATGAGTTGTGTTGGATGCAGCAGTTCTCTAAACTTGGATAGTGTTTGTTGAAAGGAGTACTAAAAACGTTTCTGTTTTTTCTGCCTTAGCGAATCTTTGATTTGATGCTCAAGGGGATAATCCAAACCCCTTCTTTCTGCTATACCTTTCTAAACGTTTCTGCCGTTGTAGTCTGCCTTTAGTGAGCATGTGGCTATGTGGTGACTCATATCAGCATGTGAGTTTTTTCTGTGGGGTAGTTCCCTGTTTGATCACCAGGCTAATCCGATTTGTCTTGTGGTGCTGACTGTTTTATAGCCACAAGTGGGCTGAGGGTGTGAGAAAGCACAAACAAGGAATACATTGCTATTTTGATGGCAGACTGCTGATAGGCTACAAGGAAAAATGGTGTGTTTATTTTAATCTTTAGTGTGATACAGTAATGGATGTGTTGAAGGCAACTTGCTGTTTCTTTGTTAAGTCCACTTAATTTCAGATTGCTGAATTGTAAACTATCGAAGATTTGGTCAATAAAAGGTTTCCTACTTCTTCAGGTTCAGCTACAGCCTATTTTATGGGAGCCTGTTTGTTTTTTCTTTTATCCTGAGGGAGTGGGAGGGGAGTAGGACAGGAAGTGTTTGCTGGCTTTAAGCTGAGGTGTCTAGTGTTTGCTCTTTCTTATTCCTGAAAGATAAGGTCGGGGTTTTTTCTACTTAAAACTGTAAAACTGATTTGAAAGTGTGTTTAGTTCCCCCAGTCTTCCCCCATTGCCCCCCTGTTTTAGAAAAGACTGTATCAAGTTATGGATTGCATATACTGAATGTGACTTCAGGGTAATATTTGGAAAATGCTGGTTAAAGAATTTCAGTAGTGGAAGTTTTACATTTGAAATGGCAAATAACACTAGATAGGACTTCTACTCTTCTACATGATATGATTTTTTGGTCCTTTATCTTAGCCATTGACTGAACTATTCCTTTCCAAAACT
The DNA here is from genome assembly GCA_013400775.1 of Chaetops frenatus. Lineage (NCBI taxonomy): Eukaryota > Metazoa > Chordata > Aves > Passeriformes > Picathartidae > Chaetops > Chaetops frenatus. The sequence goes on along the minus strand of VZTR01014240.1, from coordinate 15,501 downwards.
GAAAAAGCAAATTGATGTTTGGTTTTTGAGAACACTCACCTTCCAAAAAATAACAATGATCACAATCTAGGTTCTTTCTTGATCAATTCCAGTTTCAAGACCTTTAATTTGACCCTTATATTTTCTTTTTTTTCCCTTCTTTAAAAAAAAAAGTTTTGACGCTTGGTATTTTTGAGCTTCTTCTAGCTTAATTTTTTTTTTTAAATAATTTCTCTTTCTCTCCACTACCCATTGTGATTCCAGTGCATTACATTGTCAGGTCCTTTTCACTTTGTCTGTGGAGGTTATATGTAGTACAGGAGAAAATATGCATTGGAAGTGAATGAGATGTTTTATCTGTCTTGTACACTCAGCTGGCATGTGATGCAGCACAATGGTGCTTTATGTTGAAAAGCACATGCTTTTCAACATAAACCCCTAGTATGAAGAAAGCAGGATTGCATTTTTTGCAGGCATGCACTAACCTATCACTTTTTCTGCTGGCAGACAGCCACAACAAGTCTATGCTACAAAGTGCACACCTGAATCATACCTACCGTGTTCTTCTTTCAGACTCGCCTCCTTCCCCCCATCTCTGAAAATTTTATCAAGGCCAAGTGATTTGTGAAATGTTTTTAATTACATTAGGATTTCCACCTAAATCCTTTCCTGTTATCCACAGCTTCTGTTTCTGCTCCTCCCTCTTGTTGGATCTGATAGTTGTGTAACTATTAAGCTGGCAAGTGTGTGGATTGACTTGCCATGTGTCCATATGGCTGCTGAATTGGATGTTAGCAGCTGACGAAAGTGGAGGATAGGAGAGCCCTGCTGAGAGCCATGACTGACTCGTGCAATGGTTTGACCCAGGCCAGCAGCTAAGCAAGGGTGCCTGGCACTGGCATATTTCTATAGGCTGATGTCTTCCTTTCAGTCAAGAGAGGTAGAAGAGTGGTATGCCTTAAGTGTTACTTCAAGAGTCACTTGGCAATGTTTTCTGTTGCTAATTAACTTGAGTTAGCTCTTTCTGGCAGATAAGGAGCAATGCTGTGAAGGAAAACTGTGATGTAGAGTTGGTTGTGGAATAGTTTTTAGGGGCCTGACCCAAATCTGTTGTCAGCTCAGCTCTCCTGGAATCCCGCTGAAGCGTGAGATGGAAGGAAACCCTATTCCTGCTCTTCTCCTGTGATCTGGGCAGCACATTCAGAGGCTTCTTGAACATGCTCTGGAGCTTTGTGCAGCCTTCTGTAAGATGCCTCAACTCTAATTTGGCAGAAGACAATCTGAAGTGGAAGAAAACAAAAGCCAGTTGGGTGAGTGATTTGAAGCAGGACTGTATGTGCATCATTAGTGGCACAATGCCTTGCTGGCTGGTATTGATTACAGCACAGGAGAAGGATTACTGGGAGACCTTGGCTGCCTGTGAAGCAGCATGATTATCTTGCTCCATCCTTTAAAGCTTGGTTGAACTGATGAAATTCTAACATTACATTTGAGTAATGGTTAGGTGGTGGTTTATGAATCTCAGCTAGTTCACTGTGGAATCAGACAACTGTCAACACAGGACATCCCAGAAAAAGAGGAGAAGGGAGGAAAGAGGGAATGCCTCTGAGCAGTAGCCTGCAGTTAAACTGGTTCAGCTACATTATATAGCTCCTCTCAAGGGGAAAAAAGGTTTAAAACAAGACCAAGGTGTTTAATTCTTACTTTAAGGATAATTCTTTCAGTTCACTGAGAGACCAGTGGCCACAGATGATTCTGGGTTTTCTGTTTGATCTTTCAGTTTGCAAATCTCTCTGATGTCTAGGAGGTCCCTAAAAAAGAGAAATAGTGTAGTAGGCCTCTGCAGTAATGAAGCAGTAGTATTTCTGTGTGCTTAAGTCTGGACAGAGAAGTATATGAAATAAGTACTTGATAATAGTATGTTACTCAGCCTTACTTGTATCATTGCAGAGTCCTCTTGTGTTTCTCTGCATCCATGTTTTGCTTTCTGATGGGAGCTGCTAGAGCTATGACAATGGTTCCCTGTATATACCCCATCCCTCCCACCTTTACATGCAGACAGAAACCTGCATATGTGTATGCATATACAAAATGTAACTGTATTCATATCTATTAATTATATAATATTACATAGAGAAAAGAACAGGAAAATATAGAACCATAGGATAGTTAGGTTGGAGAANTCAAGCCAAATGCAGCAGTCATTTAAACTCAGAGTCTGCAGGTAGAAGGTCTGGAAGACTTTCTGTGCCTTGGATTCCAACACAACATTAATCATAGAATCATTAGGGCTGGAAAAGACCATCAAGATTATCACGTGCATCCTTTGATCAATCACCACCCTGGCATATAGACCATTAGTCTAATTGCCATATCCAGTAATTTCTTGCACACTTCCAGGGATGGTGACTCCATCACTTCCCTGAACAGCTTGTTACAATGCCTGACCATCCTGTCAGTGAAGAAATCCATCCTGATGTCCAACATGAACCTCGCCTGGCACAACTTGAGGCTATGTCCTCTCCTCCCATCAGTAGCTGCCTGGGAAGACAGGATGACCCCCACTTTCAGGTAGTTGTAGAAGNCAGAGACTGACCTCCACCTTGCTTCAGTGTCCTTTCAGGGAGTTGTAGAGAATGATAAGGTCACCTCTAAGCCTCTTTTTCTCCAGGATGAACACCCTCAGGTCCCTCAGTTTCTTCTCATAAGACTTGTGTTCCAAACCCTTTCCCAGCTCCTTTGCCATTCTCTGGACACACTCCAGCACCTCAGTGTCTTTCTTGTAGTGAAGGGCCCAAAACTTAACACAGGATTCAA
>VZTR01014239.1:16674-34133 GCA_013400775.1 Chaetops frenatus | reverse complement strand
TCCATCCCCGGTCCCGTTCCATCGCCGCCGTGCGGGCCCGGTTCTGCAGGCAGAGGCTCTCTCGTGTGTCCCGCCCTGGCAGAGGGGGGATCGCGGTGTCCCGGCCCCGCGGTGCCGGCCCCGAGTGAGGGATGCTCCCGGCAGGGCACGACAGCGAATGCGCTCCGGGCTCTGCTGCGGTGATGCCTCCCCCGGGACTGCGGGGCTGTCCCCGCCGGGATGCGGTGATGTCCCCGCTGGTGCTGCTGTGATGTCCCCGCCGGGATGCGGGGCTGTCCCCGCCGGGATGCGGGGCTGTCCCCGCCGAGGACAAATGCCCCGGAGCTGGCCGCTTTAGCGTGACCAAGTGAGAGAAGCTCTTGGAGTGAGCGATGCGCTCCACGAGGAGGGGCAGGAGACACTCAGGGAGGTGATTTCCTAGCGGTGAGGGGGACGCAGGAACAATGTTCCACTCATCTGGCTCCGGAATAAACCCCGTGGCTCAGTGGCCACCCGGGATAAGGTACGGCTGTCCCAACAGGTGATGCTGATCTTGCAACCAGAGCCAGCTCGGGGCCGTGCAACTATAAAGTAAAAGCTCCTGAATAAAATACAAAGCATTTTCACTATTTAGGACCTGACATCCCTTTTCCTACCAGCTTGAGCCTTGCTCAGCAAAGCCACAGTCACAGCTTCACCCGTGACAGATCTGCTCCTGTTTGGAGGTTACCTGTGAGGGGCCACTGCCACACAAACAGGATCAAGACAATTTGAGTCCAGGGACACAGACTCTCAGCAGAGAATTCTGATTCCCAACAGAGATCAGTGAATTTCCTGATGAAAAGCTGTAATAATACGTCCTTCTTAGGAGGTATTTTATCTCTCATTCCTGTTTTAAATGCTGAGCCAAAGGGCAGGCAATAATGGTTACAAGGCCAGACAGGAATTATTGCACAAAACTGAGCTTGCGTTCTTACAGAGGCTCACTTGATACACCAGCTCAGGACTTTTAATTTTTCATGTCGATTCACATAAAAAGTGTTGAAGCCAAACCACAGAGGGACCCAATGTATTCCTGTCGCCAAGTACAGAGAAGCTCTGGTAACTTCAGGTTCATTCTCAGAGCTCTGCCATTAAAACACCCAAATTAAAATATTCCAGGCAACAAAATGAAAGTGACCCAGCATCAAAGATGTCACTCTGATTCAAAATGCCTTCTAAAAAATTGGTCAAATCAAACCTCATTTGACTGAAAGAGGGGGGGGGGTTATGTCTGCCAGCTCTATCTGTATTTTCTCCTTGTGCAGACACATTTACTATGAGACGTTCACTGCAGGGAGAAGCAGACAAAACACGAGGAGCTACAGGCCATGCACATCTCCTTATCAGTGTGCAGCCTTGGGAGGGAACCCACAGCCAGTCCCTCAATTCACTCAGTCACACTCCTTCAACCAAGTATCTGCTCCCGTTCCTGATAAGCCCAGGTGGTGCTGCAGCCAGAACTTGCTGTCTGAAGGACAGGCTTTGGATGTCACATTTATTTTATCTATCAATTTCGTCTATCAATAATTGTACAGACATTCTCACAGATGTCTGCAGGCTCCCTTTTTGTGCTGAGGCAGCAGATGAGCAGCATCCCAATGACAGTCTCTGAACTGCAGCCCTCGAGCTCATGGGGCATCCCAGGGAGTCAGAAATGTCCCACTGCTGTCAGCAGCCAAGGGAAGAGGGACAGGGCTGAAATAACCCAGTCTAGAAATGGTAAAATGCACAAAACAGACCTGCGTTGCCCTGCAGGACCACTGGAATATGGGAGGAGCAAAATATATTGCAAAATAATATTGTAGCTGTGAGTGAGGACAAGGCTGAGGCTTGCACCGTGTCCATGGCTGGGACTTTTCAGAGCAGGTGAAACAAACACCTCTCAGGAACGGTACAAATAAAGCCAATCCCTCCTCGAGACACAGGGCTGAACTAAAAGCACTGGAGATGCCTTTGCTGGGAGTTTCCAGGATTTCTTTTCCCTTCCCGGAGCGCTGCGGGAGGATGGAGCTCCCTGCTGCCCTGCAGAGGCTGAACGGCTGCAGCTCCTGCCGAGTCACCCCCGAGCTTTCCCAGCCTGCGCTCCAGTCCTGGGCTCGGGAATGGCAGGATGGGAGCTGGGAATTCCCTGTTGTTTCTGCCCGATTCATTGCTCTAACACACAGTATTCAATCGCTCGCTATTTCTTGATACTCAGCCGATTTATTGCGTTGTTAAACTAAGGTCCGGGCCAATGTCAGCTTCCTGACAAGGCTAATACATCCCTTTCCCAAAATCACCATGGCTGCAACCCTTAAATCCTGACACAGCTGCCTTTGCTGCCTGGTTTTCAGCTGTGCTGCCTGCCCCTCAATATCCCCTTGTTTGCACTGCCAACCCCAGGAATTCCGAGCTCTATGGATATAAATATGGATGTGTTATGGCATCCATGTCAGAACCAGTGCATCCAAAGGAACTCTGAACTCCCAACAACTTCCCAGGGGGAGGATGCTCCTTCTCTGTGCCACCAGAGGATTTCCCAGACCCTGGTGGAGGAGTAGAGCTGAAAACCCGTTCCAGTGGCAAGTAATGATCTCCCTGCCAGGCTCATTAAACTCCTCCTGTGACCACACACATGGTGATTTCCTTTCAAATCTGCACAACATTTGCAATCCCGTGCTCTCAGCCTGCCTGTGGTTTGTGTCCTTCCACCAGCACCGTTCCATTGCAAAGCCCATCTGGAATCATTTGGAAGAAATATTCCATTTATAAAATAGAAACTCATTTAATATTATATGGACTAATATTTAACAGCTAATATTAACTAGTTACTGTGCTGTGGAAATTCTACCCCAGTAAAATGGAGTTGCCATGTGCAGAAATGAACTAATTTAATATTATATGAATTAATGTTTAGCAGCTAATATTAACTAGTTACTGTGCTGTGGGGTTTCTACCCCAATAAAATGGAGTTGCCATGTGCAGGAAGGTGCAGGGGAGTTTTGTTACCCAAGGTGGTTTTCTGAGTGTTTGGGGATTTTAGAGGCAGTTGGGAGTTAATTCTTAGTTCTGCCTCAGCCAAAACATACAGGCCAGGTACTCCTTAAATACATATTTAACATGCTTAGGCTTATTAAAAGAAACAGAAATGTCAGCCTGTAAAACTATTTGCCCATGTAGAAAGCTACCTATAAAATCATAAAAGAATGATCTGTTCTTCCAGTGTCTTTAGGTAATTTTGGAATCCATGCCAAAAAAAGAAAAGGGTTTTACATGGAATCCCATGAAATTCAAGTCATGATTTGTCATTGTAATAACTTCTGTCTGGCTTTGACTGAACTTTCCTGTAAAATTTTGTTATCCCATACTAGTTGTAATCCACAAAACCCCCATGATGACACTCTCCTTTCTGAGTAAAAGCCCTTTTCTTTCTCACAAGGTGAAGTGGACAGCAGTGGGAGGATGGGCTGTAGTTATTTACATTAGCCAGCTCCAGTTTCCCCAGACTGACAGAAATTCCCATGGAAATTCTGGTTACATTAACTTTGACAGAGATATGGGACTGTTTTTGGAAACTTGAAAAAAAAAAACAAACCTCAACTAGGGAATACTTTTCATTTTTATTAAAATGCAGCATCTTAATTTTGTTTATTAAAGAAATAAATCAAGGTTAGTTTCTGCTTAGTTTCAGATGGTTTTCACAGGAGACAAAAAAAGAGAAGGCAAATATTGGCCAAGCATGAAGCCAGCAAGGAATCCCATAATAGCAGCAATCCCAAGGTGGATGGCAGTGAAGGGAACAGCCTGAGAAAAGAGATGAGGATATCACGAGTGTATTTACCCGAGACATGGACCGTGGTTTTGTGGTTTTGGAGATTAAACACTCTTGGATGTGGAATTCCTGTAGGATCCGTCCCATCAGGGCTGTCTGAGGGCATTACAGCCACACCCTGTCCCTCAAGTTGTGTTCTAGATGAATTTGAAAATGATGTGAACATTAATTGTCTCTGATCCAGTCTCCCCCAAGCCACTGCTTTCTTTCTCCCCCTGGAAACAAATGCAAAATCCCTGAGCTGGCCATTGCAGGGGGAATTAAGGGCACTTAAACCCCCAGATTTTCACTCAGCACTGGAGCTCCAGCCCCAGCTTTATTTACCTTTTGCTACAAAACCATTTGTTTCTGTGCGGGTCATTAGTTTTTCTGCTCCATCAGTCCCCTGGATGAGTTGTTCAATGAGGCAAAACTTCTGTTTGGCCAAATCCTGACTCCACCACCTTCATCTCGTGTGGCTCAGCACTGTGCTGGGCAAAAAACTCCAGATGAGCAGTAAAAGTTTATTTTTTGGTGTGTTTTTCAATTGGAAAAAGCACAGTAAGAGTCTCCACTAGGTGTCCATGTTTCAGCAATTTTCAATTAGAGCTCCACTCACAGCCCCGTGCAAAACTCAGAGCAATTGTTCTGCTCCACTGCAAGATGTAAATGGGAGATAAATTTTCATATTAGTCAAGAGTGCACCTGGGCCTGCATCTAAAAAAGCACAAAACACTCAAAATCCACCTTTAAATTGCACATCTTAGACACTGAGACCAGTCCCACAAGGGCTGGCAGACTTTCCAGATATTGATTATTGCTTCTCTTGCTTTTCCTAATATTTTTCCATTTTTTCCTTGCATCTATTAATTTGTAGGAACAAATAGAAAAAGCTTTCCAGATTTTTAGTGGTTTTTTTTAAATCTTTTTTGTTTGGCTTCCAGTTTTACTCTGCACATCCCCTTTTTCCATTCAGGTGAGCACAGAGCCCTAAAGCAGCGGCTCAGATTTTTAGCAACACCTGCCTAATTGTTAAATAACTGCTTTGCTCATTACATTTCTCTTCAAATATTGATGCCTAATATTTACCTACTTTTCCTGGCTGTCTAATGGGTGCTGGAAGGCAGAGTTTTGTGCACTGAGTGAGCACATGGACCTTTTCATGCTCCCAATTTTAAACAAACTGTAGGTAGCAGCCTTTGGGCCTCGGTGCTCATTTATTGCAGATGTTTTTCACTGCTTGTTTTTGTGATGTGCAACCCCATTCATTAATAAGAGGTCAGAGATTTTATTCAGATTACAGGGAATTCCAAGGAGCTGAAATGAAGGCCTTATTTAAGATTACTGAATTCTGTTCTAGGAATAACCCAGCAGATTTTTTTTTCCCTGTTTCTCTTCTTGTTTCCCAGGCATTTTCAGTTTGTTAAACGTAAAGAGAGAATAGATTTTTGGGAATGCTATGTGCCAGACCATTTTAAGGCAGCTTCCAGGACCACAGGCAAATGAGGCTCTAGTGATTTATAATTCCCATAGCTGTGAGTGTAACATCTAAAACCCAGTTTGACTCCAAAACTTTTACCTCATTTACAATGCTAAGGAAGCAGAATAGGCTATTTCATCATATAACAAAATGAAAATCTGGTGTCACTCCATCTAATTTGGACTGTGCCTGATCCAGGAACGTGCTTTAAGATTTCTGCACAGAAACAATTCTATGGAATTCAGATTTCACCTGAAACGTGTCTCAGAGCTCATCCCAAATGCTGCCTGGGTTCATGTGCCAGAGCTGACAGAAGCACAAAAATAACAAATCAAGAAAAACCCCTAGATCATCACATTCTAAGAACTGAAATAAATAAACCAGCTTGTTGCCAAATGTGTATATGTTTTTAAATACCAAAAGCAAACCCCAAAACTACTGGACCCAGAACATCCTCTAATGGAATATCTCCCAGTCTGGAATATTTACTTTCCGTTTGTTTAATAACAGGAAAGGGCTTGTTGCTCTTTTGTTGAGTTTCACGTGTCAGCATCTTAATATTCCTCTGGTATTCTTGAAACTTTTACCAGGAAGAAAACAGTGCCATGGCCTATAGTAGGAAATGTTCTGTTTATTTGAAATGCCTTTATGAGCACACAAAGGCAAACAATTACTGTCATAAAGCCAGGGAGCAGCTCCTGGTGGCTTGGGTGTCTCTTTTGGACTTCTTTGTGCAGTTCCTTGGCTCATTTGTCCCTGCCCTTCCTGTGTCCTGCTCCTCACCTCTCCCTGTACCTTCTGAATTCCAGTGCAGGTTAAATCCCTTTTTCCATTTCCCCAGTACCTGCTGGGCTCTGCTGCTTTTAGTGTCTCCAAAAAACTATGGAAATGTTGGGTTGAAGGTTTGTCCTCCATCTGCTGCTGGATCCACACCTGGTGATCCTTGTGGGCCCTTCCCAGCTCAGAATATTCTGACAATATTCTGAATATTGTCACAAGCCTGGAGCTGAAGGCCTGATTTTTAATGACATGAGTTTTAATTACATGATCCTGGGACTGGACTTGGAAGGAAAGAATGACAAAGAGCTTTCAAAGCTCTTTAAAGATTCTTACAGAAGGTTTTGAACTTGTTTTGGCCTTGCGTGTTTTATTGTGGCAAAGGCAGTAATTATGGCAAATTTGGGCCTATTCACGTTAAAAAAAAGATAGCTTTATTCTGCAGGATAGGCCTATAAACTGAATAAACCAGGCCAGTTCTCTTCACATAGCTCTGGTGTGTTGTGGGTTTGTTTAAACAATGACTAAGCCACAAAAAGCCACTGACTGGATAACCCAGGAGCAGAATTGTGGGCACAGGAGTGTCTCAAATCCAGGCTCCAGATAAAAAAAAAAAAAAGTAAATAACTCATAAAAGGAAGTGCAAACAGCAGGAAAATCTTGTTTCCATCTGTCAAGCTGTAAAGGACAGGCAGGCTGGGAAGAATGGGCGGTGTTATGGGGCTTTTTGTGGGTTTTTAGGGTATCTCACATCCCTGGAGTAGTTGGGGAGGATGTGTGATCTCCACCTGCTTGTTCTGCATCATCTCTGAGCCACACAACAAATTTCTAGCACAGACATCCAAATTTCAGAGGTGAACATCAGGCCCAGGCAGGCTTTGTTCTTGCCTTACCCTTTTGTGGGGCAGGGGCTGTTTTCAAATGCAGCAAAATAAAATCTTCCTTTCTCCTGCTCGAGTCCCCAGCGCTGCTGCAATGCAAATATTGTGGCAGTGTGTGTAATTTTTAAAAGTTACTCAGTGGAAAATCTCACAGGTCCCGAATTAGCAGGAGTTTTGTAAAGTTCCTATTACTAATCTATGGAATTTATACCAAAGGTGTTGAAATCACTTATGCTTCTGCTGACTCACTTCCCCCAGGGAGGGCTGCTGACCTCAGAAAAGCCCTCCCAGAAGTCCAGGGCACAGAGCTGCCATCTGTGCCACACAGAACACCCTGAACTCTCAACCCTGCTTCATCCCAAAATTCTTTCTCCATGTGTCCTGCTGCCCTGCAAGTCCCAGTCTGTTTGAAATGCCACTTTCTTTTATAATCTGCTCTGACTCAGATGCTGAGCTGGAGTGGTATTTACAAAATATCTGTATCGCCCTGGGTTTATCTTGCCAAGGAAAGTTAAATGGTTACAGATTAAAAAGATTTTATAAGCACGATATGCCACAGTAAACATTAGTAAAAGTTGTTCTAAAACTATTTCTATCTTTTGTTGGGAAAGAAAAGAAATAATTATTGAGGCTTGAAGGGGAAGACGGCTTAGTAAAAGGAAGGAGAATTAACCATGGTGAGGTCTTAAAGGAACTCCAGTTTGCTGATTAAGTGCTTTCTCCAGAAATGCAACTAATGTTTCCTTCTTTTTAAATTCTTCTATCAGGCCCAAGTGCCAGCAAATGGCTTTCTTTACAGTGTCTGGAGGTTTATTTTTAGCCCCAAGAAGGCTATAGACAGCAGGCTGGAGATGAAGACTTTTGCAGGCCAAATAAACTTCCCCACACTTGAACTCTGGGTGTCAGCTCATCCATCTCCCCGTGGCTCAGCTCATTTTCTGTCAGAAAAGGCTTTGCAGTCCCATCTGCCAAGGCTCTGAAACTCCTAACACCCAAAACTCTTCTTATCTCTCTGGAAGCATCTCCCACTTTTGCAGTTTCAGGGTTTGACCAGGGCTGAATTTTGTGGCACGAGACTCAGCGTGAGCTGGAATTTCATTCTCTTGCCTGGTAAACTCCTGACAGCAGAAGTGCCTGGCATGGAGTGTTATTTATTCCCTCTGGAAGTCTGGGGGGTGATGGGCACAGCCCCCACTCTGCTCTTTCAGAACTGAAATATCAGTGGCTGCGTGACACAGGAAATTGCTCTAAAAGTTTAACACCACCAGAAGACGACCTGGGAACCAGGTGGAAAATACAGATTTTTTAGGTGCCTGCTGGGCTGGTTTGGACAGTTTTTCTGAGCAGGCTGTTGACTTGTTTTCAATGGAGAGATCCAAGAGATGCAGCTTTTAAAGGAAGGGTATTTGTGCCCACCAGTGCTGTTTGCTTGGGCTCAGCCACTGCTTTTCCCTTTTCCTCTGTTTCCACCTCGTAGAATCAACAGTCCCGTGGTGGGGTGCTCACTCTGGAGTGTTTGTCACACCATTAAGGGACAGAACATTGTCTCTGCTGTCACCTGGCTCTCAGCAGGGCTGGAACAGGGAATGGGATCGTGCTCAGACTCCCTGGGATCCACACATGAGCTGTTTGGTTTGGGTGAAGTGCAGCTCTCCTCAGTGCTGCTGCTTCAGGAGAGCTCTGCCCTCAGTTCAGCTCAGCTGAGCAGCTAAAAACCAGAATATTTTTAATTTTTTTCTCATACTGTAGAGCTAACACAACTTCAAGAGAGTGAACTGCTGGTTACAGCTCATCTCCTGAAACCACAAACAGAATTTTTTGCTCAATTTCAGCCAATCACACCTGCCCAAAGTCACTGTGGCAGGTGGGTCACCGAGCGTTTGCTGGCGTGGGCTGCAGCACAGATGAATATGAGGGCCTAACCTGACTTCTGGAACATTTTAATTTTGGACAAGGGACCTGGGAGACTCTGCTCCTGTGCTCCAGAACCCAAAATTTGCCAGGCTTTGGCAACCAAAAAGTTTCTGCAATGTCTGTAGTCAGTGTAACTTGTTATACACATAAATATGTGTGATTATTGTCCTCCAACACCCACCAAAGTGGTGTGTCAGTCACTACAGAAACCAGACAAAGTCAATATCCTTGGATTCAGGCAAAAATTCTGGGATGGGAGAGTCCTGGATCCCATCTCCATTACCAGCAGGGTGGTGGCAGAAATGGGATTTTAGGGAAAATCCTGCCAACTCTGACCACAACTCATTGCAAGACTGGAGCAGGATTGCATCAATTCCTGCAATGGGTGTCTGAGCCCCCCAAGAGAGCAGTGGCTGATTAAAAAATCACTAGTGGTTGCATTCCAATACTTGGAATAAATAAACCAGCAACTGGCTCTTGTGCAAGGTTTATACACTTTTCCTCACAGACTTTCACAAAAATGCCGTATTTCTGACACCTTTCCAGCAGGCTTTTAGAGGCACCAGGGTCTAGGCAGACTAAAAATCTGAATTCTGGGTGGTGTTGCCCATTCTGGCAAGGAACAGCTCAGTTGCTCACTCCCCTACTTGCAAAAAGGAATGAAGTCCCTCCCATACCTCTTACTTTGGTATTCACAGAGAACAGTACTGTTATTTAAGACCTATTATTTCTTATCATTCTTTTTAAGAATCCTTGAAAAGCAACACGTGGACAAAAATTCATTTCAAAATGATCATGTATTCACAGCAATAATAGCATCTATCTAAGAGCAAATTTACTCCTTCATCCTAGTAAGTGTCCATAATGCACACTTAAAATCTCCATAAACCTCCCTGCTCCATCAGGAATATTCTGCTCTCACTGGTGAAGAGCAGGGATTTGAAAGGCTCTTTAATGCACTCTTAATCAAGGTCTTCCCGTGGAAATCCAGATTTTTATGGATGGAAATTTGAAGTATCCAAATGTGCCAAACAAACAAACAAACAAACAACAACAACAACAAAGAAAAAATAAAATAACATAAAATAAAATAAAATAAAATAAAATAAAATAAAAGAAAGGAAAGGAAAGGAAAGGAAAGGAAAAGAAAAGAAAAGAAAAGAAAAGAAAAGAAAAGAAAAGAAAAGAAAAGAAAAGAAAAGAAAAGAAAAGAAAAGAAAAGAAAAGAAAAGAAAAGAAAAGAAAAGAAAAGAAAAGAAAAGAAAAGGAAAAAAACCCCCAACAAAAAACCCAAAACAAACTAACAAAACAAACAACCCAAAACAAACAACCAACCAAACCAAACCAAACCAAACCAAACCAAACCAAACCAAACCAAACCAAAATAAAACAAACAAAAAACCCCAAAACCAACCAAACAACAAACGAACAAACAAACAAAACCAAAACAAAAGACCAAAACAAAAACAAACAAACAAACAAAAACAAGAAAAGAAAAAGAAAAAAAGCCAAAAGGGAGGATTTACCAAACTGCACCAGAGCTCAGGCAGTTCTAATCTGCAGGGTGAGCTTTCCTCCTGCATCAAAGGAAGATGTGAAAAATGAATGTCCAATGTTGTATTTCTGCAGAATCTTCTGTCTTTGCTGGAGTGGGAACTGTGGCTGCAGGAAAAATAAACGTGAAATTTGACAAATAGACCCAAAGTGTCTGGGTTTGAGCTCATGCTCACCAAGTTACAGCCAGGTTACACCGAATTTCAGAGGGGACAAACCCTCCCCTTGGTGCCACCGATGCAGCAGGGGAACTGCTCCACTTCCAACTGTGTCCCACAAACGGAGCTGGATTTTGGAATTGTGCTCTGACCTCCCTGCAGTGCTCCTTCCCACGTGTGATCAGACTGGAAGGCTGGCTGGCACTCAGGTTAGTTCTGCCTCTCATTTTTTAGAGAATTAGGATTTTAGGATTTTTAGAGTTAGGGAAGATCTGGAGCCCCTCACTGGAATTTAGACTGCTGCACCCTAATCTCACCACTGGTTCTTCCACATATCAGAACCTCAAGGCAAACTGCACTGTTTAGTCTCTGGCACATTGCTGCAAAGCTAAACCACAGCCAGTGCACAGAAATAACTGGAATATATAGACTTTACTACTTAAAACATAATAACAACATCCATCTGCACAACAGGATGTCCAAATCCAGGCTGCTGAATCCCAGTTCAGGGGTGAGCTGTGCATCACGTTCTGTGAGGCAGCATTTGTGCACTATTAGATTCTGGTTACCAGTGAAGAAAGCAGGCAGTGGATACCAAATTATCCCAAAGAAAAGCAGGAGTCTGCTGGATCTTATCCTTGCAGAGCCAAAACAAAGAGGAGGTGCCAGGGCACGAGATAGGCAGTGCTGATAGTCCATGGCACAGCCAGGGACAGTGCAATGTCCTGCTGGCTTTATCAGGACATGGAACTCCCTGCAGCTGGGATTTCTTACCTGTCTGCAGGATTTCCAGCTCATACTGGCAGTAAATCCAATCCTCATGGAAGGAGGGAAAAGTCACTGCATCAGCTGCTCTGGAAAATCAAAGCAGACACAGCCAGTGAATTCTTTCAATCATAGGAACAATGCTAATATCATTAATTCTAGGAGAGGTTTGCTCAGACAGGTGCCCAGAAGGTTCATTTTCTGGACCTGGTGCTGAAAGGTTTACAACCAGAAAAGAGGGGAAAGGGATAAAAAAGGGTTTTCTACAGCAAAATTGCTAGCTTTCTTTAGGTTTGTGCTGATCATTAATATCAGTATGTCCTCAAAATAAATTTTCTGATCATCCTGAAGTGAATTCCTCCCTTCTGCTAGAAAATCACAGAGGGCTTTGAAAGCGAACCTGATCTGAATCATCTCCTGCTCTGCCTTTATGAGATGTTTTTGATCTTCTTTCAAGGCTCAGAAATCAGCCACTGTGTATTTCTTCAATTTGAATTGCTGAACATAAAGAGAATGATCAATCCTAGACGAGCTCCTTGCCATAAAGAAACAATCAGTTTTTCCCAAGCTTTGTAGAATTTGTCCCCTTCTCCCCTGCAGCAGTGTGACACAGGCAGGACCAGCCACACTTCCAGCCCTTGGTCCCTTTACCCTTCCTGGCTCACAAACATTGATTTCCTCTTCTCCTGGCTGCCAGGAAGGAGAGAATACTCACAGGGAAGAGAAATGACTGGAGAAAAAAGGGGGAGAGAAATGTCAGGAATTCCATGCAATTCACTGAAGGAGTGCAGGACAAACTCCTGACTCCTCTTTAGGGTCTTCTGTGAGAAACTCTTTTGAGAGAAAGAGGCACCTCAGGAAGATTAAATAACTTTAAAATTTACCCTAAAAACCAGGGTACATTTGCTTTGAAGATCCCAAGAAACAGAACTTCACAGAAAAATCATTCTCAGATTTACCGTCTTTCAGTATTCTTTGATTATTTAACCCTCTGGTTTTTTGGGTTTTTTTGGCTTAGTTGTGTTCCAGTATTTCCAGTTGCATTTGCAAACCCAGTCCCTCGTGTCCTTCCCCATGGGAATGTTCTCTGACCTCTCAGCATGGAAGGTTTGCTCATGGGGCTTCACTCACAGCCTGGGAGAGCTGGGGGTGCTCACCTGGAGAGGAGAAGGCTCCAGGGAGGGCTCAGAGCCCCTTCCAGGGCCTGAAGGGGCTCCAGGAGAGCTGGAGAGGGACTGGGGACAAGGGATGGAGGGACAGGACACAGGGAATGGCTTCCCACTGCCAGAGGGCAGGGCTGGATGGGATATTGGGAAGAAATTCCTGGCTGGGAGGGTGGGGAGAGGCCGGGATGGAATTCCCAGAGCAGCTGTGGCTGCCCCTGGATCCCTGGCAGTGCCCAAGGCCAGGTTGGACACTGGGGCTTGGAGCAGCCTGGGACAGTGGGAGGTGTCCCTGCCATGGCAGGGCTGGCACTGGATGGGATTTAAGGTCCCTCCCAACCCCAAACCAGTTTGGGATTCTGTGATTCCCATCACTCTGAAGACCTGGGAAGGTCACCAAGGGCCATCCAGTACCACAAGCAGATCTTCCCAGTTGGGAGTGTTGCACCAAACCCCTGCTGTTAATGGAATTAATGAGATTTTGTCTGGTCCTGAGGTGAAACTTTCACTGCCTTTTTCAAACAGCCCTATTGCAAGGCCCTGTTGCATCAACATGAGGTTTCAAAACAGAGTAAAAACCATCTTGGCCTTAGATTATTTATTTATTTGGGATTAATGTCTGAAAGAGCAGCAGCGTTCCTGACAGCAAGAGGATTCCAAGCATCTGTCCTTAGCTTTCCAGTGACCCTGGGGAAGCAACCCATAATCCACATATTTTAATTGCCACAGGGCTTTGTGGGCTGTGCAGGGGTGGGAATGTGGGCAGGAATATTTTTGGGCCTGTGATTAATCCTATTTGTTGTACGAGTGTGATTTATGGGACAGCCTGGGCTCTGTGGGAATAAAGGAGTTGCTCCACGGAGATGTGGAGGGCTGGGATTTGAAGGAAGGAGAATCCAGAGCAATTTCTCTGTTTAATAAAGCAGGAGTGTTGGGAAGGCTCTCATGAAGTACAGTAGCATCCTGCCAAGAATTATCCCATTTTTTTTTTCTGCAGCCTGAGGATTATTCCAAGAGGTTTTTTTGGCTACAGAGTTCAGGATTCACCAAGAATTTCAATTCAAGGCTGAAGCAGAAGTGAAACGTTGCTAAATTGAGGCTTCCAGGTCTTCTGACAATGGATGGAGCAGAAGGAGATGATGCCCTGCTCACCTCTGCTCCTTCCCACGGGGAAGTGTTTGCCCCCTTTTCCCAAAGGAACACCAAAAGGAAGGAATGAACCCTTCTGCCACAATTTCTTTCCCCCTTTGGCATAAGCAGACAAAGTATGACCTGGTTATTATTTCATGCACAGCCTCTTCTGAACCTTTGGCCCCTTTTAAAGCACTATTGGATAATTGAACATACCAATTATCAATTGATATTGATAATTGTTTTTCTTGTGTGAACCCTTCAGCTTCTTCCACGACGATTCTGCACTGACAAGGACCCTACCCCATCCCAGAATAGACCAGGGCACTAAAATCAGCCCACCAGGAGCCTCCTTTTGTCACAAATGTGAGCAGCACAAGGGGTCAGCTGACAGTCCTGCCACTGCTGCTCCATCGCTTCCTTTTTGCCACACAGCCCTGTGCTGAGTCACCCGTGGGGTGACAAGACACTGCACGCTCTTGGTCAACAGGTTTCACTTCCAGAAGTGCCTGTAAAAGATGAATTTTGCTGTCCAGGCTTGGTGGTTGGCGTGGGGTGGTGGCAAAAGGCGATTTTCCTCCTCTGCTGAGTCAGGGAACAGCAACCTCTGTGCCTGTGCTGGTTGGAAGTGCAAGGCAACCTGATTTCTGTCTGTTTAAACTGCTGGCTAAAATGGAAAGAGGAGAGATTTGTCACTTGTCCCCTCAGCCATCCCCACCGACTGTCTCAGAGTTCAGGCTCTGTTCCAGTCACTAATTTGGGTGCAAAGCTGTCCTTCACACAGTTGCACACAAATAGCAGTCATTTGCTAAGACAAGGAATTATTCCATTCCTTCCTCTATGGAAGATTAAAAATTGCTCTAGGAAATTAGCAGGCCAATCTGTAATTATCTCTAATCAGCAGCAGCTCAGCTCTGGGGTTATTTGCAGCTTCTGGTACACAAAACTTCAGGGTCCAAATTCAGTGAAAATGTCTGTGGCTGGGAAATGCAAAGGGGGCTGTGCTCATTACAAAAAGATTTCAGAAATTGTATTGAGGTAAACTAAAATAATTCCAGAATTTAGAAAATTGGCTGATGCTGGCCTTGCTTCAGGAGGCAGGTGCTATTTCTGCTTCATCCAAATGCTACAAAAAAAAAAAAAAAAAAAAGGAAAAGTGGCATGAAAAAGTTTTGTACAGATATTCCTTGAAAAAAATGCATCATACTGGACCCAAACCAAGGGATCTTCTATACCAGTAAAACTACTGGTTAGTGCCCAGGGGATGAAATGTGGGCTGTATGCATGGCACAGCCAAATTTACAGGAAACAGCCTGGTTGTAGCCTTGTTCTTACAGCAAAGTAGCAGAAAATTTGGCAGCCCTGTTGTCAGTGGGCTCAGCAGGACCAGGAGGGAATGGTTACAAATTCTGGATTAACCTGGGCTCTAAAAGTGGCTTTCCAGGCCGGTGTCTGCAGGGAGGGACTTCTCAGCCAGCCTTGCTGCTGAATCCCACTGTTCTGGAGGTAAACAGACTTAATTCTCCAGAGCTTTGATCCATCTCATCTGTATAAAAAGAGGAGGAAACAAATGGGTAACACAGAACCTGAGCAGGATTCCATAAATGCAGCCATCCCTCTCAAAGCCTTGCAGGAATATGGCAGAAGCAGCTGCAGTTGGCTGTGGATCCCACTGATTGCATTTCTTCATTTCTTACAGCTACTCCTTGGGAAAAGACAACAAAACTTCTTCCTATCAAATATCCCCAGCTGCTGGGTGGTTGTGAGGTAGAGGCAGGGTATTAGATCTGGGATATTGGATTTCCAGAATGCCTCTGTCAGAGATGTGGCTGCCAGTCACAAAAAGCCCCAAGAGAACTTGGTGTGGAACCAGATCCAGGACCAGGCTGAAAATGTGCCCCAGAACTCCCCTGTCCCTTTGGAAAACCAGCTGGTCACACCGTGGCCCCAAAGAGAAATCCTTTATTATGAGGGACCCTGTAATCTCCTACCTCAGAGCACTGATTGCAGGAAAGTGCCTCAGAATTTCTAGAGACGACACAAGAAGTTTAAAATGAGTTGTCATTTTGTTGAATTAAGAAAAATAGCAAATATTTCACGGAGTAAATGCTCCTGTTCTCTTTTCAGAGGGAGGGAAGTGGCATCCAGCCATAAATTCACTGGTGCTCAGTGCTCAGTGTCTGGAAAGGCTTTTCCTGTCCAGAGGCAGCTCTAAAACAAAGTGACAGTGAGTGGTCAGCCACCAACAATCCACAGGCTTCCTTGAGGACGAGGAAACGGGAGGAGAAAGGCAGGGATCAGAGCAGCTGAGCCCTCTTGAGATGTTGAGATGCCGCCCTGGGACAGCTGGGGGAAAAGGCTCAGTCAGAACTCAAGAGAAGGAGCTGCAGGGAGCTGGTGGAAACACGAGCCCCAGCTCTTCCCTGATCAGCACTTCCCAAGCTGTTTGTCCAAATAGTGCTGAGATTTCAGGAATTCTTCCCAGGGTGACTCCGCTCACTGAGCTCCCGGTCCCTGAGAGCTGTCCCTGCTGTCCCCTGATGTCCATGATGTCCCCGCTGTCCATGATNAGTCAGAACTCAAGAGAAGGAGCTGCAGGGAGCTGGTGGAAACACGAGCCCCAGCTCTTCCCTGATCAGCACTTCCCAAGCTGTTTGTCCAAATAGTGCTGAGATTTCAGGAATTCTTCCCAGGGTGACTCCGCTCACTGAGCTCCCGGTCCCTGAGAGCTGTCCCTGCTGTCCCCTGATGTCCATGATGTCCCCGCTGTCCATGATGTCCCCTGATGTCCCCTGATGTCCCTGCTGTCCCTGCTGTCCCTGATGTCCCCTGCTGTCCATGATGTCCCTGATGTCCCCTGCTGTCCCCGCTGTCCCTGCGTTCCCTGCTGTCCCTGCTGTCCCTGATGTCCCCTGCTGTCCATGATGTCCCCGCTGTCCCCCTGCTGTCCCTGCTGTCCCCTGCTCTGGTTCCAGGGCTGATTTTCCCCACTGTGAGCAGCCAGTTCAGGAGATTCAGAGGTGAATCTCCCCTGATGGCTGTGGGGGGGACACCCTCTCTGCACACACCGGGAATTCTCGGGAGCTGCTGCCCCGGCCGGGGCTTGTCCCACTCAGCCTCTCAGAACGTGACTCACAAGCACTTCTGCCATCATCTGAGGATGTTCGGGCAGAACAAATAGCATGTGACCCGAGGCCAATCACAGCTGGAAATTTGGATTAAAAATAAAAGAGGAATGAGAACATTTGTCACAGAATACTCTGTCCTTCAAGGAGAAGGAAATTTTCTAACCAGGAATAAAAACAACATTTATTTTTATTAAAAGTGCTTCTGTTTCGCTCCATTTTTTTCCTGACTCTAAGAGCAATTCTCCCTCGTGGGTTTGGCTCAGTGAAACAACACAATATATGTTTTTTCTCGGGCTGGGAGGAGGGAATGTCGTGCCTGTGAGAAGCTGCCTGCACCTTGCACTTCTGAGCAGAGTGAAAAAGCAATTGGAGTGAGATTCTTTATACAGGTGGGACAGAGATCCTGCTGCCAAACAGGGCCAGCACCAGGAGGAAAGTTCACACATTTGTTGTCTGGGATGAAAGCCTGGGGAGTGTCCAAGCTGGCTTTGGTGAGAGGATTATCTCCTTGGGGTTAATTGTCAGCCAGCCAGGCAGGAATGAAAAGCTCCTGTGAGGATACAAGGTCCAGGCAGGGCTTTGCTCTGAGCGCTCACCTTGTTTTGCACAGAAATGCTGATCAATCACGGTGTGTTTGCCATGATGGTGACAGGAGTGTGACAACCCACTGGAAACAACCACCAGACTAAGGTTTGGG
>VZTR01014239.1:0-16603 GCA_013400775.1 Chaetops frenatus | reverse complement strand
TTTTTTTTGTGGTTTTTTTTTTTGTGGTTTTTTTTCTGAGTTTTGGCATTTTGAGTTTTTTTCGTTTATTTGCTTCTGTGTTTTGCTAACAGCCATTTCTGCATTGCTGCTCTCTGAACAGACACAGAACCACGAGCTGAGCAAAGCAGAGCTGCCCGTGACCCCCCTGGAAGGAGCCGGTGCCACCACCCCACACTCTGGGAATCCCTCACCCTCTCGCAGGGCTGGGGTTTGCTGCTGCCTTGGTTACAGATTCCCCAACCCTGCATTCCCCAAGCCCAGCCATTCCCAGCCCGCAAGTGCCAAAGCTCGGCTAATTTGGCCGTTCCTTTATCAGCTGGCAGGGAAGCCGAGCCCTCAGTCGGGCAGTGGCATTTTTTGTCACCCCGCTATTTTGTCTGGATGCCCGCTCCTACACAAGCAAGCCAAGGAATTTTGCTAGCTCAGCTCCAGCACTTCAGGCTTTGCAGAGCTCTGTAAACACAAGCTCCCAGGGAAGAAATCCAAGAGCACGCCGTGGCAGGGAAAAATATGTTTTAAATACATTTAGTGAGAATTACTTAAACACTTCATCAATCAAGTGACAAACAAGAAGCGAGATCTTATTTATAATCCCTCTTTGCTTTGGGTAGAGTGAGAGGTTAGTGGATGGCAGGAAATTAAAATCATATTTTATTTTTCCACCTGCTTGTTTCTAATACTCTGTGGCCGACGGTGTGTTAGGCTGAGTGCATTCCAGAAGAGAGCCCGGGCAGTGTGGGAGCAATCATGAAACATCGTTCTGTTTTCTGGGATATTCTCTGCAAAACCTGAGGGGGAGGATTGGAGGCTCCCTTCAGCTATAGGTTATTGCACACATTTTTCAGGCAGCTGATAACAGGGAAAAGAACTCTGCTGAAAAATAGATAAACACTGACTTCCTTGGTTTGCTTCAGGAACAGATTTCCAGGAGCACTGAGTCAAAAGAATGATTTATTTCTTACAGTTCTAGTTTCTCTCTTCAACACTTAAGTGTTGATATTAATTATCTAAATCAAAGGAGGTCTGTGGTGATTATTAGGCTGAAACCCTCGGCCTCTCCTAAACTAGTCCAGTGTGTGTTTTTGTCTCATTTTCTGTGACTTGAAAACAGAAATGAGGTGGAAAACTTGGCAAAATACAGGATTTGAAACAAGGCTGAATTAATATGGTGCCCACTGTTACTCCAGGTAAAATGAATAATCAAGTTCTTCTCAGCTCTGAAGGTCAGGAATTCAAAGAAGAATTAGAGAACCCTGGGGATATCAGGGATAGATTTCAGGAAAGCAGGGTGGAGGGGCTGGGGAAGGACCTGGACACCACACTTAGAACTGGGAATCAGAGATCTTCTAATCCATTCTGCTCTTCCAAGGCAGGAGCTGAGGGTCTTGAGCTGCTCCTGGTAGACTGGAAGGGAAAAGCAGAAGCTGGGGTAGAGAATCTGCAGGAGTGGCTGCTGGAGAGGAGCATTCTGTGGAGTTTCCTCTTCTCCTGGAGGTTTGTTTGAGGGCAGAGGCACAAAGCTCTGTGAGCAATGGCAGGGGCTGCCTGTCCTGCTGCACCATCTCCTGCTTCTTCTGAGCAGATCTGTGACCTGCAAGGTCCCACTGAGTTAAACAGAAATTCAGTCTGTTTGCTGTCCCAAAGGTGGGGTTTGGTTGGCAGCTCCAAGGCTGAAGATGCTGGTGCCAGGGAGATGGAAAATACCCAAGATATTTCAGCTAAATTAAGGGCACCCCTGGATTAAACCCCCTTGACTCGCAGCTCCTGCTACCAAGGGGCAGAAGGGAGGAAATTCATGCAGCTGCTCTTTGTTTCAGTGCTTAAACCTTTGCTCATGAGACCAGTATGGACACAAATATATAGAATAAACATTTCTCTCTTGGAAAGCAATTGAAGTCCAGCTGATTTACAGGGACCAGCAGAGCAGCAGTGGCTGCAGGAGCAGCACTGTGACATCTCTTGCCCAATTCCACCTGCTGATGGCTTTCTGTATTTCCTGCTCAAGGAGCAATTTCCCCACATTTGAATATTCTGCTGCACTTTAATGAAAATTCTGCCTTGTGGACCCTTTCCCTCCTGCTCTTGGATGCAGCCAGTGAAGATTTCCAGCCATGGTTTGCAAACACTGCTGTTCCTTCCAGCCCTGATTGCAAGTTATCCCCATGGCAGATGCAATTGCCTAAGAGAAACAAACATTAAGAAAGCATTTAATGTATTGTTGCTTGTCCTCTTGGTAATAAATGCAACAGATGGAAACAAAGAGGGGAACTGTCACCTGGAACAGGCAGTTCCAAGCACCCAACTTTTTGGGAGAGGGCCCAGTAAGGTGCACAGTGCAATCAGAAATGGGCCCCCATGGAAATCCCAGTCAGCTTTCAGATCAGCTGGATCAGCAAATCTGCTTTTGGAAAGGCAAATTTGAACCATTTTTCTCGGATATCATGATAAATATTACCATCAGATCCCACCTGGATCCCAAACTCAGTCTGATCCTCTTTCGTGGGATGGATTCATACTGAAAGCTCTACACCCAGAATTAGACATCCTGCAGTTATTTCATTTTCTGAAAATGCTGGCAGCCCTTTTGCCCCCTTCTTGTGAATAAAGAGCAAGGGGGTGGCAAAACTCCCCTTCCAAGGATCTCCTGCTGAGTGGGACTGAGCAAATCTCAGCTCTTCCAGCAAGGCTGGGTCACTGGGAAAGCCAGGGACACAAAATCTTTGGGCACCAGGAAGACTCAGAAACAGCCTTGGCAACCACCACCCTCCCCCCACCCCCCCCCAGTATGGGGAAAAGCAAATCCCACCACATCAAGTGGAGCTTTTGTATAACACAGTAAAACTCTAGATTTTTATCTTTTTTCAGGCAGACCCAAAATTTCCCGTGCCTCAGGTTTTCTTTGCCCAATACAAGGTTATTTTGCAAGTCTCCTGGATGTGAAGGTGGAAAGGAAAAGAAAGCAGAATGAATTAATAGCATAAGCTTTGCTTAGGTTCCACAGATAGATGATATTCTGTAGTTACAGTAGCAGATTTCTTTAAAATTTCACACATTAAATGAGAGAAAGAAGCTTCTGGATATGACTGGGCAGAAGATATGGGGTGGCACATGATGGTGGAGCCTGGGGTTTGTCTCATTTTTATTTAGTCATCTAAAATTTCCACCCAGGGCCTGCAGAAGGAGCAGCACCTCCAGAGAATGAGGCAAAGCCCAGGCTGAAACATCAATCCCTGCAGCAGATTAATGCCAGGCTGAGCTCCCCCCATCCTAGAATGAGTTTAATTGGATGCCTGGCTTTTGGACAGAGTTAAGTTAAGGATTAGGAAATCAAGCCCTGACATAAATGCACATTTTTGCTTTGTAAATAGTCAAAAAGTTAGAGGAGAGGATCTGGAGGGAACCTAGAAATTCATTCGGAACCAGATGACGACAGAAAAAAAATAAATATGAGACTCTTTGGAGTAACTTAAACATCCTTTTTTCCCTACAGAAACGAAACCCTGCTAATTAGCCAGGACACCTTTCCAGTGTCTTGTGCCATCCTTTTTTCTTCAGTGTTTGGGTCATTGATGTCCATTAACTCCTGAAATATCAGAGAGAATGTTAAGAAAAAAATATTAATATGACTTCTCTAAAAGGAAAAGAATGTTATGAAAACAAACTGCGGCTTTTTAGGACTTTTTGCAATTTCCTGAGGCTTTTTCTTGAACTGGGGAACATCAAGTCCTCCCTCTCCAGTAATTCGTGGGAACAGTGGCTTGTGCAGAGGGTCTGGGCCAGTCCATGAGAGGGAGAGGCAGATTCCTACAATCACTGGGCTCCAAAATGCCTCTGGAAGGAGCTGCTGCCTCCAAAGCACAGCCCGGATTTTGGGCAGGCCCTGGCAGCCAGGGATTGGGAGTGCCACCCAAAAAAAGCCAGCCTGGATGTGCTGGGGGCTGGTTTATTGCAGGGTTGGAGGGGTGACTTCCCTCACCAGGGAAAGAAATCCCCGTCCCCCATGAGAAGCGAAGGGCTTTGCTTTGGGCATTTCCCACTTCTCCTTCTCAGGCATCTTCCAGAGGCACAAAATCCCAGCACAGACCAGTGGTGGTCACAGCCAGCTGTCAGCCAGGCTGGTGTTTTGGCCACCAAGTAGATGTTTTGGCCACCAAGCCGGTGTTTTGGCCACCAAGCAGAGGTTTTGGCCACCAAGCAGTGCCTGCCTGTTTCAGCCACAGCAGGGCTGGGATCTGCCCCTCCGCACCCTCCTGTCACACTGCCTTTAGTCCATGGCTTGGGGTGGCACGGGGCAGTTTGGCCTTGTGTGGGTAAAATTTCACATTTCTGGTTGCTGAGCCTGGTTGTGTGGATTCCAGGCATTTATCCCAAGAGCTCAGGATCAGCTTGAATTAAAAACTTGGCTCCAGAACTCTCAAGTTTCTCATGGGATTTAGAATTTCTGGGTGTACTGTGGATTTTGTTGTCCCATTCATCAAGAAAATGGCACCCAGAAAACCCCTGGTGCACCCCAGCTGGGGTGATCTCTCAGTTTGATAGCAAACTGTTCCCAAAAAACTATTCCAAAATAATTTTTAATCCATTTTTGCACCTGCAATAGTTTCAGCTTTCAGTGCTCCCCCAGCTTGTTTACAGGAATGTTACATGGCACAGCACATGTACTGCTCCCCCTACACTCACAAGGTCAATTATTCCGTCAAAAAAGGAAATTAAATTAAATTAACATGGCATGATTTCAGTCTTGACAAAAAAAAAATAAATACTTGTTATGTTGCTATTGGCTGGATGTCCTAGGATGGGTAGTTACAGAAATCAGTGATTAATTAGCTCTTTGAAGATGGAGTAACCTGTCATTCTCTCGGTCCTTTNAAAAAAAAAAAGGAATTTTTTCCTTCCTGGGTCCTGTGAGGCCTCACTTTTCCATGATCCAGGAGTTCTTAAAGATAATCATTTAATGGTTCAGATTGTTGTAGCTATTTCCTTAAATACTCCAGGGTAAATTTCCTTGCAGCTCACTCACTTAGATGTCTCGAACCCAGCTGAACATTTTAACCTATTCTCTTCCTCCTCTCTATACTCCAGCTAATTTTAATTATTTTAAGCATCTGGTGGGAGTTAACCTTTTGCTGTGAAGACTTAAGCAATGAAATTATTGAACAATTAATCTTTATTCTTCTGTTATTTCCTCAGCTTCCCTTGGCAGTGTTGGGATTTTTATCTTTTTGTTTGTTTTAATGTAGAGAATCTTTTGTGATCTCCTTGAAGGCCTCTTGCAAGCTGTCGTTTTCTGCTTTAATTTTGGAACACCACTGGGTATTTCCCACCCTGGGCCTGCACTAACAGAAGGGAAATGTTGGATTTTAGAGCCAGGGTGGAAAAAACTGCCCAACAAAGCTGCAGTGATGTGCCCCAGCCCAGAGATTAGGATCTTGACATTTTTTACAGGACATATCACCGAGAGAATAATTTTAATTTACTGATTATTAACAGCGACACTGACCTCAAGACCTGAGAAAGTAAAACTCAAAACCACCCGACCACAAAACCGAAAAAAAAAAAACACAAAACCCAAAGGGGAAAAAAAAAAAAAAAAAAAAAAGAGAGAAAAAAGCTAAAACTCCAAAGAGCTGCTCACCTCCAAGTGAGCTGGGGAAATGGAATTTTAAAGGAACAATCCCAGTTTAGCTTTCTTGTTTGCAAACTAAAATATTTCTGGTGGTGATTTATAATGGATTTTTCCTTGGAAAAAAGAAGATTTTCTGGTGTCCTGGAAAGCTCCTGTAAGAAGGGAATTGAGGATGAAGTTTGGTGTGCAACTTTTGGATGAACTCAGGCTGATCCCTCACCTGCAGCCCCACTGCTCCAGCCTCCCCACCAGCAAAATGAACCAAGTTGGCACAGATTGTTGTAAAAAAATTGGAGCAGTTTGGTGGGAGATCAATCCTGAGCTCCCTTTCTCCTGTGGACGGGTCATTCCTGCAGACCCAGGTGGAACCAGGTGTTTCCTCTGGTGAAGGTGCAGTTGGCAGGCTGAGATGTTATCTTTGCACAGCACCTTTGAAAGCCATATTAAAACGCCCAATAAAACACGCTGGGTTCTTAATCCAGTGAGCAATTACTCATTTCTAATTGTGGCAGCAGCATTAAAACGCAGCTGGGGCAGCTTCTAAGAAAATCAGGAGATAAAATCATATGACAACATCCTTGTGCCCTGCAGTCCTGAGGTGCAAAATGAGCTCCTGAGCTCGAGGAGCTCTTGTGAGTCTGAGCAGAGTGGGACAGGCTTCATTTTGGACAAGAAGTTCTTTACCCTGCACTCACCAAAGTGAAGTTTTGCTCCCCTGGCTGTCAGGCAGGATGTACCCACTGCCTGTGATTTAACACTCACCAGGCATGCCAAGGATATGTTAGTTTGCTCTTGGCAGCAGGAATTGTATTTGTGTAACAACAAGCTTTAAAACCCTGTTAAGAAATATTGTCTGATCTGTAGCATGGGACTCATTCATTTTGTTGCCGTCGTTTTACTGAAAAAAAATAAAATAAAATAAAGTGTGCAAGAGACATTTCTCCAAAAAAATCTGTAGGGCACTTTGGAATGCCTTTAAAAAAATAAATAAAAAAACCAAACAACAAGCAACAAACACCATGACAGATTACAGATTGGGTAAGAGCTCCATCTCCTCCTTCTGGAGGGTTTGTCTGGGATGGGAAGGAGAATGTTTGCTGTAAGAGTCTCCTGGACACGCTGCTGTCCCTGCACTGCCTCAGTGTGTGAATTGCACAAACATTTCAACACCAGGGCCTAACATCAGGCTCTGAAATCTGGATTTCAGTATGCAGAGCCCAGCTGCTTTTTGCTCAGCACTCCTGGGTACCAGAGCTTGGGAATGCCAAACTTGGAGAGTCCAAGGGGTGAAACCTGCAGGGTGAGGGACAGGGATTTCAAATCCCTGCAGTGCCCTCCAGGTGGGCACTGGGACTTTCTGTGTTGGCTCGTTTGTGCCAAGTGCAAGAGCTCCATCAGGAAAAATAATGGCAGAGAAACCACCAGAGCTGCTGGAGCGAGGGAGATTAAACTCCTGTATTGTGGCCCAAAACAAGAGTCTGACTGAGCTTCACAAGGACCTTTCTTGATGCAGCCACAGAAATTTGGAACTGATTTTTGGCCCAGTGCAGACTAAAGCCTGATTTTGTGGATTGCATGGGGATTTGCTTTTGCAGGAGGGTTCTGCTGTTTCCACACTCAGCAGGGAAAGTGCCCCAGCTCCCTCCCAGCCAGAGCTGCTGGGAGAAGCTTTCTGCTCCTCCTGGAGCTGCCGAGATGCTCCTTCCGCAGGTGCTGAAGGTGAGCCCAGGCTGGCCGGGGCAGCTGGGCCTGCCCAGCTCCCTGCCCTGGCACAATGGCTCTGGGGAAGGAAATGCTGCTCTGATTTGTATCCTCGGCCCCTTGGCTGCAAACCAAAGTGCCAGAGCTGTGAGCAGGACAGGCCCTCAGAGCCAGCAAGGGCACGGGCCGGGCGCTGGGGACAGGAACTGGGGACAATGGGAAGGATCTGGGGTGCAGCAGGAGCCCCAGGCCGGCCCTGCCCTGCCCTGGCACTGCTCCTTGGGAGTTATGGGATGGTTTGAACCGGGCAGACACCTTGGAACTGCACCATCTCCTCCCTCCTTCTTGTTTTAATCATGCCCACAAGTGAATAATAATGCTCCTGCAAGTGGAAGCTGGAGGGTTCTGGCTGCACAGAAAGGAATTTCTGAGCCACTGGAATTCAGCCAGGCTTGAGCCCAGCCCAGGATGGCAGTGCAGGCACAAGATCCACCCCGTGCTCATGGCAATCCCTTTTCACTCTTTTTAATATCTGATTTATTCTTCCAATCACTTTGCATTTACTGTTCTTCAGACACCCTTTTTGCACACTTGGGACAGGTATCCCCAGTGTTCCATTTAGGATGGAATCCTGTTCACTTCGGGCACCCAAAGCCCTCCCCATGACAGTCTGGTGATGGTTGGGAGCCATGAAACTCATTTGTACATCATTCCATGAGACAAATCCTACAAATCCTGGCTCAAAACTTGAATCCTTGTCTGACTGAGAGTGAACAGAACTTGAACACTTGAGTGGTGTCACTTGTAACACAAATAGGATTTTTCTCTAAACACGAGCAGCTTCCCCATTCCAGGTTTGATCCCAGATCTGAGGCTCTCCCCTTGCACTGGGCAGTTTCCAGTGAAACTCTGGGTTAATTTCGTGCCAGGCTCAGTGCTAGTTAAGCTCAGCTTTATTGTGTACCAAAGGAAGTGCAGAGCAAACAGGGAGGAGAGATTATATATAAAATTCATAATTGGGTGCTTTACAACCCCACTAGTTCCTCCCTCACAATATATCCCTGCCCATGCCAGGGCAATTGGAACTAAATGTTCCTAAAGGTCCATTCTCACCCAACCCTTTCTGTGATAATGTTTGGGTTAAGTTGTATAATTTCCACTACTGACAATTTCTTGTGGTACCTCACAGTCTCCTGCAAGGAGCAAATGCAAAGTTACGCCTTTGGGGAACCAAAACCAGCTTAGATCAGAAAATGCCCTCTTTGTGATACAGAACTTCTACTGCTGGGTGCCACAGGTGCCCTCTTCAGCCCCCAGGCTCTCCAAGTAACTCCTCCAAGCCACCTCTGCAATCCTGTTGTGTTTTCAAAATCCATTTCTTAGCATGACTTCATCCCCTGCAATTTCATTTTAGTGTGATGCCATTGCCTCCAAGGCCATTTAGGTTTGAATGACACTTGCAAACAAACTCTGCACCTTGGAATTACAATGGGAAAAGCAATGAGTCCTTACTGTAGAGTCTACCCAGAAAAGAAGGTGAAGAACCCTCAGTTAAATTTCCATCACCTTCATACATTTTGTTTTTCCTCAATGACAGCTGCAAAATAAAAAAAGTATATTAATTTACAAAGCATTTAATATGTTTTATTTCTAATATTTAGAAAAAGCCTGTCTCTGATAGTAATTTGCACTTTTTTCACTGAACTGCAAGTACAAGCTTAATAGGAGGACTCAGGGACTTTTATTCCATAAACTGATCTTTCAAAGGCAAAGCACCTTGGAAGTACCATCTTCTTTGAATCTGGCTTTATTTATCCCTGCTTATATTTTATTGTGAAAATCCATAGACTACAAGTATCAAATGTTTGTACTCAAGCTGTGCAGGCAGAGTCCAGATGCAGAGGAACCTGCACACCACTGTGCCTTTCCCACCAGTCTAGAATTAATCACATTAATCCTCATTAAAATGTGAAAACTTAAGAGGAAAGAAGTATAAAAGAAGAAATATCCAAGTGAGGAAATATTCAGTTAAAGAGCTCCTAGAACTTTTGATTAAAGTTCAGCTAAGAGAGAGCAAGTTTAACATAATCTGGATTCCAACACACAGCAACAAACCCATTCCTTTGGATTGGACACATCTTAATTTACTTCTGACTGCACAACTCTGGTCATTCCTTTCATTTGTTCTGGTTTGAGGCTGAACTGGGAAGGAATTTTGTGAGTCTGAGCTCTTTCCAAAAGGACCTCTCCATGCAAAAGGAGCCCAGTTGGAATTCTGAACAGGAACAGCTCAGAATTTGTGTCTCTGCACAACTGTTCAGGGTTCTGCTCGGGAGTCAGTGCTCGTGGTTTGGCTTCTGGGTCATGGGCAGGAGCAGAAGGAAACCAGTGATCAAAACTCACCAAGAACAGCTGATCTGGAGAGATCTCACTGATCAGTCCCTGCTATGATCCTGTTCTCACATGGAGACCCAAATCCATTTTTTAAGATCTAGAACCCAAATCCTGCCCTTGTTACAGGAGCCAGCTCCTTCTCTCTGCTGAGATTTTTCATTTATTATGGCAGGAAGAAGACAGATCTGCCTTGCTGCAAGCAGATGTTCGGCAAGAAGGTTTCACTAACTGATCAATTGCAAAATCCCACCCTGCAATCCTTTAGAAAATCAGATGCCCTCTGTCCTTCCTCCCACTCCATCTTAGTTGCCAAAACTTACATACAAAATTATTACTGTAATGTTTTATAGTCACTGGGAAAAACATATCCATTTGGTCTTACAGAGTGATGTGAAATATATCTGTGGCCTCAAAAGAAAAAAAAAAGTCTATTAAAAGTAGCTCTTTTTCCTCCCTCCTCCCTCTCCCAGGCCCCTTTTACTCCCCTCCCCCAACAATAAAGGATGTTTTGGAACAGCCTTTTCAGGAAACATTTCCACAGCAAAATGCAGCATCATTTATAATATTTAAAGCTACATTTTTTTGTTGAGATGGCTTGGCAGGCTTTGCTTGCAAATCTGGCAGGATATGGCCAGCTGAGAGTTAGCACTAACAAACCCAGGATATGCTGACACAACAGAATGCTTTAATCATCATTGCAGCAAGCAGGACAAGATCTTCTCCTGCACTGCCAGCTCTTCCCAGTGTGAGAACCAATGGTGCTGCGCCTTCCTCCTTCCCTCCCCTGCCTCTGGAGAGTTCAGCTCTCCCTTGCTGTCTCCACTGGACTAAAAAAACCTCCTTGGGTAACAGCATCTAACATAATGAGCCATGGATATTCCTCTTGGCCAACACTCTTATGAAAATGCTCCCCATTTCCAGCACGAGAAGGAAGCTTAATAATTAAAAAGAAAGCCCTTAACCAGTATGTGTCTCAACAGAAGGGCTATTTTCACTTGCAGTTAAAGCTCTTTTTTGGCTTTGCCCTTTTCTAAAGTGGGGCTGAGAGCCACATTCACTTAGCAAAATCCTAATTAGAAACTCGTCTTGTTGGAGAGTTGGGAACTGATCTCAGCCACTTGCAAAAATCTATTGAAGCCAATTAATTTCACATTTAAAAGTAGTTCTGAAGCCTTTAACCCCAAAAATCTGAGTTACTGCCTTGACTAAAGCTTGCCCAGAGCAAGACTTGCCCAGAGAATTCCTGCTACAAGCTCTAGCCAAGTTACAGACCTGCAGTACTCCGATATTTGCCACATTAAGCAATAAAGGGGGGTAGTGAAAGAGACTGTGAATTGAACAAACCTTTCCTATTTTGTGATGGATCTGTATAAATTTATAAGTGCTGGTTGCTGGCTTTGTTACACTAAAACTTCTTGCAAACCCCAAGTCCATGGGGCATTTTGGTCTTACAAAAAAAATAAAGGTAAAATCCTGTAAGATCCTGTGCACACACATATCTAACAGTCTTTTATTGCATCCAAAGCTGTGGAATCATTTCCTCCTCTCTTCCTTTGCTGGGTCAGTGTTGCCTCCTGAGTGTTTACTTCAAGCCAGTGAAGATGTGCTGCCTAATTTCCTATCCATACCCTGCAAATTCAAATGAAAATCCACAAGTTCAGAAATTGTTTTTTCCTACAACCATCATTTCCAGGGCTGAGTAGTGCTGAGAAGAATGGAAGTATCTGTGGGGTTGGACAAACCCCTCTGTAGCTGTTTTTTAACCACTGTTTTTCAGTTGGAGTGGGATTTATGATGAGGCACATGATATTTTCCAGTGCTTGAATGAGAACCTGAACTCTTGGACAGGTGTATGAGTGAGCTGCTGATCCACGAGCTGTTTGCTGGGGGTTGTTCCCCCTCATTTTTGTTTCCCTCCTTTTATAAATCTCCAACTGCACCTTCACATTGTTGTCACGTCCATTTAAGGGCGATTACCTCTCATTTAAAATGAAAAAAGTCATATTAAAACATCCTCAACTTCAAGACAGGGTTTACAGCTGCAAATCAAACGTTCAATCCTGATCCCGCAGGGCTTGTCTGTACCCACAGTGATTGGAACCCGTGGTGTGAGCTGAGGGAAGGGGCTCAGTCCCACAGGTGGGGACAGCAGCCCTTGGGAAGCCCATTTCCCATTTTTTCCCTGTGTTTTGGAGTGCTGAGGGCTGGCTGTGTTGGGAAAAGGTTCTGTTAGGGGGTGCTGCAGGGTGGCAATCCCCTGCACCACGGGGACAAATGGGCTTTCCTGGCTGTGAATGAAAGGGTCTGGGCTGCCTTTGCCACCACAGTGGGGGTGCTGGAAATGCTTTTGTCTCCTCCCAGGTTCCAGTCCAGGCCCACACAGCAACATTTGCTGCAGAAATGCTCTCCAGTGTTGTGTGAAGAAGGGAATTTTTCCTGTTGAGCAGGGACCTTTGAGCTCCTAGAAGGAAAGTTCTGAGGGTGAGGGAGATGGGCTGGATGTGTGCAGGGACATCAAATGGCTTCCTCTGCACTCCATTTACCTCCAGTTTTTCCACAGAAAAAGCAGATCAGTGTGAAATAAAAGGCAGAATAACAACCCAGAAGTTTCAAAGCCTGTGGGAATCTCCAGGATCCCACATCATCCCTGAGGATATGATGATGTAGAGCACAGATGAGTAAGGAACAGCACAATACCAGCAAAATGAAGCTCTTCAAAGGCAGGCAAGTACCAGCTGACTGCTTCTATTTTTGAGTTGTTAAATGTTTTTAGTAGCACTGAAGATCAAAACCCAAATTGTTCATTTATGGCGTAGCCCATTCTGCCCAAAACTCCAGAGAGTCTGAAAGCATTACAACCTACTGATGAACTCCCATTAGCAAGTTTTTGTTTTTAATAAATAAAGTCCCATAGAAACAGAAAGTATTTACAATTAGATCAAAATTCTGAATATAACTCACAAGAGAAAATGCTATTTTTTGAGAAAATGTTTTCATATCCTCACAACAGTCATTTGTTCTAAATTAGTACATAGCAATTGTCCATCAAATGAACATTTCTCCCTTAAGACCTATTCTTGTAGAAAAGTATTTCAGGCAAAACTTCTTAACCATGATGTAACCACTTAGAATCAGAACATGTCAGTGATTAGTAACTCATATAAAAAAATTAACACTTTCCATGGCTTAAGGAAAACATGGTGAGTAACTACCAATATGTGAGAGAAGGCAGGGTGTGGGGAGAACAATAGATTTTACAGTTGACAGAAAAGCAGAGGCTTTTGGGCATTCAGTGCCTTCATCCTCCTCAAGGATAACACCCATCCCTGCAAAAACCTTACGATTACATTACCATTCTCAAAATATAGGGATTTTTGGACTGAGTGGCTTAGACACTGTCACTGCTGAATGGACAGTTTCAAAAATATGACCAGTCCTTGCAGGAGTGGGGTGAAGCTCTTTGGTTATTGTGCTGCTGAGTTACACAGACTTTTTCAGTACTTTAACAAAGTACTGAACTCAATTTCCCTGTCCGAGCATCTTTGCAACTTATTTTCAAAGAATTTTGAATATTACTTCTGTAAGGACATGCCCTAGAATTCATCTTTACTTGAAACTACTTCTGAATTTCCATTTCTAGGGAAGCCAGTGGGAAATGGGGTTGTGTGAGAAATGCAGGCTCAGATTAATGGTTCTTGCTGTGTGCTACAGGAATTCAGGGTTGGAGCTGGGTCCATCCCAGTGCCAGCTCATCTCTGTCCCATCCTCCATGGGAGGGGATGAGCTCTGCAGAATTCATGGCACCAAATGAACTGTGGGAAACAACTTCAACAGGAGGGAGAATATTTTCCTTCGCATTGTAACAGCCATAAAAGTGTGAATGTAATTCCTGCCAGTGCCAGGCTCAGCTGGAACCACCTGAAATGTGCAGCATGCCTGCAAAGCTGAGCATGAACATGAACTGCAGTGCTGTGTTTGCTCCAGGGCCATCCTTTCTGAGCTACCTGAAGTGACCTCACTGCAAGGCTGGCAGGATCAAAGCTGCTCTCTCCAGCCTGGCAGTGACTTCATCTCAGTGCAATTCCACCTGGGGGCTTTCAACCTGGAGGCTCAATGATCCAATTCCCCAGACTTCCTGCTGGGAATAATGCTCCCTGCTGACCTGAGGCCCAGAGGTTCCCTGAAATAAGCCCTAGGAAACTTTTCCAGGTGTAGAAGGCATGAGCTGGAGGATTAATTTTAATATTTACCCCTCTCAGCTTCTTTATTGCATAATTTGCATCAGCTTAAGAGTTTCAAGGTTTCCATTAGGAGCAAAGCCAATTTCTACTCCCTGAAGATCCTACTCACACCTACATCACCTCTCTGTCCACTTAGGTATCACCACTCCCCTTGTCTCAGTTTAAGGCACATTTTTTGCTACATAAGTAAAATACAGACATGGGGAGGAAACCAAGAATATTGGGGACCTCTTCTTATTTTGATATATAAGTTATAAATAGTGGCTTTCCCCCCCAGTATTCCCTCTTCTGCTCCACCAGTGTGGGTTCCCTCTGCTTGATTTTGTCAGGGGTCATATTCAAAAACCATCAAATGTGGGCAGGTGAAATGTGAACCTCTCACCTCAGTACCAAGAATACCCCAAAATGACAGTGCTAGGAAATTTACCTTCTGTTAAATTTGTTCACTCTGCTGTGCTCTTGCTCCCTGTGGAACTCTTGGGTGACATTACAGGGCAATACATGTCAAAAAACCAACAACATCAACAGCAGGAACATCTCCCAGCATCCTTGGGATGAACATCCAGAGCTCAAGTCAAACTCAGGCTGTAGGGTTTCCATCCCAGCTTTATCTTTTCAAGAATTAATCCCAACCTTGCTTTTGTTTGGGAGTTAATTTGTCACGACATTGCAATTTTCCATGATATTTTGACTGTTGTTCAATGACAGTTCATCAAATAATCTGGGAAGATCTCGGGCCAAGAGGTTTGTAGCAAGCTACTGCAGCTCAGCTCTGGCTGCTGTGGGTGGGAATCGCACTCCTCCTAAGAACACTGAGCAGTGCATGTTCCTTCCTTAATTAGTTCCTGAAATGGCATCTCATTTTGCAGTTTGCCCACAAATGAGTGGCCTGATTTTTCCTCACACCAAGCCCCCTTTACAGAGCTCTGTCAGTGTCAAATCTCATTCTGGAAGGCACGAATTTGTCAGCCCTGACCCTTCTCCCTTTGGCCTTTGAAACTCTCCTGGGAAGTTACACTGACTTTTATTTTGCTGCTGCCTTGGGAGCACAAAATCGAATGTTAATACTTCAAACATTTCCCTGGAAATGTTCAAGGAGAAAGGTTTTTATTTAGTTGAAAATTTAACTGCATGCTTGAGTGAAGCATCGATCATACTTGGACAAGCAATTTTAGGAAATAACATAGTTAAAAAAATTAATTCTGAAAATACTGCCAACAATTTCATGATATAGATATTTTTAATATTAAAAGTAAATTGTAAATGTGTCTTTATAAACAATATGCATAAAATAGATCTACTATACTAAGCTCTCTCTTTTTTAAATGCTGTTTCACAGTAATTTCTTAGGTACGCCGAGTTTTTCCCTCAAAGAAATAGTGCAATCTGAAGAACATACATTATGTCAGGGGATGAAGAACTGCTCTGCTCATTAATACAAGTCCTTGTAGATCTCTTGTAGGAGTGGATGGAGGCTCATGTCTGTCTCGGTTTTCTTGATGACCTGCAGGAGCTGCACGTGCTCCGTGACGATCTGCCTGAGATCTGTCATTTTCTGCAGCAGCTTTGCAAACAGCTGCGAGGACTCGGGGTGGTTCAGCTTCAGCTGCAGCTCCAGGGCTTGCAAAAGGTTGTCCTGGATGTCTTCAATGGGTTTCACATTTAACAACCCCGGGCGGTCTGGGGAAAGAAAGGGCTTGTGAGTTAATGAAGGAAACATCGAGCTCATGCATTGATTTCTTACACATTTCTTAGCAGATTCAACCTTTACAGAGGGCATTTCCTGAGAACTGTCTGACCATCAGGTAGTTTGTAAGAATTCACTGGGATTTGATCAGAGGGGTTTTAGGACTTGTCCTGGAAACAGTTCCCCTGGGCAGTCTGGGGAAAAAAAGAGGTTGTGAGTTAATGAAGGAAACATCGAGCTCATGCATTGATTTCTTACACATTTCTTAGCAGATTCAACCTTTACAGAGGGCATTTCCTGAGAACTGTCTGACCATCAGGTAGTTTGTAAGAATTCACTGGGATTTGATCAGAGGGGTTTTAGGACTTGTCCTGGAAACATTTCCCCTGGGCAGTCTGGGGAAAAAAAGACTCGAGAGATTACGAGCATTGTAACATCAATTTTGTGCATTAATTTCTTACACATTTCTTAGCAAATTCAGATGGCATTTCCCAGGAACTGTTTGACAATCAGGTAGTTTGTAAGATTTCACTGGGATTTGCTCACAGGGGTTTTAGGACTGGGAGATATTTCTACTGGGTAGTCTGAGGAAGAAAAAAGGGGTTGTGAGTTTATGAGCACCATAACTTCAATTTTGTGCATTAATTTCTTACACGTTTCTTAGCAAATTAGGCCTTTACAGATGGCATTTCCTGGGAACTGTTTGACCATCAGGTAGTTTGCAAGAATTCACTGGGATTCACTCAAAGGGATTTTAGGACTTGTCCTGGAAACATTTCCCCTGGACGTTCTGGGGAAAAAAAGGGGTTGTGAGTTTATGAAGGAAACATCGAGCTCATGCATTGATTTCTTACACATTTCTCAGCAAATTCAGATGGCATTTCCTAGAAAGTGTCTGACCATTGGGTGCTTTGTAAGATTTCACTGGGATTT
>VZTR01014235.1:83187-106808 GCA_013400775.1 Chaetops frenatus | reverse complement strand
ATCTCGAACCGTCTCTCTCAGATTATCAACCTGAGAGTGTATCCAAGCAAAGCATTTTTTTTGTCTCTCTTTCTGGTCTGTAACTTTCTCTCTGGCTTAAGTTAGTTTTGTGCGCTTCTGCTCCCTTTACAGCAGAGCTTTCCTAAATCTGCATCATTGGGTCACTGCATGTGCAGCTTTTCCCTGAGTGGCTGCAGTACCTCCTGTCAGCCAGCAGGTGGAGGCAGCGAGCTTCCCCCTTGCTGTGCCCACTCAGTGTTCTGTTGCTGCTTGAGGCAACTCTCCGCATTGCTGCACCAGCGCAGCTTCTCACCGTACTGCGCGTGTGCCGCTCTCCCAGTCGTTGCTCATCCCTTTGCTTTTTTGAGTCCTGCTGCTTATGTGCACTCATTTTTGGTGGGTGTTTTTATGTTTGAGGAGTTTTAGTACTGCTTTTTAGTTGCACATGCGCTGCGCTGCAGTGTTTGTGTGCATGGGTGGGATTCTCTATACTGCACATGTGCAGTGTTCTTCTTGCAGAGTTAACGAGCAGAAGAAGAGCCCAGCCTGTGCTTGGGTTTGGGAGGAGTGCAGCAATGCACAAGACGGACATTTGAAACAAGGCGGGTTGGTGCAGTGCAAACACCCTGGCAGGTAAGGGTGACACACAGCAAAAGACACACACAGTAGCGGAAGTCAAAATTGTAACATGGAAAAATATGCTCTCTTTCTTGCCCCCAATGCAGGAGCCCAGGATGGACACTTGGAGCATGTCCATCGGAGCACCAAGGACCTCTGCTGGAGCCACAGCCCTAAAGACTCACAATGTCACTGAACTTCTTTGTGTCCTGTCAACCTCACCGCTCTTAACCGGCCTCAAGATGGGACGAGGCACTCTGTTCTGCAGCTTGTTCCCATTCACACAGGGATCTGTCATCACTGGCTTCATTTGGGAGTTGTGGGTCCACCACTGAGTATCAGGTATGCCTGTGAATCACTAGAACAGGAAACAAGCCGCAGTCATTCCTCATGTGTTGAAACCCAGGGAGCAAATAGGGCTCACGCACGTGCGGACAAGACAAAATGCGTGTTTGTGCAGACACCTGCACGGGTGCATGTGCAGCATGCTAACAGAAATCCACTTGAATGGACCCACAAGAGCTTGCACAGGTAGGTACTCCCATGGACGGAGATCTCACAGAACAGATATGTAG
The DNA here is from genome assembly GCA_013400775.1 of Chaetops frenatus. Classification (NCBI taxonomy): domain Eukaryota; kingdom Metazoa; phylum Chordata; class Aves; order Passeriformes; family Picathartidae; genus Chaetops; species Chaetops frenatus. The sequence goes on along the minus strand of VZTR01014235.1, from coordinate 105,615 downwards.
AAGGCAACTAATCTGGCTGCTCACGAGCTCTACCCCTCTAAAGCTGCAGGGCATCAGGGCTGCAAGGCAACTCTCCTCTCAGGAGGCAGTTGGGTCTGGTGGCAGCATTCTTCCCAACTGGTGAATTCAGACTTTCTACTCTTCAATTCCACCATTGTATTCCCCCATGTCACTCTTTCATTTGCACTGAAGCTCGACAAGGCTGTAGGACACCAAATGGACATATCACTTCAACCACATTTGTACATGGAGCTCCTTACATTGTTCACCTTCGTGGAATGATGTTTGTTACAGAGACTGAAAAAAGAAATTTAAAATGTCCTTCAAGTCATCAATTTTATTAGGGTATCAGAAACCATGCTTGTAACCCTAAATGCATTGAGCGCATATGAAATACTTACTGCTTCACTGTATGACATTTTATTAAGCTATACTGACTAACTCAGAAAGGATTGAACATTTAACTTTTATTATAAACTTCAGTTCACTTTCTTCAGATACGAGTTAGAAATATTTTCACATATGCCTGGACCTTCACTTTTCAGGTGAATGTCCCAGAGCTGTATTTCAGCTAATTACTGGAATAATACTTGTAAGTGTTGATGCTGAGTGCCTAAAGTTACCAGAATGGATATAGAAATATGCCATTACCTTAGCATTCCATTTTCTTTTGAGTCTTACAGATGACAGGCCAACTCATGTAATGCTAGCAATGTTAAGTCTAAAAGTCACGGGTTCATTTCAGCTGGTAAGGCACATCCTTTCCTCTGCACAAGGTAGTTTTGCATACTGTAACAATAAACTGAACTCATGGCATTTGAACATACTGCACTCTTTACAGGTATGTTGTTACTGCAGTAATTACAAAACTCACTGTCCTGGTTGTAAGGACAGGTGTCTGCTAAGGAAGGCAGGAGCCTCCCTTGGAATGGAAAATGTAAACCCTTTCCTTCTGAATTATCGTAATTCTGAAATTAAGGGGCCCACAGGCAAAGATATGGGAGTAGGTATAACAGTTCTTTATTAGTATTTCTAATAAAGCAAACAAACAACAACTACCATGGCATTAACAACAAACAGAACCAGGAACCCAGTGGCAGCCTTTTGGCTTGCAGTCACCTTCCCTTTCGGTGCAGCAATGGTCACAGCCGGCAGGGGGCACTGGTGGTGCTCGGTGGGCAGGGTAGGTGTGATGATTCCCTTGCGGCTGCAGGGGGTGCTGTGGCGCGAGCTTGGGGAGCACGTGGCAATGGCGACTCGGCGGGACTGGGAGGGGTGGAAGAGAAGTTCCACTTTCACAAACCCCCTGGGCATGCGATCCCGGTGGCTCAGCAGAACTCTTGGGAAANTGGCAGAATGAAGCAGCTCTTGGATGGGGTTCCAGAGGCAGCAACAAACTCATTTCCCTCAAAAGCACTTTGAGCCTCTGNATATCTCTGTCCTTCTGAGAGAAACACTCCCAAAACTGCAAAAAATGCCCTTTCCTCTGAGTTCAGCCACTTCTTTTGTTTTACTTAAATACCCAGATAAACAGATGCCCTTCTTCCTGGGGCTCAGTCAGTTCTTTTGTTCCTCCTAAGTATTCAGTCATTAAGGTTCCTTAGCAACTTACGGACAAAAATTCCATGCGTGGAAAGGAACAAAAGGAAAGAAACCCAAACCCCAACACTTGACACATATCTGTAGGAAATACAATTGCAATATGCATATAAGAATTTATTGTACCACCATTTATAGAAAGCATTTCAATCCAAAATTGTCAGAACAATCTTAAATACCTGCGTAAGAATTTATAAACATTAGTAAAGATACACCACAGACTCCAGCTTTCTGCGTTTTCAGGTGTAAGTTCTGGCAGATATCCATCTTTAAATAAAATGGACATTATCAGTAGAGATGCATGTCTCCTGTCTTTATTTATAAAGAAACGACAACCCTAGAAAACACATTGATAACCAGTGCTTTGAACAGTGAAGGGATCTCAAAGAAGTCTGATTAAAATAAACAAGCTTAGGTCTTTATAGCGTTGTGTATCTGCTAGAAATGCTGAAATGCAGGAGTTTACACATGCAGTATTCCATAATGGAACAGTCACATGATATCAAATATAACCTCAGATTTCCAAACTGTTGCATAAAAAAGCCATCACCAAGTATTAAAAGACCACTGCAAGTTCTTACTGCTTTTTGAGTTAAATAATAATCTCCAAATAAGCCCAAAACCCAGACAATCACTACAGTATCTGGCTTATCCTCCTGTTCATTCATTAACAATGGAAGCAATCAGTTATATGATGCGGCAAAAGAGGCATTTAAGAACACCCAAACGAAACCTATTTAAGTACACGGGCATCCCCACCCTCCCCCTGAAACCCACTATAACCACTTAGAGCCAGTACAGGAGCAAAACTCGGTAAGACAAAACCAGAAGTCTGACTACAGTAAGAAGGAAACACAAAGGGGGATAGAGCTTCCTTAAATATTCAGACTTCGATGTCTTCCAAAACAAAGTGCAACATCCTCCTAATTAAAAAAGGGTAGTTGCTTTCTATGTATCTAATCCTCCCATGTGCTGAGTAGCTCTCAAGTCCACTGAGTTCCACTGTGCAGTATTTGATTTTGAATTCAATAATGCTTCCAAAAACACAGTAATATTCAATATGATTTTTACTAAGGAGAGGAATAAAACAAGTGCATGCTGATGTTGTTCTTGCCAATTCAGCATTTCTGCAGCAATTCTGTCTGTTTCTTGCAGTATGAAAGTTTACCAGCATCAGTCTTCAGAATTGTCTTCAGAAGCTGTTGGAACAGCACAGTATAATTGGAAGCCTTGACAAAGATCTGTGAAATTAAGGCACTTCAGGATGAGTAGAGGAAATAGATGTGCTTTTATAATATTAAATAGCAGACTGTAATACCCCCCCAAATCTTGTGTAATCACATAGTTTAATTCTTAAATGCATCTCATGTGGGAAAAATACAGCATTTTCAAATCAAAACTCAACAGAACATACAAAATGCAGTGTCCTCCTACTCTTCTTCCTCAAAATAAGGGGAAGAACACTTAATTTCACCAATGATACACCTTTTATGTAGTGCCTAGAGTGGCTAATTCCAGCAGTAGTCACAGGATACATGCAATCCATGACAGCAGCACCCAACCTAAGGGAAAGAAATTACTTGCTAACAATTTGGATACTGGAATACCTAGAAAGATTCAGCAGTCTAAACAAAGACTTGAATTTATATATATATATGTTGCTTAATGCTACCTGGGCCTACTTAGAAGCAGCTCCTCTCACCACTCTTGTCCTTTCAGCATGTGCAAGATGAACATGAAGCCCTCGTATGCACATGATTTTGTTGTTGTAAGGTGAGTTAAAAGAAAAATACACACTTGTCAACTATGATGGAAAAGTCGGTACACACATCTACATTAGGTTTTTAAAACGTTAGCTTGTCTGTAACAGGAATATAGTGTGTCCTCTTAAGTGAGGTCTGCAGGCAAGCAAGTATTTATACTGGAGTAATTTGTTCCATCCCTAAACACAGCAAGAAGAAAAGTCTGACTCCTTGCTTCTTGAGTTCTTAGAAGAGAAATGCAACTGAAGTGCATCAATAAGAAATCTAGAACTCAGTATTCCTCACCTGCAAGTTAAAGGCAGAATGAAATATAGATTGAATTAAGGTGTAAAATGACACTCATTAATTTTTCCTCTAGTAAAGACGTACATAACTTAGGAATGAATTCAGAACTCAAGTCCACCTTTGACTTCACTGAATGCAGAAATAATCATCTTGAACCAGAACTCCCTCTTTCACACACATACAATCCCATTCCTTATAGTACTCCAAATGTGTCCTGCATACTGAAAATCCATATACAGTTGACAGACGCTCCCATGCATGCAACAGCTGGGGAAGTTCCGGAGTGGTCAAGTGTGCTGTCCAGATTTGGATCACCTCCTTCTTCTCCACAGGGATGGACAGAAGTTACCCCTCCATATGGGATACATTTTATGCCATTTTTGTAACTACAGGGTGGCTTGAAAGCACTTTTTTCCTGAATCCTTACAGTTCTGCAGGCAGCACAGTTACTGATACAGGATGGCCTCCACCAAAATGAAAAAGGAAAGATTCAGTCCTCAGTAAACATACAATTTTAAAAGTGACTATATCTGTGTGTGTCAGTTTTCAGACCCATAGCTTGGCTGAGCAAATGGACACTTAAGAAAATCTAAGAAGAATTTTAAGATGTTTAAAAATTTATTTAGATAGGTAAGAGGCATACTTTTTTCTTGTTATTTCAGCCATTAGCATAAGAAGGGTAATGTTATTTAAGTACCGAGGGGTTTTAGCATGAACCTAAATGCAAGTGCAATGTAAGACGTGCTGCATATAGACCCATTAGGAATTGTTTCAGATAATTCCATTCCTTTACCGGAAACTGAACAGGGTAGTAGCTCTCCACTCTCATGGAAAGATGGAGTGAAAAAACCTAATTGAAGCAAAGTGGGATATAAAGTATTGTGCAGCATTAGTAGCTGTATGCTAGTCCAAGTGAAATTGCTGACTGTAACTCCCTCTTCCATATCACAATCCAATGGGTTCCTAGTCTTGCTATAAAGAGGCTCGGCTAATGCCCATCTTATTTTCTAAGAGTCTTTCAGGGCAGGTTTCAAGAAATACTGCCAAAAATCCATACCTAAGAAAGCACTCCAACATATCTTCAGACTTCTCTCCCAAATAATTATTTAGCTTTCTTATTCTCTTAGTCTCAGCACCAAAGCCTTTTAAAAATTCATCTCACTGTCCAAGCCAAAGTCCATGATTTTCTCTCCCTGCTTCACTACATCATTGTCATCCCCTTGCCAAGAACGCAGAAGAAAAATTTTTGGTTTTGTAGGTTTCTTCCAATTCTAAAAAACTCCTCAGAGCTGAAATTCTCTTAAGCCTTTCTTGTCTTTCAATTTCACTTATTCTCATTTATGCTACGCCCTCTTCCTTTTTTCTTTGGAACTTTCCTTTAAAATCCTTTCCTTTACAGCTTTTCCTGCATTCTTCCTCACTATAGAGAAGCAGAGAGAATGGTTTTTACCCCACTGCAAGCCCAGCAACTGAATCTTGACCCATGTAGTTCAGCTGAGCTCCGTTGTTATTTGGTTTGGCTACTAGCTTCCATTCCATAATAAAAGAAGTCAGGGAGCTAGGTCACAGCCTACAGCAATCGTTATCTGCTGGTTTTGTTCTCTGTCTTTTCTGAAAAGGAACACTGAGAAATCTGTATAGACAGTTTCAGCTGGAACTGTAAGGGCAAAAGGTAAAGTGAGATAAATGTCTCTCTGTAATTAAAACTGGGGCCACATTTAAACTAATAATAAAAATTCTCCTGTTGCAATGTCCTAACATCCTGAGTCACTGAAAGACTGCACCACAGCAATATAATAGATGCTGAGAGGCCTCAAAATAATGAAACACTTCTGGTTTGATATGATAAAGGACACATTTATCATTAAGTCTTTGTTACTGAATGTATTCTTAGCAGACTCAGTTGAGTGAAATGCATTTTCAAAGAACTACAAGTACTGCAGTGGAGTCCCAATAAAAAGTTGAGAAAAGCAGATAGAAGAAAAACAACATTGGAAATCTATATGACTTATGCCTTATGCCCACTTTACTTGTTTGATCTGATATGAAACATCTGGCAACAAAGAAGGGTATGGGAACAACCTCAGTTGGGGCCCTCACCTGAGTGCACGCGTGTACTTGTCCAGGTTTCTTCATAATGTACCTGAGAACTGAACTAGGGTCATCTAGCTGCTGCCAGGAGTTGGTAACAAATGCTCTGTACAAATACCGAGAGCCTGCCTGGTCAAATGGGATAAAGGTTTGTTGTTTTACAGGAGGTTTACTCCTATAAATAGTGTGACTGAATAAACAGTAATTAGCTTTAGAAAACCTGGGATAGTCAATAATCTTGTTGCTGCAAAGGAGAGAAACAAAGCTGTAGAAATTGCACTAGTTACTCCTCTTATATCCCAGAACACTTCAGAGGACTGCATGATGGAGGGCAAAAAATACAAGTTCTGGACCTTAGGCTCACCAGCATACAGCCAAAGGTCTAAGTATGAATGAATATGCAAAAGGAGACAAGAAAAGGGTGAGAAATGCACTTACACCATAAAATGATACCAAGATCTGTCACAAAAGCTGTATGGCCCTGGAAATGTTTTTGCCTTCACAATGTGCAGAGTAAGACATTCCTATATTAGGGGTTATGAAGATCAGCATTTCTGGCCTGCTTCCTTATATGGTAAGGATTGTAAGGCTTTGAAGACAAACGTAAAATGTAATAGTTCTTAAATCAGTGAAACTCATGTCATTGATCTTTTCAGTATGGTGGATCCAGTATGCATTCAAGTGTTTCTTCACTCATGTCCTCATCCCTCAAAAATTAATCATTAGATTTGCAGATAATCATAGAATGGCGTGGGTAGAAGGGATCTGAGATCATCTAGTTTTAACCCCTGCCATGCTTCCACCATGGGCAGGGGTGCCAACCGCTAGAACATGTTGCTTAGGGCCTCATCCAACCTGGCCTGGAATTACGCTGCACCAACCAGTAGTTGCCAAAACCAACCAACCAAACAAACCACAAACAAACAAAAAAAAAACCCCAAAAAAACACTTGTTAAAACATTCAGAGGTCTTCATCAGGTCCAAAAATGATGTGGAAGACCTAAATAAAATTAGCTGGCCTATACAAAACTAGAAGGCAATTGCTCAGAGTTTAGCTCGGTATGTATCAGCTAAATCATCTCTGAAAGGAAAGATGACTGACAGCTTTGAAGTCAAGCTGACAGCTTTGAGGAGAAGTTAGTAAGGGGATGACACTGGAGACAGTGTTAGGGAAGAGAAACAGGTAGTTTGCCTCATTAGCAAAGAAGTTAAGGAGGATATTATTGAGATATGCCATAAAATGAGTAAGGCTGCTACTGAGTCCATGGTTTTATATGAGACTAAAGAATATCTCGAGTCCAAAAGCTTGTCTACTTTCTTCTACTAAATCAGCTGATCTAGTAAAGACTTCTACCTATGTTTTCTGTTTCTTATGTCCTGCTGTATTGTCCACAGTCACGTTTCAATGTCAAAGACATCATATTGAAGTAAGAGGAATTCCAGAGCTCGCTCCCCTGTATGCTGCAACTGGCACTAAAAACTCTTTGTACCAGCCATGATTAGCTGTGAAGATACACTTGGACACAGTGTACACTTTGAAGGATGTAATGACCAGTTACAAAATAAGAATTATACAGATTTCCCTATCAGAATTGTTTAATATAAGCAGCTCATAAAAAGCTAGATTAAAAATTGGAAGAACCCTACTGTAATGTAGTTTATGGTCCTGTCCATCTCTGTTTATCATCCTAATAATTAAATCACCACATTCTCCATCAGGACTCTGCAGTGCATAAGAGCACTCTTACTAATTATCTGACATCTCCTAATCCTTTCTCCTATCACAGATGTCCCAAATTGCTACTCCTGCTTCTGCCTCATTTCTTGCTCTTTTGCTCTTCTTTCACTTCTCTCTGGATCAATGCATAGCTTTGATCTGTCTTAACTCTCCAAGTGCCATTAAGAAGTGATACAAAACAGAAAAACAGTGTATAAATAGTAATTATTAGGAAAATGCTGTGCTCTTTCCTTCACTTTTATTACTTCAGAACAAAACTTTGTCATGTCTAATACATGTAATCACAAGAGTGTCATTACTAGTTTCCATATAATATTTGAAGACTACCAGTGGCTCTACATATACCTAACATGCTAGAAAGAAGAAACACATTATTTTAAGTGAAGCTATAGACATTAAATATGCCAGGGATAAAGAAGATAATGGAACCAAAACATTTTCTACTATGTTATTCATAATTGTTACTGGCTACATAAAGAGAGGTTTACTCTTTGCTGTACCTTTTTCTCAATGAAACATGTTTCCTCAACATATATTGACATAAATGATTCAGTGCTTTATCCAAATGGGTTTCTTGAACAAAACCTTTATCGATATTAAGTGCTTAATAACTACAAGCTAAACACAATGGTCTCTCAGCTGGACCATTATACCCATTAAACCTTTAAATAAAACAATTTTCAACTTATCTACAAAGCGGGATGTTTGTAGTTGTTTTGTTGGTTTTTTTTTTTAAAGCAAGAATCATGCCACAAATATTTCTGTATTATAGCTTTTTAAAAAAGCTTAAAAAATACATTTAAATGAAAAATACTGGCTGGGAATTTCTAGCTACAAAATTTGTATTCCTTTTTTAATAGAGAATACAGGAATAAAATTCAGAAACTTTGTAGCAGTCACCCCTATGGAATCTAAAATATTCAGAACATCCCTTGATTATGGTACTTAGAAGAATATATAGGATCCCTTAAATAATAAAAAAATATGCCTTAAACTTTTCCTGAAACACTCAAAATTTCACTTTAAGCAGGGCTTCTTCAGAAGATACTGAGGAAGACAGAATGAGAAAGCTCTGTACCCCTGATTTAGTGCTGACAAAATGTTAAAGTTAACCAGTGAAGTTCACTTCATACCTAAGATGTTATAGTCAGAAGCATTTCAGGGCTTCTAAATTATTTAAATAGTCATGGAAAATAGAAATTCAGCCCCAAAAATAGTACCAAAAAGTTCAAAATGCACTCAAATCCACCTGCTTCATATCTTAAATGTCACTCACAAGAGCTATATCAGTGTAAACTGCTATAACAAACTGATCTTCATAGGCAATAGGCTGCATCAAAATATAAACAGTCACTAGCAAAAGTATCAGAAAAAAGCAAACAGCTTACACCTTCTTACTGTGTCAGCCATGGCTTTTAAAACAACCATCCAAGTGTCCTTCCATCCCCAATTAGTACTAGCTTTTAAATTTATCTTCCTATGAGCAACTAATGTAAAGAATGCAGGGCATGGGTAACGTGATTGCTGTTGCCCAGCCCAGTGAACAGAACTGCTGCATCTGCATTGTGAACAATCTGGAAGCTGTGGGGAAACATTGATGAAAATCATGATAAAAGACAATGAAAAAATAACCGGACTTCACAGTGAGAAAAGTATGAGTGTTGCTTCAATGTTTGCACAGGCCAAATAATGCAATGGCCTGTATGAACTATGCAGCTGGAAAATCATCAAGCCACACCTGATACACATGGACCAATTAATAAGAGAAGGCACTGTCAGACTACTTATGTCCAGCTTCCTAACATAGTCCCAAAATATTTTTAAGAAACCCACTTCATACAGCATATACTGCAAGGCAGCTGTATTTGACATCTATTGTAATTATGAGAGAGTGTAAATTTAAGGATTTACCTTTTAACATGTGGACATTTTCTTGGAATGATACACCTGAGATAGCAAACGTACCCAGCACAGCCAACATGGATGCTATAAATCTGATGGAGCAAGAAGTTGTTTTCTCCAGACTTTCAACAGAAAAACAATTCTTTATCTCTTAAAGTGGAATTTACAGCACTACACCACAAAATCAGTGTGATTGAGGCACTCATAAGACTGACTCAGCACTCCTTTAGCAGTTCACCAGATACATTTTTTTATGCCCAGCCTAAATATTTTTTCAGTATTGTGACAAGTCCTCTGTCCTTCAGCACTTTTGACACCACATTTAGCAGAGAGATGGGGTTTCACACCTACAGACCATTTTGTGCTGTGCTAGTTTTGACAAGGACTTCTTATCATTGTCTAAGTCTAATGGTCTTTTTCTAATGCAAACCTGCACATCCTAAGATAAAACTCCTTAAAGAAGACCTTACTAATTAGCCCTTGAGCACACTGCCATACTTGGGTCAAGAACCCAGGAATGTGTACCTCTGGGTTCACAACATTCAGCTCTGATGTCAGTGAGATCAGGTGTGGAACTTGTTACATCACATATCTATACTGCTGATGTTCTGTGGAGTCCTAAGGAAATAGTGTAAGAAAGAGCGGTGTTGCCCAAACTGATGGTATCATGCTGAAACAATTTCTTTGAGGTCAATGAAAATGACCTCCCAGGCAATACTGCTGTTGCTTCATGCTAGCAGAAACTGCAAACTATCTTCCCATTTAATCTAAATGACCCCTATAATCACTTCAGTAAAAAATGAATGTAGTAATGGTTAAATGCTCAGAGAGATGGGGAATTACTGCTTATGTAGATTTTTGACGACTGCAATTGTTGAGCATTATTGTTAGTGCATCATCTTTATAGTAATAGCCTAGTCCTACACAAAGACTCTAGCTTTGTCTAGTTCAAAGAGGAGGCTGAGGGGCAACTTCATTGCTCCCTGCAGGTTCCTGAAGAGGGGCTGTGGAGGGGAAGGTGCTGGGCTCCTCTCCCTGTGACTGAGGGACAGAATGCCTGGGAATGGCTCAAAGGTGTTCCAGGGGAAATTCAGACTAGACATTATGAGGAAGCATTTCTTTACCAAGAGAGTGGTGAAACACTGGAACTGCCTTCCTAGAAGATGGTTGATGCCTCAGGCATGTCAGTGTTAAGAGGCATTTGGATTGTGCCCTTTAACAGTGTTTCAGCCCTGAAGTGGTCAGGCAATTGAACTAGATGATCATTGTTGATCCTTTCCAAATGAACTATTCTATTCTATTCTATTCTATTCTATTCCATTCCATTCCATTCCATTCCATTCCATTCCATTCCATTCCATTCCATTCTATTCCTGATGGTATTATATTTCTTTAGCTAGGGAAGAGGTTAAAGCATCTCAACTTGGTGATACTAAGTTTTTTCAAAAGGGAGTAACTGTATTCACTTAATATTAATCATAAATGCCATTCCCAGTATATCCCTCTGATTTTTTTTTTTTTTTTTAGTTTATTTTTGCATGTGACTAACCCTAAAGTTAATTACTTGGCCTAGCCTGGAGGAAGTACTAGCTTGAAATTCAACAAAAATCTAGCATGGAACAGGAGCATTGCGGTAAGTCTAAGTAACTTGGTGGAAGTATTGTCACTGCTTCCTCTCAAATCCCTGCTACAATCTCTCAAGAGCTTTGCATCTCCAGGAATTTTGTCATCTGCTGGTTTTTTAAGCATTAAGAGTTTAGCACTTCCTGTAGTAAGGAAGAACATGCATGTTCAGGTGAGATACGAGAATTTTTCTATTTTGGGAGAATTTAAAACTCTGGTCTGTGGAGATAAGAAATGATAAAATTTATTGTTACCTACTGAGGTAGAATACAGCTAGAATTTGGATATGTGATTGCAACTCCCCTGTACAAATATAGAGCAAGCGAGTGTTTCACTGTTTTAATTCAAAAGAGAGGTAAAGAGAGGTAAAAAAGAGAAATACATAGCTGTCCTGCCTGCACTTATCGCCATGGCTAACAATGAGTGGAACTGGTGACAAACCCCTGCTTTCTGCTCCCAGCCACATGTCCTGAGCAGTAGGTCTTGTGGCTTCCCATCCCAAAAGAATCACTAGAAAAGGGGAGCAGGCAAAGATGAAGCAGAGGGCAAGTCAGGAGAAAAACACAGATACATCTGCCTTGCTTACCCTATTTGCCAAAGGAAAGGAGGCTTATAAATTGGTTGTATGTGGTTGTGTTCTTCAGTGATATTCAAATCTTTTCATTAAATGCAAGAAAGCGGCAGGAGGTCTCAGCATTACAACTTTTTAACAGTCTTGTAAAGACTGGTGAGATAGGTGACTATTTCTCCAATGAGAAATAAAGGTTCACCACCAATTTTCTTCTTAATGGATGCCAAGTTAATCATGCAACCAGGAGAACAGCTTCTGTTGTAGCTTGCTTGCATTGCAGATCACTGAGAATCAACCCAGAAGACAATACAAGAGAAACTGAGATCTACTCACTTCCCTGCTTATAGGCATGTTTATTTTATCATGCTAGCTAGAAGAAATTATAAGAATTCCTCAATCCACTAAACATTTGCTCACTGCAATGTGTTAAGTAACATGAACCAAGCAAATTATAGACCCTAGCTGTCGTGGCAGAAACAGGCTTGGAACAGACAGAATCTGTGAAAACCATGAAACAGTGTTTGTGAGAAGTTCTCACGCAGTGAATCTAAACAACTCTCTATTCTCAAGACCAGCTTAACATCAACACGCACAAGAAATGTTAAACAATAAGACAGCACCTTGCACCTGCAAAGCTGTACGTGAGAGTCACTCTAATTGGTTAAGATAATTGTTTATATCTTTTACCCAATTAAGTTTTGTTTTCCACGATCTATGTTATATATTGGAGTGTGAATTCTTAATAAAATCTCTTTTTGCCTTGATGAATATAATGGAGTTTATTTCATGTCATTGGACTCGACAGCGACACCTAGCTTTTTAGAAAACTATCACATTTATGTAGCAGGTGGATTTTTTTTTTTTTTTTTAAAGAAAACAAGGCCTTAACTGTAACTGGCTCTGGAATGGGCAAAGAGAATTAGGAAAGGACAAAGTGAAAAGCTGAAATTAAGCCGGAATGACAACATCATTTTTTCATTATTCAAATAGAAACACTAAAGCCTTTTCAGTCCTATTGGAGTAAGTCACATTACATTGAAATCCTAGCACTGGGAAAAATTTGTGCCAAATTTTAAATTCTATGCAGACTACGCTAAGTACTCAATAACTGTTCAGTCTAGTTTCACAGTAAGGTCAAGGTAAGAAGGGCTTCAAAAAGAGGAGGGGATGACCCAGAACAGTTTTTGTCATCAGGGAAGTTTGTGACAACTTCAGGGCAAGACAGATGGCTGGACAAAAATGAAATCAAATTTCTCAACATAGTCTTGAATTGAGTTACATTCTTTTCATCTGTCTAACTATGCATTTCACACCAGATAGATTACCATTTTGATGTTGTAAAAACTGAATTCCAGTACTTTAAATTTGGACTGGGTACATCGAGTCAACTCTTCTGGGTTGCTTTTAAAAATTTTTTCCCTCCAGATTTTGCAGAGGCAGAAATAACGTTTAATTCTGAAACCTTCTCTAGAATGTTTCATTAATTTAACGGTTGGACTCACTGTGCACAGTTGCAAAATTATTAAGTGTAATTAACTTAAGTGGCTAATCAAGTACTTTAGAAGTTTACACTGAATAATCCTGTTACAGGGATAGCAGTTTCTGTTTACTGCTATGTAAATCTTAACTGTATTTCAAAGCTACACCTTAGTACTTGGTTTTTTGAAATGCCTTTTTAATTACGTTATAAACAAGTTCCTAATAAAATAACACTATTAGTCATTAAAAATAGGATGTTCTATAATGTACAAGGGTAATTGGGCTTCTGTGACATGCCATTCCATGGTGATGGAATTTTTTATTGCATGATGACAGGATCATTTTCCATAGAACTTGAACCTTGTTCAGTATGCCAGTATTCACCTAATGAGCTGCTACGCAGCACTTTGTCCATTCTTTCTGAATGCTGTCTCTTTATACAGCAAAATCTATTCTTTGTCCATCCTCACTAGGTTTTTAACAAGTCTCATTGTGTGCTGACAAATAAGTTTCCTCGGTTAGTTCCCATCCTCTTATCTTACTCATCTTTTACCTGGTCTTAAATTTATTCCCTTCCATAAAAACTGAGGCCTAACTGGGTTTTTTGCTCAGCCTATCCTAGGCTTAGATGCTTTCCTAGCCTAGCCCTAATGTCATGAGAGCTTGTCCTGAGCATTCTTCTCTTTTCTTGGGGCTTTTTTCCTTCTATCTTCATGTCACGTGATCTTTTCTTCCATTTGTACGGGAAGCCAGTGGGATACCTGTTTCTCTCTCAGGTTTTTCCTGTGACTTTTCCCTTCAGGTTACGGAAAAGAAGTGTAAACATTCCGTACAAAGGCACAGATGTATGTGCAATCAAGTCACACAAGAGAACCATAAAATTTGTATCCTGTTCAACCACGAACATTAGAAAAATCTCAAACATGCACATGCAAACAAGCATTAGCATAGGGGTGGATGCGGCACTTCTCTGTCACACTTTCAAGTTGAATACTGGCAATCCTGGGGGCTTTTTTCTGATTGTTTAACATGGAAACCAGAAGGAATAATGCTCTTTTGCTCCACTCTAACATAACACAAAGAAACCAAGGGAAGGGGGGAGGGTAGTCACCAACAGCGGCTATTCTATTGTTTTCTCTCAAAAACTTGGCAAAGCAACAAGCTAGACACAGCTGAAATGTGCTGGCTAAAAATTTCTCAAAACTTTCATCTGAGACAGGCACAAACCATGCCTAATACCATCATAGAGAAAGTTTGTCGGAGCTGCGCATACCTGAAAAAGGGTTGCATACCATAAGAAAAAAATTAGTAATCCCTGTATGTGTACAACATTACCAGCATTGCCTACAATTCTGATTCACACACTTTTATGCATGTGATACATGAATTATAAATTAATGGTGTGCTCTAAATGCATATTTTTTGGGGAGGGGTGGCTATTTTGTGGTTGGTCAAGGAACACTTCCTTGATTTTGGTATTTTTAGAAGTAACTAACTTCTTAAGTCTACAAAAATTGTCTCAACTGAAACATGATTTCCCATACTGGGGAAATTAGGAGTTGGAGTGTTCTTTGTTCATCAGTTTGCATTTGAGAGTTTGTTTATTTTTTAAATCCTTTCATGGCTCATTTGCCATTTCAAGTCAGAAAGAAATCCCCTTCCTAACAGACTTCTCTCAGCTTATTGTGATCAAAAAGCAGTTTGATCATTGTCTTGAGGAAGCTAACAAATCACAGAAAAGGATCTGGGCATCCTGGGGGACAGGAAATTGCATACGACCCAACAACATGCCCTTGTTTAAAAGGTGAATGGTATCCTGGGTTGCACGAGGCAGGATGAGGGAGGGGATCCCTGCCCTCTACTCAGCACTGCTGAGGCCACACCTGAAGGGCTGTGCTGAGTTCTGGGCTCCCAGTGCAGAAGACACGAACACACTGGAGAGAGGACAACAAACGGCCACAAGGATGACAAACAAGAAAGCATCTCTCCGAGGAGGAAAGACTGAGAGAGCTGGAACCGTTCAGCCTTGGAGAAGAGGCAGCTCCGGGGATCTTATCCACCTGTACAAACACCTGGAGGGAGAGTGCCAAGAGGATGGAGCCAGGTTCTTCCCAGTGGTCTTAGTCCTTTTTCCCGCAGGGCTTAGCGGCCACAGGAGCAACCATGTGTACCACCGCCGCTCCCAGCCTGATCCACAGCACCCTGACAAAGTTCTACTCTCTATTCGCGCAGTGGAGTATTTTGAAGCATTTTCAAGCTCCGCTTTACCCGAGAGGCACAGGAGTGGGTAAGCTGGTGGTGCTGAGGCCTCCCGGAGAAGGCACGGTGCTGGCCCCGGAAGGAGGAGGGTGACGTGCCGCTGCCGCAGGTGGCCATGGCGGGGGCTCCGCCCGCGGCGCCGCGGGGATTCCTCGGGGCGGGGTCTCCTCCCGCTGCCGCAGACGTGCCGCTGCTGGCCCCGCCCCTATATAAGGGGCGGCCTCAGCGCGGCCCCGACCGCGGCCGTCGACTCTCCCGCAGCCGACCTGCGTTCCGGCACCATGGCAGGTCAGTGTGCGCCCGCCTGGCTCGCGCCGCCCTTCGCGAGGGCCGCGGGCCGCGCTCGCGGAGCCGCCCCGCGCTCCTGGCCGCGGGATCACCGCCGCTGCGCCTATTTTTAGACGGCCGTCCCGGTGGCGAGAGGGCTCCGGCTGGCGGGGGCAGGGGCTGCCCGCGCGGGGGGTTGGAGACGTCCCGCCGGGCACCGCTGTGCGGTTTTAGAGGACGCGCACGGTGCAGGCTCTCTCCGTGCCTACCTCGATGTCCTGCCCCAGTCTCCGTCCCCTAATGGGAGGAATGCAGCCTGCGTGGCGGGGAGCAGGATGGGCCGGAGGGGCCACGGTAGGACTATAGCGGCTCACAGGGGAAAGCCTAGCCCTCTCCTGAAACACCAGAGAGAGCTTGAGATTTCTGTGGTTTTGATACTTTGCAATGAGTTGCTCTCCACGTACGTTTCGCTTCTTTCTTCCGTTTTTGTTTTTTTTTCTTTTTTGTCCCCCGATTTTCACCTGAAGTTGTCAGCAGAGTCGGTTTCATTTTCAGGTCTGGAAGCCTACAGGAAGCCTGCTCCCTGATGCATGTCTTGATAAGATGCTCCTGTCTCTCTAGGAATCCCGTACTCGAAAAAAATTCAGCTATACTAACACCTGACTCAGAGAATAGGGGGACAGGCAAGCACCTGTGAACTCTGGCTATGCCTACGAGAAAACCTTCAGGGGAATTTTTAAATGAGCTGGGGCAAGCACTCCAGTAACCTCTTGCATGCCATCAAATGAAAGATTGCTCCTAGCTCAGACTTCCAGGATGCTCGTGGGTGTGTAAGGGCTAGCACAAAAACTCTTGCAAAGAGATACTATAGCCTGTGAGCTGGGCAGCCAAAGAGGTCTCTCAAGTAGCATGGTTTTGTCTGGGTAAGTCAATTAGGAAGCTCTGCAGCTGTCTCTCATTCTAAGTGGTTTTGCAGACATACCGTCACCAAGAGTTCATTATGTTTTGGGTCTAACAGTAGCTGCTTTGTAAACATAAAATTCTGTGGAGAAAGTGTTTACAGAGAACGGGAAAAGGATGAGAAGGGAGACCCACACAGCTGAAATACCTGTTGTTTAGGTAGAATGGACTAGTCTTTTGCAGATATAACTTCCATAATAAGCACCTACTGGTCTTGCCCAAATTGTAGCGTGGGCTCATGTACTTACAAATATACTTTAGATATAGTATAGAACATAGTTTATTCAAAACTTTGGAAAGTTGTGCTGACTTAGATGGTCTCCAAGTTGGCAATATTCACGTCCTGTCAAGCAGTTGTAAAGTTTCCTCTTAGAGCTGGGATGCAGTAGGTGACTTCTTAGTCTTTACTCTGTCATTAAATTGACTTTATTTCTCTAAAGACCTATGTGTGTGAATATTCAGTTTCAAGAAGATGAGACAGAGTAAAAGTATACCTGCTAACAGGTCAATGAAGAAAAGACCTGTCTTTCAGTGGCAAGGTCACTTTAAGAATTAGTGTTACACTGCTAGCGAAAAAAAAAGGCAACGTTCAGATGACTGTTGGGCATAATCCCACTTTGTCTACACAGGATTTTTAGTGAGCTGTCTGAGAGCATAATGTCAGACTTCCATGTATTGAATAGTAACACGCGAATTACATCGTGAAAAACCCTGTCCTATTAGGAGGCTGTTTATACAACCTAAAATGTTACACACTTGCCCTTTCAAAGAAACATAAAGTTGTTCTGTAGACTTGCTGAATATGAACTGGTACAAATAGGCAGCTAAAAGTGAATTGAAACAAAATATCTTTATTCCTGGCATTATAGAAGCCTTTTTGATCTTTGTGATTGACCACTATAATCTAAATCCCTTGGGGACTAGTTGGTTTTGCTGCTAAGCAAAATAGAAGGTTTTGTAGCTGGTCTATAGATCTTGCAGACCAGGTTTACAGAGCTTATAGGCAATTATGGTACATGATTTTCTGTAGTCTGCTGTTAAGGGGGTACTAAGTTAAAAAGATATTGATGATGACTGCCTCATGAACTTAGGAGTTGTGCCAAACAACAATTTTTCTGAAAAGAGTCAGTATTTTAATCTTCCTACTAGGCTTGATAGTAAGCCTTTAAGTGTCCAGAACTCTCACTCTGATCTAACCTAGTGAACACCTTCTGTAAAGAAAAGAAAGTTGCTAAAATAAATTTGACTCTTGAAATTCCTACGAAGAAACTGTTTTGATGAGAGAGTGAAAAATAGATTGATAGAAAAGAGCATGCTTTGTAAAGTGATATCACTTTGAAAGGAGGTCTAAATGAAAATAGTTAACAGTGAACTGAAGAACTTTTATAAGTTACATGTTTGCTTTGTCAGTCCCACTCTGGTAGTTTAAAACAACATGAAAGAAAGCAAAGTTTGTATAATATGGCCTCAATAAGTACTATATGGCAAAACAATCTGTCTTAAGCTACATTTAAGATACAGCTGGAACAGAAGGTTATAGTACCTGGTTTTGCTCAAGGAGTAAAAATTGTTCCTGCAAGTTTTAAATTGCTTTTTGTATTACTAGTTACTTCCCATTTAAATCTTGCATTCTTGTGACAGAGCTGCAATCATGGGTTGCAGAACAACTCATCTGCAAAATCCTGAGCTCGCAAAACTTAAAACTGTTGTCTAAGATATGCTTACTTTCATTTGAAAATGACATGCAAATTTTACACTGCTTTAGCTTCAGGGTTGAGAGCTGAACCTAGACAAACTCCACAAAATCCTACGAACCTTATGCCAAAAGCAAGCCCACAGACTCCAAACACTTTTCACATAATAGCATATTAGTGGCCAAAGTAAGGCTTTTTAGGCTTTTTGGATTGTCTCTACATTTGGCATGACTAATTTAACCTGTAGGCCATTTGAACTCGTGTTCTCATGCAACAATCTTGATTTTGAGGGTCATTTTACTGCATTTTGCCATGTGTCAAGTTACCAACAGCAAATATAGTTATGCAAGTAATCTGCTTCATTGAGTCACATAGGAAGGCCCTATACACGGAATTAAAGGGCACATCTTAGAGGTCTCACAGCATGATTACCTAAAAATACTAGGTTTCTAAGGTATCTGTCTCAGAATAAAGTAGTGGATCATGCTAACTTGACCAAGTTCATTTCTTCCAGACCAGTCTTTTGTGACTCTAGCCACAAATGACTCCTATGTGAAAGGGGCACTGGTACTTGCTTCATCCTTACAACAATACAGAACAACAAGGAAGCTGACGGCACTCATAACTCCTCAGGTCTCAGATCTTATGAGGTAAGGTCATTTACATACTTCAGACTGCAACAGTTCCTGCTGATGTGCAGGTTGAGAAATGGAAGTTAAATTCTTTAATAGTAACCTTTCAAAACTCTGGAAGCTAAACAGCTGATTTCAGCAGAACTCAACTTATCTATACTATCTGGAGTTCTGTAAATTCTTCAAACATGGAACTGTTTGTTATGTTTTGGTGTGGTTTTTTTTCTTTCTTCATACAATGAGTTAAACAAATAGATAGTAGTTAGAGCTCTAAACCATGATTTGATACTGATATTTCAGCTGGATCTTTGCTCTTTTATAGCTCTACTTAGAATTGTCCAACAGTGTGATACTGTCTGTTCATTTGTTTGCACATGTAGAGGTGGGAGCAGGGGATTGGTATTTATTTGTTTTGTGGAAGTATTCCCAATTGAGATAATATAACACAAGCTGTCTTGAAATCTAGCAGACACTTCAAATCAAATTTTACCATGGGAGAACTAAAGTATCACCAAGTATGTCAAATCAGCAGCTCAACAGAGGAATCTAATAAGGTCACCACAGTACAACAAAAGAAACTAACAGGCAACTGCTTCCTACAGCCTCCTTAGAATAGTCTCACTATGGGGTGGACTGGATTCTCTTTCCACATGTAAGAGGGTAAAAAAAAAAGACAAACAACAAAACAGTTAATAACTATGGGAACTACAGATGATAGGTCAAGATTCTCTACACAGGGAAGTAATTCTGAAAAGAGTTATCAATAAACAGAGACGGTAGAGAGGTGACTCAATAAAAAAATGGAGTGACTCTCCCTGGAGTCTCCTAACAGCTAACCGGTCTTATAAATATTAAGATGTTGCATATAGGAACATCCATTCCAGCCTACTAGGTGAGTGTGCTCTTCTAACATGAATCCTAAATGTACTTATGTGCTAGTGCAAGCCAGCTAGTATTATGCCCTTAGACTAGTGTTACCTACATACCTAGTGGTATAATTGGAACTTGAATTTCTGACCTTATCTCCGCTAACAAAGTGTGCCTTAAGTTCAGAAACACTGTCCACACCAAACTGTCAGTAAAAAGACTGCCTTGCAAGGCAGAATTCTAAAACTCTTTTACAAGCTCTGTGGCTCAAATTGTACCGGTAATTGCTGAGCATTCAAGATACACTGTAGAACAGCAAGACTTTACTGATGTTTCCTGTTTCAAGCAGCATGAACACTTTAATCTCTTGAACTAATAATAATTCTCTATTGATGGCAAGGCAAAGGTTGGATATCTACCACAAAATTTCACTACATTGCCTGAAAGTTTGTCACTCTTTAGTAAATATGATACTGTCTCAAAACATTTCTGTACCCACAGCCATGACTAAGTCAGTCTTGAAAAGACTTTATGGGATAAAGAAAGTTTTAGCAACTGGGTCTAGTCAGATGTCTGAAATGTCCCAGATGTCATAAATCCAGAACTGTGTAAGTATTGCATGAAATCGTGTTTCAGTTCTTTGGGATTCAGCTACTGTCCTGCTCAAGCTAGTCTAACAGCTTCCCATTTCTTAATTGCCTGCTCAGAGTACACTGTTGAGTTGCCAGAAATCAGTCTGGATGAAAGAAAAGCTATGACTTACTGGACTTGATAGTAATGCCAACTAAAACTCAGTTTGTGGAAGGAAAAAAAAACCCAAGAAACTTCTCTGTTCTCCAAAATGTGCACATTACAAACTAGAAACTTTGAGGCAGATAGGTGTACTTGTGCAACATATGCAGTCAGCTCTTACTTCTTTTCAGCAAGAAATGTTGCCAGGTTCCCTGTTATTCCACTTGTCTTTATAGAATCTGTCATGTGGTCTGTTGTTGGAGTAATGCTAGAACTAAATCTTGCCAATTGACTCTTCCCCAGGAGAGTGCTGGAAAAAGTCTTTGATGAAGTCATATTGGTAAATGTCTTGGACAGTGGGGATTCAGCACACTTGGCATTAATGAAAAGACCTGAGTTGGGCATCACACTAACAAAGCTTCACTGCTGGGAACTGACACAGTTTTCAAAATGTGTTTTCATGGATGCAGACACAATGGTAAGTGGCTGTCTCTCATGGTAACTTTTAAAGACCTGGCATCAGGGTTGTTGGATTTTTCCCTGTGGGTTGTTTTTTTTTTAGGAGTAGGGGTAATAGAAGCCTTTTACTAGATGGACTAGTTAGATGAACTAGTTTTACTAGATGAACTAGTTAGTTACTAGATGGACTTAGTTAAGAATTTGTGTGCCTTTTAAACTAAATTAACTGTAACGAAGTCTGTGGGGACTATTTCCGTAAAGTATCATCTTCCATAAGATGAACACTGATACGAGAACTTTCTTCCATGTCTTAAAGTTGATGCCAAAAGCCATTAAAACATGATACCACAAGTCCTAACCTAAAAGCATTTTTTTTAAACCCTTTACAATTAGGTTTTGTCAAATATAGATGAGCTTTTTGAGAGAGAAGAGCTGTCTGCAGCACCAGATCCAGGCTGGCCCGACTGTTTTAATTCAGGAGTTTTTGTTTACCGACCATCTATTGAAACATACAGTCAGCTGTTACAGTTTGCCACAGAGAAAGGCAGCTTTGATGGTAGGTATTAATTTGTATTTCAATGTAAGGTAGACCAAAATGGCGACAGTAGTTGGGATAGCTCAGTAACTACATACATCTCATGGGGACTCTATGATAGAATTCTCAACATAACCATGCAAAAATTGTATCCTTCTCAGAAATAGAGGCTACCATTACAATATGTAGTAAAACTACTTTTTTCAGACTTCAGGAAATAAAAACTGAGTTTGGCCTCCAGACTAACAGGTGTAGAATCATATAATAAGAAATGAAATGCCGGTACTATGCTTTGGACATTCCTAACACTCAAGGCTTGGATGTTCTATACCAACTCAAGCTGCTATAGAAAAAATAGTACTGGTCAAATTGAGCACAGCTTCAGAGAATCAAACATTTGAAGATATAGCTATCTCTTCATATCCTATGTGATGGCTTCCTGTCATTATAGGGTGGTGACTCTCTTTCCCAATATCAAGTGCGTGTAGCCTTGGCTGCTTCCCACTATAGGTTACTTGGGGTTGGCCACTGTACCAGGTTTAAGCTTGAGAAGCCAAGTTCTGCTGTCCTGTAAGTCTGCTACCATTGCACTAAAACTGTATGTTGCTTGGAGACTGCTATAGTTAAAGGCTTCTGAGTATCACTGTCTCCTGTCACTTAATTTTGTTGTGTAACTACTGTAACAAAACAAAGTTTAACTTTAAAAACTACAGAAAACTATGTAAATAAGACCATAAAATGGAACTCTGATAGAAGGTAATAAGCTAGCCTGTTGACTTACCTCTTGGTACTTTGTAAAATTTCCAGCTATCACTCCTAGTCTGCAGAATAATGCTTGTTAGTGTAGGGACTCTTCTGTGTGGCCTTCTAAAGAACCTAAGGCACAGTTGCATCCTCAATGCTACCCAATGAAGATGAGTACTGCCATGTAATGAAGGTCTGTACCTTGCTCCTGACGAGGTAGCCATTGGT
>VZTR01014235.1:0-66258 GCA_013400775.1 Chaetops frenatus | reverse complement strand
TGTCTGGAGGAAAGACTTAGCCCAACATATAGAAGTATGTTGCATTCTATTTTTGCTGTAGTCAAGCAAGACGTGTACTATTTTCACTCTTCTCTCATCAGTCCAGCACAGGAAAAGTGAACTGCAGTACTTCTATACCTTTCTGCAGTATCTCAAACAAAGGATACTGTATTTCACATTGGAAAATATTAAAAAACCTGAGCCTTAGAGAAACATCTGTGTACTTGTGATACTCTCACATTAAAGGTTCATATTTCTTCCTAAAGGTGAGAATTCTGCATCTATGATTGTATTTAAACAAACAAACAATTTTAAAAGTTGGGGGGAAGGAGAAAGTAATCTATGGTTGGATAAATATTCCTCCCTTGCACTGTGGTATTACACCTTTCAGGGAAGGAATGCAGAGTCCAAGCTACAGTTCTACAATAAATGCACAGAATTTGAAAAACTGGTTACTCCACTGCTATTTCTGCTTCTTAAATCCTATTATTGCTGCTAGTGCACCTCAAGGAATGCTAATGCATGACTGAATCTCATTCGGCATTGATTATTCAAAAGTGAGATCATAAAGGATCATGTGGGCCCACTGCTCCTCCATCAGATACAAGTAGTCAACCACTGCCACTTGGGATGGTTACCCTAACAGGATGGCTTCCAGCAGGATGAGAAGATTCTGCTCAGTGGTGTATAAGGGCTGCAATTATATTTGGCCCTGGGTTGTTAGGTATACCTATAGACTGTAGATGACTCAGTGTTAGCAATGTTTAGCTTATTTTCTTACAACTGCTTGCCACAATACGATGAATTCATTATACCTTATTCATTATATTCACTGAAGATTAAAATTCTCTTGGGGTTTCCACAAATATTCAGAGAATTGTTTAAAAAAAAAAAAAACAGCAGTCAGACTTGATGGTGTCACGGTAGTGTAGGTCCCTTCCAACTGAACAGATCAATGGCAGTCCATACACAGACAGTATTTGTGAAGATGCATTGCAATTAATGAAAAAATTCTTTCATGGCAATTTCTCCATGCTCTTACTTATACTTAATTTCTTTCATTTATTACATAAATAGCTTTGGTCTTAATACTGTTACTATACCTGATGTCCAAGCTAGTACCTTTTCTTTATTGTTGGTAGTAGACAGATGCCCAAGTCCAAAGCTAAACTGTTGGTTTAATTTACTCTGTTTCTTTCAAGTGCAGAATTTGTTTCAGTTTCTAACTGCCAAAAAACTTGGGAATTACAGCAGAGGACTAAACAGAGGGAAGGCAGGAAGTGAATAGAAAAACCTTGATCTGGTACAATGACACAACCCATGAACCAATTTTGCTAAGAATACCATTTTGCTATCAATAAAGGTAATTTACATTTTTATTCCTTACAAATAATTTTGCATTTCTGAGTGCCTTAACGAAAGGAAAAAACTTCCTGAATGAAGGTATTACCAGTCTCCTATGACCACAAAAGCTAACCTCAGACTAGTGTCTTAATTTATAAATAGATTCTCAGTAATAACAGAAGAGACTAGAGCAGACAAGTACTACACTAAATATATACTGTTCCTCAAATTCCACTTTATGGAAGTTCATAAACAACAAATAGAAAACCTCATTCAAAAGTATCAGAAAGAAAGTGAGATATGAAGAATGAACAGATACCACATGGCTACACTGTAAGGTGTCACACCAGCCTGTTAGTAGTACTACTAGCATTCTTTCCACTCACAGTAAATAAATGGACAGCACAAAAATAAAGTGTTAAAGAAGATGCTAGGGAAACAAATGAAGAAAAGTCCTATTTGCCTTTTTAATAGATACTCATTGGTGTCATTAATTGTCATTAATTGTCATTAATTGTCATTAATTAAGATGGGCTTTCCTTCTGTCTCTTAGGAAAACTCTGAAGAAGCTTCACCTAGATTAAGCCATATCATTATGAACAACCCGTTACTCACAGGATCCATTAAAAACACTAGGAAAGCTGCTGTCAGATTTAATCCAAACTCCACCCACTTTCAGAGACAAAAGCATTATAGTGCAGGCCCCTGCTTGGTTGCTTTGGAAACAACAAATTGCTTCCATTCTTTTCTTCTGTGCCATTGACTCATCCAAATGAGTAAAGCCAAACCCTGATTCTCTAAAGAGAAAGTAAAAATGTTTAATTTGACAATCCATTTTCAGTGACAACAGGAAATAAATACATTAAAATCCTGACCTCTGCTTTGAGATAAGTGTTTAAAATTCTGTTTTCTCTGAGAGATCTTTTGAAAACACCATAAAAACATGTTTATTAAAAATAACATCAGTTCTACTTACTTCAAGGGGTTTTCTATCAGTGACAAGAAAGTTGTGAACTGAGAAACAACCAGACATTTAGCAGCTGGACTATCCCTCCGTAGTTCTACTAAAGCATGCATAATAGCGTTTATCTGAAATCAATAAAGCATTTATCTGGCGTGAAAGGAACTTATCCTGACCTGGCTAGAGTCCATTCCTACAGATGGCTTTGATAAAGTTCACACTAACTGAGAGAAATCACTGTTCAGTAATACCTTTTAAATGAACTAATCTTGAATTCTGTGGGTAGGCTTCCTTTTAATTTCCATAGAAAACGAAGGGTTTAGCATTTTTAATGGTCACAAACTACCAGGTAATTGAGAGTGCTTTGGGAAGGAGGATTCACAACTCATTTTCCAAACATACATCACATTGTCAAAAGTCTGTAGGTTCCCTATCTCTAGGGTATATGGAAAATAGGAACAAAGTACTGGTACTTCAGAGAATAAGGCTTAAGCAATGGACAGGCTCAAGGCAAGTGATCTACCACAGCAATACTCAAGAAGTGAAAAAGTCTTTCCCCAGAAATGCTGAGGCAAATAATGTATGCAAGACCCTTGGCTAGGTATGACAGGGGATAAGGAGGCACCAGAAGCTCTCTTGGAACCAACATGAGAACAAAAGGAACAAGGAATTGGATTTGAGGTAGAAGAACACTGCTAGTTTTCTCAGTAAGGTTTAGCTATGATGAGGTAAAGAACCACTAACTAGAGAATGTAACTGCACCAGCTAAAATAAAAACAAAAACATAACCAACCAAACAAAAAACAACAACCAAAAAAAATCTTGATTTATTTTAGAACATAATGTCTGAAATCAATTCTTGGGTCTCCAAAAAAGATTTTTAGGGAATAAATTTGTAACCAGCATTTGAAAGAACAATTTCTTCATTAAAAGTTAAAAACCTAATGTTTCAGAAAAGCAATCTTAAAATGAAAAGGTCAAAGTACAAGCAGGAAGATACAAGTTCCAGCAGCAAATGAGAATGAGGCAAAGAAAAATGATGTGGCAGACCTTAAGAAACAAGTCTACAAAGTAAAATAACAATATCAGAATGTTTTTTCTGACAATTATATTGAACATATACCCCTCTAGAGCAGAATATATATTGTTTACATAAGCTTTAAGAAAGAAGGATTTATTTAGATTTTGTTTCAAAAGTAAATTAAGATTTGAATAAGTTTCAGTGGTTATAAATCTGCTCTATCTTCAGAAACTGAAACAAAAGGCAAGACTCTTTACTGGAAGTTTTATTTAATTAACGCACATCTATGTACTGAACAATGACCAGCATCAAATTACAACAGGTGTTCCTTTTGTCTTGCTTCCCCTCCTGCAAAATTTGTTTGTGGTGTGATTTTAGTATGCATTTTCTTCTGTGCTGGCTAGACATGCTGGACAGACTTCTAAATAATAACTTGAAGTATGTTATCTATATGTATAATATGTTCAGTATATTAACACACTTATAGAGTATGCTCTACAAAACCATAATGAAAGCTAAATAAAAGACAATAGAATGCACCTTTAAGCTAGATGTCCACTCCTGGTCAGGCTTCTTTCCATTACTGGAGTCTATTTCCTCTTCTAGGAGACCATTCCACCGAGTTGTCTACTTGAAGCTCATTCCTACAGAGAGGGCCTTTGGCTGTGCAAAAGCCCAAACAACATTAAAAGAAACTTATTAAATCTAGTTATTTATAGTGAATGATAAATATCACCTTTACAAAGCATCTTTTATGCATTTATTATATTGATGTTCATGTAGAAAAATCTTCAAGGATTCATTCTTGTAGGACACTTCATCATTTCTGACATGACAGTCAAAATATTTTATTTGCGAGGACATTAACATGACATAAACACTGCACATTTTATAAATACTCAGCTTTCCTTAAAAGTGAAGTGGTCTTCTTCCTGAGCATACTAATATTGAAATAAGTAGCCCAAGGTTTTAAAGCAAGGATATATTTGGGCGATGGTAGTAAGACTGTTTAAAATATGAGAAAAACAAACCATCTTTCAAAGACAATATCTTTCTTAGTTACAAACAAAAGAATGACCTTTTACCCTTTTTCTTCAAAGCCTGCACAGCAATAATAGCAGTCTGATGAAATATGCTTTGTCAGGACCAGACATGGGGTATTTTCTCTCTTTCCCCAAGAGACACATAAAATGAGACATAATTTAACACCAAAAGCCTTTTTCTCTGAAGTACATTCTAGATAAAGCAAAATCTATACAATTGCACTTTCATAGGACTAATCAGAAAATGTAATAAAAGACTTTATGCACTGTACAAATGGACAACTTTGTGAAGCAAAAATGACAGACATGAAAAACTTCTGCCTAATGGAGCAACCCTTTAAAATTAGCTAAGTCAGTTTATATAGAAATCTGGCCATGGAACCAAGGCATCTTTAGAGAAGATACAAACCAGACCTCACAAAGCACATGAATACTGGGGGCTGCTAATCTGGAATTAATCACTAGCCAATTAAAGAGACTTGCAGTTGTAGTCTAATACATTAATTTATTGCAGCAATAAAGATATCCTTTCAAGAGACAGACTCTTTAACACAAACAAATTTGAAATAACAGTTTTCCATACATAGTGAACGAATGAGCCATTCCTGATTTGGCAGCAAACAAAAAATCTTCCAGTGACAAGACAAAATAAATGAATTCTATTAAATCTGAAAAAAAGTTTTCTGGAAAAATAATCCTAATGGTACTCATAAAGACTTTTTTTTTTTTTTTTAAATAAAAAGCTCACATCTTTATCCATCCCTTCTTCACTTTAGTACTGTAATTATAAATAAACACAAAAGTCAGCTGAACATTGCCAACACAGATAATGAAGGTGTGTGGTAAAAGCATATGAAAATCACAAAAAATGTCTCACAATGAACAGCTAGAAGAATAAAAAGTATTTGAATGCATTTCTGCAAGCTTTTATAAGAATGCAGTTAATATACAAAGACATTCGATTACTATAGAGATCTTATAGTTTTACTCTGACTTCTGCATAGGATCTTTACTTACTTGCACAATTCTAAATTTAGTCTCAACAGAAGACTGAAGTGAAGATAGTATTAACTCTCAAGCTGTTATACTAAGAAGTTTTTCCAATTTCAGTAAATGCTTTTAGGTTAACATTAGAAAGATAAAATGATTTCCAAGTTCGTAATACCATGACAGGCCAAACTTTTTACTTAGCAGTTTTGTGTTTGCAGCTTTACATCCCATTTCTCACTGATGATTTAATGCTGTCATTTGTATTAATAATGGAAACCATTATCTTGCCTGGAAGAATCCTGTTTGAACCCAAGCTGCTTTGGTGAGAGGGTATGCAGTTGGTTGGTCTCCTTTGTTTTCAAGATGATACCTAAAGTATTTTCCCATGTTATTTGCTAGGAGAGAATGCATTGTAACCATTCAGGCACAGAAACTACCCAGCTCAGATGCAGTACTAGTACAAATACCTATCATGTGGAAACAGTGAATTCCCCAACTTTGGGATTTAGATGCATGACAGCGTTTTGGCTAAAAGCTACAAAAACTTCCTTGGCAATTGGTTGAAATCAGGAAACATTGTGAAGGTCAGAAAGCTTAATCACTCACTCTTTTAGAAACTTATGATAGTTCAGAAGAGCAGAATCCACACCCACCTCTGTTCAGACTTCACTACTATGAAAGCAATCTATAGCTCAACATGGGATTGGCACAAAGGCAGTAGTTCTGGAGGTTCCATGGTCCTTTCTAGGCAAAACGTAGTAAGTTACTTAAGTTTACATTCAAGTAGTATGTAATGATGGCAATTCCATCACAACTTAACCCAGTTTATTTCTTTGCATGTTAAAAGCACCAGAAGGTTCGGTAGCGGCACTGACTGCTACAGACACCATCTTGCCACATCAAGAACCTCTGCACTGGAAAAAGGCCTCTGCAAGTGCTCTTTCCTTCACTAGTTTCCCTCAAATTTCTCAGAAACTCTATAGAGTGGGATAGCTGCATCAGAATTTTATGTATCAGGCAATGGAACAATGTCAGTCTAGAAGCCAGACAGACCACACTTCCCACCTTTGTTTTCTTAGGCTGACTGACTACGCACAAGCAGGGACTAATCTGTCCCTGCTTGTTCCTAATGAAGAAGACCACCTAGGTTTGTGCTAACATTTGCAGCTTTATTCTGGCTGAGGAGAAGGCAGAACAACTCCCAAGAGTAAGTACAGCAGCACTGGATACAGATGGTGAGACTACCATGCCATTATATTGCCCTAGAAAGAAAAGGGAAACAAAAAGGAAAAGTATATCTTAGCAGCACACAAGAAAAATAAATACTATGGTTTTCAAAAGAGCAATCAAAGTATGCTTATCCACAAGCTTTTTCTGGATAGAGCCCAGAGAAGGGCCATAAAGGTGGCCCTTTAGCAAGACAGTTATTTCACTGTCAAAGTTTATCAGCTTGGAAAAAGGAGTGTAGACATGATTTTAATTCAACAGTCAACTTCCAATACTTTGGTAGTAAAAGGGACTTTGGTCCCTTTTAAGCACAATAATACATACGTACATCACATCACATACAAGCAGTGAATAGGCACCCAGCCATGGGGAGGCATACAATGCCACACACTTTTACCCCAGGGAAAATGTAAGGTGAGAACTACAGAACAGGCTTTTGAAAATACTGATGGACCTTACCACTGTTCAGTTTGACAGTTACTCTCTCCATAGATTGACTTCAGGCCATTAGTTTTTACAACCCAGATGATAACTAGGTTTACACTTTTCACCACAATTTAAAAGAATAGTTAGATGGCCTTCTGGTGATAGCAGTTCATTGCTTTTGAATAGCTATTGCAATTACTTTTAACCATAGAACAACAACCTGTTCACTTCTGAAAACTTCAAAAATACACAGCTTACAAAACACATGTGCACAGTGTGTTATCACAGGAAGAGTCAGTGATTCCAGGCAAACTGCGCATTCTTCATCTGAACCAGAGCTCAGAACCAACTTAATTTTACTCAGTAATGTCTCACGCAATTCTTCAGGAGTTTTATCATTTGCAAATATAGAAAGATACTTAAACCCAGAGGTTTCCATACAGGAAACATTCTGATCTCTCATGCTTCAAAACAGTTCCATTTATCAAAATGCAATCAGAATAGCTGAGACACAATGAGGACATAGCCCTCAATACATAAAAACACAAGCTGCCCCATATTACAGAAAATTCTGACCTATTATTTCAAAATAAGTTAAGAGTAATCCTGCTTGGAAAAAATGGTAATTAGAATTTAAAGTACTTCAACTGTATGTTCAGTGATAAGTATATGTGCAACACAATGCCTAATGGGAATAAGCAATTTTCATGTGGCAGCTGTTCAAGTAGCAACAATACTATGGACGTGACACTATTTATAGTTAAGATTGCTTTATATTTTAAGTAAAGAAATTCAAGTCATACTTCGTTAATAATTAAGCTCTGAATAATTATTGAATAATTTTCAAATAACTTTTCCATCCTGTATTCTTCAGTAAGATAAACAACAATCGTCTAAAAAAAGGTTCTGACCATAACTCATTGGTCTTCCAGTATCTTGAAAAATCAACAAGGGTGTCCTCCTTGTTGTCTTGCAAAAATTGTGAATAACACTAATGTTTAAAGGGGTGAAAATGTTATATTTTGACCTTATTCTTGTATTTCAAGAGCAAGAAATTTCTCTTTTTGGCACTTTATTTGACATTCTTAGGTAGTAATATTTCATTCTGAGCATGTAAGCAAAAAGGCACCTGCCTCCTCCCCCTTCCTCAGCTGGTTTGAGGAGTTCATCACACAGTTTCCAAAAGTGCCAAAGTGAATCTGCCTAGTGGAAAGCAGGGAATGGAAAGTGTGCTCACTACTCATGGCGCAGCATTGTAATTACAATACCACTCCAGTTTTGCATTTCTATCAAATAAATCTCCCTCGATAAAGCAGATCTGTATCTTTTTACTATCAGGAGAGACTACACGAAGTAGTACTCCTATATTACCATAACAAATACAGATCACGTTTACATATCAAAGCAGCTTAGCCCTATGGTACCACTCAATTTTTACTGCAAGCCTAGGCAGCGAACGGCCGGCAGCTCAGGTGCCGTTTCCCGCCTCGAGAGGACAGGATGCGCACGCCCCGCCCCGCCCAGGGCCGCTCAAGCCCCCAGACGCGCCCCTGCCTTGGTGGCAGTCCTCTCCCTCGCCGGGAGAAGAGCGCCCTCGGCCAATCAGAAGCCTTCCCTCGCGCCCTGTCCGCGCGGGTAATGCCCAATGGGGAACCAGCACCTGAGGGGAGGAGTTCGAGGCGGTTAACGGTCGGCAGTTAGCCAGGTTAACCGTGCTGGTCGGTCGCAGGGGCGGACGAGTTGTGGCGCAGTCGGAGTTCGTCACCTTAGCGAGGCACCATGGTGGGAGACGGGTTCCTTGCGGCCGCGGGGGGAGAAAGGGCGTTTGGGAGACGGGATCCTTGTGGCTGCGGTGGGAGAAAGGGCGTTTGGGACTGCTTCTACTGTGGCACTTAAGGGGAGTTCATGACTGCATGTGCTGCGGCAGGACCCGCAGGCAGTCTCTGCCTGAAGTCCCCGCGGTAGCTCTAAGGCAGAAGGGTTGGGGAGAAGGAAAGAAATTAGTGTAAAAACTTATTAACTTTAGGGGAAGCGAGGCATCGAAACCGGCCCGTAGCTAGCAAGTGGAGGTATGTACAGGGGAAATCTGTTCAGAGCAGACACCTCCCGCGCGAAGAGGCGAAGGACGAACTGAAACCTGCGCCAGGCGGCAGGGAGATAGCGGGACAGAGCATGGTGGCTGCTCTGGCGCAGCTCTGGTTTTGGGGCGCCCTGGCGCGTGAAGCCATAGAGGGCAGAGCGCGTGCTCCTGGGACGGCGAAGGTGAAGGCCGGGGCTGCTGGGGCGTGCCGGGAGCCGCTCGCTCGATGTAGCCAATCAGGGGAGGAGGTGTGGCCGGGGGCGGGGCGGGTGGTGCGAGACTCGTGGTTCGTGGTGAAGCTGCGGGGGTGGAACAGAGACTGCGGAGTTTGATGAAGCTAGCAAGGAAACGGGAAAGAGCAGCCCAGACACCTTGCTTTTGCTTTTCCACTTCTGCTTTTTTTTCTGGATACATTCTCGACAGTAAACTAGAAAAGCAGCTTATTTCCATCTTGGGTATAAGACAATTGAGGTATTGGGAGATTAAAGCACAGTTGCTTAGAGTCAAGGAGCTAGCTTAAGCGGGGTAGATTACATTTGATTGGGACTCTAAGATGGTTTCACATAGGAATATGTATGAAAAAAATACCTATGAATTGCTAGGGCCAAGATACTGCTATGCTTATTATAAAGGAAAATGTACTGAATGGCCCTGGGCAGAAAAGATTCTTGCAACAGTTACACAGTTGGTGGTCTGGTTACAAGTCAAGGAGATTGGGGGAATGTTGTATAAAGAGGTCTTCCAAAAACTGAAAGAAGGTGAAAAAGAGATTAGGCTGAATGTTAAAGTTGGAATATGTATGCAGCATTGTAAGGGATAATGAATTTGTATTCAGTCATGTGTTCGTATATACTATGTTGTCTTTAGGGTCTTCTAATACTCACAAAGTCAGTGCAGGTCAGCTAAGGTGAGTAGTGTCTTGCCAGCAGCAGACAATTTGTTCTCTTAAATTGTCACTTAAGAGCAACCAGGGAGTATTGCAGCAGAGAAAGATCGTGGAAAGTACTACAACCCATGGGCAGGTAGCTCCATGTCTCATTATCATTCTCTTTTTACTTTGCAGCGTGAATGCATATCCATCCACGTTGGTCAGGCTGGTGTTCAGATTGGCAATGCATGTTGGGAATTGTATTGTCTTGAACACGGGATCCAGCCTGATGGTCAAGTGCCTAGTGATAATACTATGGGACGTGGAGATGATTCATTTAACACTTTCTTCAGTGAGACGGGAGCTGGTAAACATGTTCCGAGAGCAGTGTTTGTAGACCTAGAGCCAACCGTAGTTGGTATGTACCCAGCATTAAAGGTCTTTAGTGAAAAAGTGAGGATCCTTTATGGATTCTCTACTGTCTTTTTTTGTTGGTTTAGAACGCTTTAGATTTTAAAACTTGTGTCTGGATGCTGTGTTGACATTTGAGGTTATTGTTACTTGAAAGAAATTAAATAATGGTCTACAGGTAACAATATCTGG
This sequence comes from Chaetops frenatus, assembly GCA_013400775.1. Lineage (NCBI taxonomy): Eukaryota > Metazoa > Chordata > Aves > Passeriformes > Picathartidae > Chaetops > Chaetops frenatus. The sequence continues at coordinate 55,695 of VZTR01014235.1, read as the reverse complement.
AGAACAATAACTTTTTTACAATCTGGATCATCTTTCCATACTACTGCACTGCATGCAGAGTTTTGTTTGAGTGCTGTCCAGTATCATGTCTGTACCTGTAATGTAGTTTTCTGGGTGATCTCTTGTGTTCCTTGAGTACAGATACTGCTTTGTGTGTGCCTCGTGTTTACCCTGAAACAAAGGGGCAGAAGTTGTGCCAAGTTAGACTAGTCAGACAAGCTGCGTGTAGTCAGAGATGGTGTCTGCACTCTTTTGACATGTGTGCTTTATCTGTAGTCACTAGGCAGCACACACAGAACTGAACAGATCAAATTTATGATGTGATATTTTGGGATTTTTTTGTAGATGAAGTACGTACAGGCACATATAGGCAGTTATTCCATCCTGAGCAGCTCATTACTGGGAAGGAAGATGCAGCCAATAATTATGCCAGAGGCCATTATACTATTGGAAAAGAGATTGTTGATCTAGTGCTAGACCGCATTCGCAAACTGGTAAGGATTCATGCTGCCAGTTAGTATTTAAAATAATTGATACAACACTTTAGCTAGCTATAGTGATGATTTGCTGGTTTTTTGTTAAGAGTTTTGTGCATAGTTAATTGTCCAAAACAAAATAAACCTTTTATTTCCTTGCCTGCCCCATCCCACCTTTAAATAAAAATTCTATCAGTTAAACCAGTTCAATCAATTCAAACCAGGACTTTTCAAGCACACTGGTTTTTTAATAATAACAATGTAAAAATAGCAAACTTATGACAGAAATGCTTTTAAATTATTATCTTAATACTGATTTCTCCAAAACCGCCAATAACTTTCTTTCTCCCATTTTTTCCACCTCATTATAGGCTGATCTATGCACAGGGCTGCAAGGCTTTCTTATCTTTCATAGTTTTGGAGGAGGCACTGGTTCAGGGTTTGCATCACTGCTCATGGAAAGGCTGTCTGTTGACTATGGCAAGAAATCTAAACTGGAGTTTGCAATTTATCCAGCACCACAAGTTTCCACTGCTGTAGTGGAACCCTACAACTCAATTCTAACTACCCACACAACATTAGAGCATTCAGACTGTGCCTTTATGGTAGATAATGAAGCCATTTACGATATATGTCGTCGTAACCTGGACATTGGCCGTCCTACTTACACAAATTTAAACCGATTAATTGGGCAAATTGTTTCATCCATCACAGCCTCACTGCGTTTTGATGGAGCCCTCAATGTAGATCTGACAGAATTTCAAACTAACTTGGTTCCATACCCACGAATCCATTTCCCCTTGGTAACATATGCCCCTATCATCTCTGCTGAAAAAGCATATCATGAGCAGTTATCTGTGGCTGAAATTACCCATGCTTGCTTTGAACCAGCCAACCAGATGGTCAAATGTGACCCTCGCCATGGCAAGTACATGGCCTGCTGCATGTTATACAGAGGCGATGTTGTGCCCAAAGATGTCAATGCAGCCATTGCCACTATCAAGACTAAACGTACCATTCAGTTTGTGGATTGGTGCCCAACTGGATTCAAGGTATGTAGCCTTTTAAGTGCTTGATATCTAAATGATTAGGAATTATAGTCTTCAGAGGTGACAGTCATGCTACAATGTTGGAATGTCCCTGTGAAATATTTTTATGAAGTGCAAAATAACTAAGCTGTTTCATTTATTTGTAATCATGGTGATTTTTGATTGTTAACAGAAATGAGTCTTTAAGCCTTAGCATTCCTAAGGAAAGTTCTCCTTTGTTTTCTTGAAGGTGGGCATTAACTACCAGCCTCCAACTGTGGTGCCAGGTGCTGATCTTGCCAAGGTGCAGCGGGCTGTGTGTATGCTGAGTAACACAACTGCTATTGCAGAAGCATGGGCTCGGCTTGACCACAAATTTGATCTCATGTATACTAAGCGTGCCTTTGTGCATTGGTATGTTGGGGAAGGGATGGAAGAAGGAGAATTTTCTGAAGCCCGGGAAGACCTGGCTGCCCTTGAGAAAGATTATGAAGAAGTTGGCCTAGACTCAGTAGAAGCAGAGGCTGAAGAAGGAGACGAATATTGAGAAAACTAAAGCCTGGAAAATTTGTTTACCAAAAAGAAATAAATTGCAAAACCCTCTTTGTTAGTGTTCAAATGTGTTTCCAAATAAAGTTCTGAAGATCATACAGCTGCTTTTTTTTCTTCTTCGCTATTAATGTGTGTATTCATGAAGGAATGGCAATTTGACATTGCAGGTTTTGGCAGCGGATCTGTTACCTGCTTGAAAAGTGCATAGTGATTTTTACCTTCCTACATTGGCCTAGCAAAAAAGAAAAATAAATCTAATGTCCTTTAACAATATGGTCACATGAATAGAGATTTAGAGACACATGCAAACAGCTGTATCATTGGACACGACTTGTGTAAAAAGTGCTGACCCAGCTGGTTAGAGCATGGTGCTAACACTAAGGTTGTGGTTTCAATCCCCAGATAGGCCATTCAGCTAAGAGGTGGACTTGGTGATCCTTGTGGGTACTTTCCAACTGGGAATATTCTGTGAGGTAACCAGGCTTTTGTTTGGGGGGTTTGTTGGTTCGGGTGTGGCTTTTTTGTTGTTGTTGGTTATTAAGAAACGATTGCTGTATTTAAATACAAAAAAGTCTCAGTTTTTGACACTGAGAGACTAAGAACCCAGGTTTCAGTAGCCTAATACATTAGGCATGCGCCTCCCGGCGGTAGCGGCTCCAAGCTGTGCCTAAGCGAAAGCCGCTCCGCACACAAACCACCGACCCAACACCCGTCAGCAAGGTCTTCCATTTATGAGCCACCGTTCCCAGTGCGTCTCACACTCCTCAAGGATCACTTCCAGTTTATCTTCCCAGTCGAGAACTCCACCAGTGTACGGCGCTGGTCTACCATGACGGAGGATTCCCGGGGGTGCTCACCGAGCAAAGGAGTCACGCGAAGGCCACAGGTACGAGGGTACCTATTCCGGGGCAGCCGCACACTGCCGACCGAGTCCGCCCCCGCACAGCGCCGCGCGGAGGCGGCTTTGCCCACCGCGGAAGTGCAGGGCGCCGCCCCGAGAGGTTACGGGTGCTCTCTCCGCTGCTGCAGCGGAAGTTTTAGGGATCATGGTGCAGCTTTACAACCTGCACCCGTTCGGGTCGCAGCGAGTAGTGCCCTGCAAGCAAGAACCGGCGCATTTTTGCTGCGGCCAAGACGTGCTCTTCGTGGCCAGCACGGCGGCCAGCTGCAGAGTGGAGGTGTTCGCTGTGCGCGAACAGGGCCGCTGCGAGGCCCTGGGCTCCTTCGCCACGCTGGGTCCGGTACTGCGCATGGCGCACAGCTCGGCAGGTCAGTCCCGGCGATCCCCGGGTCCACGAGTGCTCGGCTGGGGAGGTCTGGACGTGTCCGGCTCCAGTGTGTGGAGTGGCCCTGGGGCTCCGCCGGGCGGGGATGGCGTGCCGGCCGGGCCGGGCGGGGCCGAGGGCAGGGGGGCTGCGGGAGGCGGGCGGCGAACAAAGCCGCTCGGGCTCTGCCGCGGGAGGAGGCTCTGGTCCTTCCACCCGCCTCTCAGTCAGACTTAATCTCAGGCTCCCCCTTAGGCTCTTTCTCAGGCTACCTCCGAGCCAGAGGTGAGGCGCTCCTGCTGGAACGGGCTGGCCAGCGGGCTGGGCAGGGAAGCGCGGGCCGGTCCCATCCCTGGCAGCGCTCGGGCCTGCAGGGAGGGTAGGGGTCGCACCTCTCTTCGTTGTCTGCCTCCGCCTCGGTTCCGGTCTGTGCTCCCTCCCCTGGTTTTGTTTCCGGGGTGGTTTTTTTTTGTTTGGTTGTTGTTGTTGTTGTTGTTGTTGTTGTTTTGTTCGTAGTGGGTGCTCGTTCCAGCCGATCCCACAGCTCTTCGTGAGTCTATTGGTCTTTTGCTTTCCATGGTCTGTAGAGAACAAAACATTTCCTCATTAACGGGTATGAGAAGGTGGAGGGTGCGGGGAACCTTGTATGCAACCACAACTCAGAGAGGATTCACAGAGGAGTTACTCCGTATGTACATCTGTGAGTCCTTTCTTACAGTGGTGGGTGAAGTGTGTGACACCCAGCAAAGAAACTTGTGCTTTGTATTCAATTAGAGAAAAATTGGTGAAAACTTTTTTGGAATTTTTTGTAGAAGTTGAGACTTGAAGAGGTTCTTTGTAACGTACTACAGCAGGTAAAGAGCTCAGAAACTGTAATCGAATTTTTAATGATGTATCAGTATGTCTGCTTTTTTTAAAGGAGACTATCTGGTGACAATTGAAGAAAAAAGCAAGGCAACCTTCCTAAGAGCATATATGAACTGGAGATGCATGTCTGCAGAGAGTTCCCGTGTGTGTGTTCGGATGGTTGGTCACAAGATGGAAGAGTCATACAGTGAAACCTTAAAAGAACAGATGTCAGTGGTTGAAATGCCGCTTTCAGATCCTCCACTGTGCATTTCATGTTGTCCTGTGAATGGAGATCTTCTTGTGGGTTGCAAGAATAAACTAGTCATGTTCTGTTTGAAGTACCTGGTCATAAAGCAGAATTTGACTGTGTTAGATTTTGAACGGTCCTTGATTTTGCACATTGATAACCTCATTCCTGCTGACATTGCATTTTGTGCCAGACATATAGCCATAACAACAGAGCTGGATGTTCTAATCCTGAAACTGGAAGTGGTCCAGCAAAGCACAGACAGGACAGAGCAGTGTGCTCAGGGAGTTAGTGCACAAGAAAAGGCTGTGGATGGAGGTAGGTGCTGAAATAATTTTAAATTTTTTTTTTTTTAATCTCCAAGAATCTGCTAATTGATTCCTGTTGTTCTGAAAGTAGTCTCAAACAAGGTCTTTGCCCTTCAGAAAATATTTCCAGATTGTCCTATCACTGACTATCAGCTGAATATTCTAGGGCATGAAAAGTTTTACCAACATGCAGCTGGAGGTAACATTTCAAACAAATATACCACCTTAGAGCATGGCACACTTAGAGGATAGTACAGTCTCTGCAGATGCAGAATTAGGTCCCTGTTTTAGGGTGCCATGATGGGCCAAGTTAAAGTGGTTGTAGTTCAGTGTGCTCTGTTCAGAAAAATCATTCTATCAGTGTCACTGCCTAAGTAACTGGCTTACACAATTAAGAATGTTTCTGTTGTGATGCCTGTGTACTTTTGTAGCTGTTAGGCTCAGAACCTGCCATAATCAAGCAAATTCTCCTTTTCAGTCCTTTATCTTATTCGGGGGCTTGCCTTAGAATTCTAGAAATCCCAGGAATAGATGTACTTGGGAGGTTTCATTCCTGTGTATTGCAAGATATCAATCCATATGTAATCAGTTATCAGTTCCCACTTCTCCAAACATATGTAGCAGATCAACACCAACAAACCTTAGGAAGATCCTTTCTTTATAATTGAAGAAACTTTAAAGGCTGGTCGTTTAGAAATGGAAACTGTACCTAGAAAAAACTTAAAGGTAAATAAGACTTTTCACATAAGGACAATATAAATGCAGTGTTCTTCACTGAGTGAAGATGGATCTCTTCTCAGATAGTGGCATCCTGCCCCTAGTTGTTTTTATTACTAAAAGCTAGATAGAAAAGTTCCAGTTACTTCCTGAGTGTTACTAGGATTTGCTTTCTAGGACTTAATGAGTTGAAGATAACACAACTTTCTGTGATAGCTGCCTTTGCCTTCTTAAAACCTCTTTAAAAAAAAAGTCAGCATTTTTTGATGACCAGCCATTTGTGGCTCTGATTGCCTTGGACTCACGGTCTAATGAACAGTTTACCTGTTTGGGGTTTTTTTTCCCAGAAATCTTGACTCTTAAGTATTCAGACTGCTGAGGCTTAAATAGGAATTGTTCCCATCTTCTAGTATGGCTGTTTTCAAAATCTTGTGGTTTGAGGAAGCCAATGTAGCTAGGTAGCTGTAATTGCAGTATTTAATTGATGTTGTCATACCATTTTCTTACTGCTGAGTGGAATGGTTTGAACAATTAAGATAGCGTTTTCGTTGCTCAGGTGTGAAAGATGGAAGTCCTTCAACACATACTTTACAGCTTGAATTAGATGAGTTCATCATATGTCAGAAGCCAGTGGAACTGCTTGGAGAAGAAAGTAAGCTATGTGAGATACCCATCACACTGGAATCCACAGAGTTACCTACAGAAGACACAAAGCGCTTCCAAGTGCAGTATCTGCTTTTCAGGTATTACAGACATATTTTCACTTTTATGGGTTGATTTACTACAAAAAACTGAACTGACTTGTGTGTTTTGTCTTTCTGAAATAAAATTCCTGATATTTTGACTCCTGGGGTTTTTATAAGGTTTGGTGTTTCCTTTGAACTGAGGAAATCATGGGATACCAAGGAAAGCCCATTTTTTAGTATCTTGGAATATTTCACTTGGAAGGGATCTGCAGCAATCATCTAGTGCAACTGCCTGACCTCTTCTGGGGTGAGCTGCTGTTAAAACATATTATTAAGGGCACAGTCTGAATGCCTCTTAAATAATGGCAGATCTAGGGCATCAACCACCTTTCTAGGAAGCCTGTTCAGTGTTTCATCATTCTCAGTAAGAAAATGCTTCCTCATGTGAAGTCTGAACCTCCCCTGGCACAGCTTTGAGCCTTTCAACAGGTGTCTTGTCCCTGGATCCCAGGGAGAAGAGTTCAGCACCTGCCTCTCCAGGTCCCCTCCTCAAGAAGCTGAATTAGTCTTTCTCTTTCATCAAAATTTCTATCAAAAGCTGAGGAAGAATTGATGTCAGGGTCCAACAGTGAATTCCAAAGCAAAGGACGGAAAAGGATGACACATAATAGGAAAAAGTACTATTGGAGATGGCATGATGTTCCATATAGCTCAGTGGAATAAAAAGAGAGAGGAAAATAAAGGTTAAATTGAGGTCAAAATCCATTGCAGCATTTCTTCAGTGATCTCAGACTTTGACATGCATCTTGCAGACTAGCAAAGAGAGAGGGTTTCGGTTGCAGGAACTCTAAATATAGTTCTGTCTAGCTGTGCCACGTGCTTCTTGGCATTGCTGTGCTAATGACATTGGTAGTAGGAGTGTGCATTGCTGTTGAGTGTTAAAACCTGTTATAGCCAGTGCTGTTTACTTGTCCAAAGTATATCATCATAATTTCTCACTGCAGTCCCATATTGTTTTGGATATTTTTCCTAGACGTTTTGCACCTGACCAGTCGCCTTTTGGGTTTTGTGAAGAGACAAAGTTGCACTCTGTTCAACTGCTTCCTGTATACCAGACAGGTATATGGATATGCATGAATGCACTATGGACTGTGCCATAGGAGACTTGTGAAAGGAAGAGCTTCTTTGTGTATTCTGTTCTGTACACTGTGTGATTTCTGTCTGATTTGTTTTTAAATTGAGATCTTCCCTCCCCTTTCAGTGATTTAAACTGAGCTTCTGTTAACAAAAAAGTCTTTTAATTCCTCCAAGTTTACCTAAACCTTGAACTAAAATACCAATTCATCACACCAGAGTGTGACTAAATCAGCTTTTATCAGTTCTTTACTGATAAATTTTGTATTGTAAAACAGCCACTTTTTACATTGTGTTAATAAAATTCTCCTTAGTGTTACAAGATACTAGATTGCTGCTCAGCCAGCCGAGGAAATCAGACTAGTAAACCTTAATAATCACTAGGATACTAGTTATCTTTCTGAAGGACTTTAATTAAAATGGAAGGAATGAATGCATATTTTAGGGGTTCACTAGCTCAAACCCCAAAAGACCCATGGAAGAATTTAATGCTGGATTTCATGGAATCATAGAATGTCCTGAGTTGGAAGGGACTCGCAAGGATCATCGAATCCAAGTCGTGACCCTGGGCAGGAGAACCCCAAGAATCCCATAAAGTGCCTGAGAACATTTTCTAAATGCTCCGTGAGCTCTGGCAGGCTTGGGCTGTGCCCTCTGCCCTGAGGAGCCTGTTCCATTGCTTGACCACCCTCTGGAAAAGGAAGAGCCTTTTACTAACACCCGACCTAAACCTCCTCTGACACAGCTTCATGCCATTCCCTCAGGAACTGCATGTGGAATTCTCTTAGGTCTCTCCTCAGTCTCCTCCAGGCTGAGCAAACCAAGTGCCCTTAGCCACTCCTCATATGGTCTCCCGTCCAGGTTCATCTGTGGTCCCTGCAACACCCGGTCACGGAAGAAAGACACAGATCCTCCACAATTAGGAGAACAGCTGAGGCCCCCAAAAGGAGAGCCCGTTTATTTTGATACACAATTTTATAGAGTTTCGAAGTGTGTGGGGATTGGAAGATGAAATCCCACCTCTCAACCAGACTGGTGAAGTGACCAGTCAGTCAGCTTTCCTTCTCCAGGAAGGAATGTAAACAAAACCATTCTTTTTAGTACAGTGCGTGAGAAAAATCNGTAAGAAAATGCTTCCTCATGTGAAGTCTGAACCTCCCCTGGCACAGCTTTGAGCCTTTCAACAGGTGTCTTGTCCCTGGATCCCAGGGAGAAGAGTTCAGCACCTGCCTCTCCAGGTCCCCTCCTCAAGAAGCTGAATTAGTCTTTCTCTTTCATCAAAATTTCTATCAAGAGCTGAGGAAGAATTGATGTCAGGGTCCAACAGTGAATTCCAAAGCAAAGGACGGAAAAGGATGACACATAATAGGAAAAAGTACTATTGGAGATGGCATGATGTTCCATATAGCTCAGTGGAATAAAAAGAGAGAGGAAAATAAAGGTTAAATTGAGGTCAAAATCCATTGCAGCATTTCTTCAGTGATCTCAGACTTTGACATGCATCTTGCAGACTAGCAAAGAGAGAGGGTTTCGGTTGCAGGAACTCTAAATATAGTTCTGTCTAGCTGTGCCACGTGCTTCTTGGCATTGCTGTGCTAATGACATTGGTAGTAGGAGTGTGCATTGCTGTTGAGTGTTAAAACCTGTTATAGCCAGTGCTGTTTACTTGTCCAAAGTATATCATCATAATTTCTCACTGCAGTCCCATATTGTTTTGGATATTTTTCCTAGACGTTTTGCACCTGACCAGTCGCCTTTTGGGTTTTGTGAAGAGACAAAGTTGCACTCTGTTCAACTGCTTCCTGTATACCAGACAGGTATATGGATATGCATGAATGCACTATGGACTGTGCCATAGGAGACTTGTGAAAGGAAGAGCTTCTTTGTGTATTCTGTTCTGTACACTGTGTGATTTCTGTCTGATTTGTTTTTAAATTGAGATCTTCCCTCCCCTTTCAGTGATTTAAACTGAGCTTCTGTTAACAAAAAAGTCTTTTAATTCCTCCAAGTTTACCTAAACCTTGAACTAAAATACCAATTCATCACACCAGAGTGTGACTAAATCAGCTTTTATCAGTTCTTTACTGATAAATTTTGTATTGTAAAACAGCCACTTTTTACATTGTGTTAATAAAATTCTCCTTAGTGTTACAAGATACTAGATTGCTGCTCAGCCAGCCGAGGAAATCAGACTAGTAAACCTTAATAATCACTAGGATACTAGTTATCTTTCTGAAGGACTTTAATTAAAATGGAAGGAATGAATGCATATTTTAGGGGTTCACTAGCTCAAACCCCAAAAGACCCATGGAAGAATTTAATGCTGGATTTCATGGAATCATAGAATGTCCTGAGTTGGAAGGGACTCGCAAGGATCATCGAATCCAAGTCGTGACCCTGGGCAGGAGAACCCCAAGAATCCCATAAAGTGCCTGAGAACATTTTCTAAATGCTCCGTGAGCTCTGGCAGGCTTGGGCTGTGCCCTCTGCCCTGAGGAGCCTGTTCCAGTGCTTGACCACCCTCTGGAAAAGGAAGAGCCTTTTACTAACACCCGACCTAAACCTCCTCTGACACAGCTTCATGCCATTCCCTCAGGAACTGCATGTGGAATTCTCTTAGGTCTCTCCTCAGTCTCCTCCAGGCTGAGCAAACCAAGTGCCCTTAGCCACTCCTCATATGGTCTCCCGTCCAGGTTCATCTGTGGTCCCTGCAACACCCGGTCACGGAAGAAAGACACAGATCCTCCACAATTAGGAGAACAGCTGAGGCCCCCAAAAGGAGAGCCCGTTTATTTTGATACACAATTTTATAGAGTTTCGAAGTGTGTGGGGATTGGAAGATGAAATCCCACCTCTCAACCAGACTGGTGAAGTGACCAGTCAGTCAGCTTTCCTTCTCCAGGAAGGAATGTAAACAAAACCATTCTTTTTAGTACAGTGCGTGAGAAAAATCTGACTCGAGAACATAAACTTTTCAGAAAGCTTTCAAAAACAGGGTGACACTCATCACCATCTTTGTAGCCCTCCCTTAGTCCCTTCTCTAATAGTTTCTTGTATTGTGGTGCCACAAACTGCCTCCTAGGACTCAAGATAATGCTGCCCCACTGCAGAGCCGATTGGGACAATCCCATCCCTTCGCCCCTGGCAATGCTGTGCCGGATGCATCCCAGGATGTGGTTGGCCCTTGACTTTTACTGACTGCTCACTCAGTTTGAGATGGTTTACTGTCTGCTAAGTAGCAATGCTTTATTTAACTAGCAGCTGAAAGAAAAGAATGAGCTACTTGCCATTTAACTCCAGCTGTCTTATGCTCTCATGTGATTTACAGGCTTTGACAAGAGGGTCTGTAGAATATGAACACAGCTGTTACCTGCTAAAGTGGCATCCTAATAAATTCTGCCATTTCCTTCCCTAAGTTATGCTGCAAGCTGAATGAGCATTCATTCCAACTTAAAAGTAGTTGTCTAAGATCAGGCTTTCAATCCATGGATGCTTAGTTGTGGTGATTTACCAGGACTCTCTAATGCTGTTAGATCTATAGAATTTCTTCACTAGGTGCTACGTCCATATTTTTGTGAAAATGCCTGTAAATGAGATAACATGTCATACATTTTTTTGACATGCACACTGATCTTCATGTAAAATTTCTTTTTACTAGCTGCTAAGAAAACTAGTCTGTAACTTGGGCAGATTTGGTTGTATCTTTTAGGCATCAGGCTTGGAATGGAATTGCCATGTTTTGATTTATGAAGTACATTAAGTACCTTTCTCATTGTTACATCTAGGAAGTTCTGCAACAGCCTATGAGGAAACTGAGAACAAAAGAGAACTTCTGAGTCTCTTTTGCTTTTTCTCTTTACCTCATGTTGGATATCTCTACTCTATTGGGAAGTTAGTAGAACTAATTTCTACTTACCAATATTCAGAGAAGTCAGAGCAGGCAGTCCTCACTCCGCAGTTCCTGCATGTCATTACAAGGTACTATGTTTATGATTTTACTGATAGTATTACTATGTTTCTCTATGCTGCTGTCATTTAAAAATTTTTTTTTCCTCCTGTGATACATCTTTCATAACCTCCTGGAAATCTCTGGGCAGGCTCATGTATTAGTTCTGCGTACCCTCCTGCTTGGGCTTTAAAGCCCATTTCTTCAAAGGAAAAAGAACTGATTTGCTGTTTTTGCAAATTTTAATTTCTTTCCTGCATTGTTGTGTCTTCTTCTTTCCCTCTAGTCAGAACCTGCAGTGCTTCACAGTGCGATGCAGTGCAGCAGCTGCCCGTGATGAGGATCCATATATTGACACGACCATGAAGGTACACCTGTCATTACCTCACTTAAACGATGGGAGTAGTGGTATGGCACTTAGTTGATTTATGTTTTCTTTTGCAATCCTGTTAGTTTCTGGTGGCTGAACCAATAAAATAACATCCAAAATGAATGGCATGTCGTATTTTGGTGGTCTACAGATGTCTCAATGAAACAATCTATCATTGCCATGTAAAATTCTAGACAGTAGAATGTTTTCAAAAACATGAAAAACTATAAAATCACTTCTTTTTTGAACTAAATTCTATGCTTTTCTGTATAACACTGAACAAAGGGTGCAGAGTTTTCTTTTATTGTGTGATGCGTCTCTCTCTTAGGTGTCCTAGGTGTCCTTGAAAAACCAGTTTTTCTAAGAAGCATGTAGGCAATTGAGCAAGATTGCTCCACTGATTGCTACCAGATACTTAGGGCATGTTTTTTAGGAGGAGGGCATTTGATGCTTGGAAGTCTAAACTTTTCCCCTTCCTTAAATTGCTTATCAGTAAAAATGTATTGAATGTAAAGATTGTGATACACTTTAATAAAAGTAGTAGGAAAGATAGATGGAGGTGTATTTTAAGATAGCATTTAAGGATTTCTTCTGAGCGTGTAGACAGCAGACATAAATAAACCATAAGACAGTAGAAATTTTATAAATTTTTCAAGAGCCAAACATGCATTCTCTGCTCTGGATGGCTAATAACGAGCACATGACACAATCTCTCCTGTCCATTCTTCAGTCTCAGCTTTCTGTGTTTTCACTGAGTTACATTGAAATCCATCACCGTTCCTCCAGTCAGTCAACAGGCTGCCTCCTATGTCTGTAGGAGTTTTGGAGAGGTGTGAAGGCTGCAGTCCTACACAGATTTCTATGCTGCAACTTGCCATCCACAGTGTGCCCACCCATTCTGGCATTGATCCCTCCATGGGCTACAGTCCCTCAGGGGCATCCTTTTGCTGGTGTGAGGCCTTCATGGGCCTGTTCCTTTATGGGTGTTCCTGCCCCAGTGTGGAGCTTGAAGTGTGATGGTGATGGTTATTTTTATCATTTGCTATTACTATTTTTCCTGCTGTTTTTTAAAACCAGTTTTAGAGCTGTCTCATTCTCACTAGCCCAGGGTAGTCTAGAGCCTCCAGATCACCACTGTAGGCCTCCACCTCTAACAGGAAATATTGAGATGTCTTCAAAAAGCAGATTACACGTATAATGCTTGTCTTGTTTCACTGGGTATGTTAATTTGTAAGTTTAGTATTTTATCTTTAAAGCTGTAAATTTAGAATATTTCTGTGCAAATGAGGTTGCATTTTTCAATTTTTAGTCCAGTATAGATGATAGCATATGTTTTACGTGAAGGTGCCTATAGAACAAATCAGGAAAGTAATACTGGCTACATATAAGGTAACAATAGGCAAGCAAATATAATACTTCTATATGTAATTGCTTTTGATAAGCAACTGAAATCAAAGCTTTTATAACTGAACAGCCTTTTAAAACTTGGCCAAATTAAAATTATTCGGGATAAAGTTTTCCGTGTTAGGCATCTACCTCAGATTCTATTATTTTGAGAAACATAGCTGAACTTGTGCAGCTGCTTTAAAGAGCAAAATAATTTTTCTTTTGCTCATTATTAAGTGATTCTTGTTAGGCATTTGTGAGTGTTTTTATTTTTGCTTAAATGAAGCACTCAGAGTTAGGAAAGCCAGTGAATGTTTTTAACGTCAGATCATTGTACAAAGGTTACTTTTGGTTTTTTTCTGATTTATGTAAAAAACTCAATGTACATACTGAGTGAAATTACAGAACAGTCACTTTCCTTTATAGGCTTGTCCACCTGTCACGCTGGATGTCTGTACATTAAGAATGCAGCTTTTTATAGGACCAAGAGCTATTTGTCATTTCAAAAACCATATAATTCTTTTGACTAAGGCAGACACAGAAGATATTACTGAAAGAAGAAAGCCTACAAGAAGGATGCTGTAAGGATTTGTGTCTTTTATGGAAATGGTACTTACAGCTCTGTGTACAGTACGGAACTTCTGGATACTGCAATTTAAAAGTGGTTCCTCTGTTAAAAAACTCTTTATAAATAGTTGCCTTCTTAGTGATTGAGAAGAGCAATCAAGCTTTTTTTTTTTTTTAATTCTGTTATATTTACTGACATAGAAGAAATGAGCATAAAGTCACAAATGCTTGAAACCAACAAAATGTTAAAATAACATTATTAAGAATTTATCCTGAGAATTAAAAAAAAATATTATCTTGAGAAAAAATGTAGAGTAACAGAAATATGTAGTACCAAAAACTACAGGTTACAAAATATGTTGCAGCACAAAATTAAAATGTCTTATCTTTGGCTAAGGGTCTTTTCCAAGAAAGTTGTGAACATCACTGTAGTTATCCATGACAAAAGTTGGATCAGACTTTGCTCCAGGTTGCTATTGTAGGATGTGTGTAGCCAGAGGCATATGTGGCTTTTTAAAAGTTTCCATGGAAACCGCTGTTCCCCTTCCATTTTTGAAGGCTTTTCATAATGGACTAAGCAGCTATTCCAAACAGCTATTCAGAGACCACATTTATTAAAATCAGTTTAGGTTAATGAACACGAGTGAGACAGCTTTAGTTGATTGAGGAATTATTTGAAACAATATTTCTTGAAGTCTAGAGCAGACATTATTCAGAAGAAGATAAGGAAAAGCCTGTCAGGAAAAATGACTATTCAAAACCCTGTAGTTTTCTTGTGTAAAGCACATTTTCTGCCAGTTGTGTTGTTTCAAATACTCCAATTGGCATTTGAAGATACACTTTCTGCCTTCTATAAAGAACGTAAGTTGGACAAATACTAAGCTACTTAGCACCATAATTTGAAAATAAAGATGTAAATATCCCAGTACAGTTGAAATAAAACCAAAAACCAGAATATAAAGAGTCTGTTTTCCTATAGTGTTTTTAACCTTAGGGCTTTATAGACCGAGCCAACACTTTGGAATAAAAGCGTTCTGATACCTCTTCATGCCACATCTTGGCAAACACTTTGATAGAGCTGCAGGGTCAAACATGCACGAAGTCCTTACAGGACTTTAAATTACTTACAGTAATTTAAATTACTTTACTGTTCAGGGTCTGGTTGGATAAGGCCCTGGGCAGTCTGACCTGTTCAGTGGGTGGCATCCCATGCCTGTGACAGGGGGGTTAGAACTAGATGATATTTAAGGTCCAAGCCATTTGATGATTCTGTGATTACTGATACTCCCTGGTGTTAAACACAGGAGAAGATACAGGAGACCGTTCTGATGACTCTTATGTATGAACATGCGTATCCTTGTTCTGTTATTAGCTAGTGTGACTTAAATTCACAGCTTAACTCTCCAGCACTTACTGGTCTGCAAACATACCTATTTATGCATTTGAATTATGTAATGAGTGGGGGGTTTTTGGTTGCACAGTATTTAATTCAACACTGACAACTCAACTCTTTTCTCTAGTTCCAGAAAGGCTGACAGCATCAAATCCAGAACAAATTCTGAGTCAGAGCCTGGTTGGAATTTATATATTATAAACACTGTTTCAACAATTCAGCTTTACAGAGAAATGGTATTGCCCAACTCCTGCTTTTGTAGTTTGCTAACTAAAAATAAGTACTGTTAATTAATCTCTGATGCACGTCATTGCTGAATATAGTGTAATGCATTTCTTGTGAATAGCCCATAATGGCTGTTGTCCTCATTAGAATTGTTCCTGCATATTCTTAGTTTTTGGCAGCAGCCCATGTCTCCTGTGTCTGTTCTAGGTAGATTATAGTAGAACTTATGAAAATGTTAAAACTGAGAGCTGCATCCATCTTCTAAGTGAGGCTCACTTACTGGTCAGAGCAGCTATAATGGACCCTCATTTCCTTAAATCAGATGAGAAGGAAGATCTTCTAAGAGCATTCAGAGAAAGTTGTGCCTTCTTAGGAGACTGCTACAGCAGGTATGTTTTAGATGTTGAAGTGGTATATGTTTCCAGTAGTGTAACCTTAAAATGAAAATCCATAATTGTTTGCTATTTTACATCAGTATTGCATATGTAATACAAATTTTTCTGTTTTACAAAACCAGCTTAGTCTAGTTCTCTCTTCAGTATCTGGTTGTCTTTATTGTCATTAAACAGAATTAAGTTATTCAGAATTATGTTGAATTCAACAGAATTATATTGACTATGAACAATATATGCGGATAACTGATGTGCCTTTGTTTGATGTACTTTTAGTTCTTACAAAGACTGATAGCAAAAGTGTTGCCCTTAGTTTTGTTATTTTTTTGCTTCCTCTCTATTTCCTTCAGGTTTGACACAAAGGATTACCACCTTGCTTTGCCATACTACAGAATGTCAGGTTTATCCGTGACTGAAGTTTTAAAGAGACTAGTTTCAGAAGATGATGAAATACAGATATATGAGAGAGGATTTATATTTTACTTAACTCATTCTCTTAATGAAGACTTGACTGAAGAATTAAGTAAGGTAGAAATAAGTTGGTTTATTTGCAATCTGCTGATTTAGTTCTGATTTTAAGAACTATGTATCAAATATTAATCACTTTCCCTTTGAAAATGCTGGGCTGCTTTTTTAGTTTTACAGTTATTCTTTTCACATTATTTTTATTTTTGCATTTTTGTTGAATAGCAAGCAGTGTGATGCTTTGGGCTGCTTTCAAGCAGTAACTTACAGGTTTGTCTATCGTGATGCATGTTGCTAGTGATCTGGTTCCCACTTGCACAGAGACACTTTTGTTTTAGGAAAGCCCTGCCTCAAACTTCCGTCATCTCACAGTTCTGTAGCAGAGCAAACTCTTTCCTTGAACATTGCTAAATTGTACAGATTGCTAAAAACAGTTCATTTTGGTGGTGGATGTTCTAGCATGCCAGAATATGCATTGAATGACTACCAGTTAGAGATCCTTTACTTTTACCAGTAGGGAGGAGAGAGGCAGGAAAGGCACTGTGATTTGATAGCTAAGCTGCACTTGTCTGTTTTTAAAAAATACAAACACACCAGCCACAAAAAACAAAACAACAGAACTGCACTACTTTCATATGCCATAGAAGACTGTATATCTGAAAAGGTCTAAACTATTAAATGGCTTTTATTTCAATAGGAATCAGGAAGTAAAGTTCTCCAGATACTCTATCTCATGGACCCTGTGCAGCTGCCTCATATCCTTTGCAGTCCCAGCATGAGAAACATATGTCCTTTGACAGCTGTGAAGTATCTTCAGAAAGTAGAAAAGATGATGCCGTCAGTGGTCCTGACACTTACTAAGGCTTTCTTGGCTCTGAAAATGGGAGACCTGACAATGTATGAACATGAAATGGGCTCTTATAAGGAGGTAAAGTATGCCAAGAGTATGAGCTATTCATGCTTTACAAAGTCCAAGTCAATAGTTTGACCTCTGGTTGCATTTTACAGTAAAAGAGACTTCCAGTCACTCCTCTTCCCCCTGATATACTGTATAGATTCCACTGAATGGCTTCAGTAACAGTAGAATGGAGGGCTGGCATACACTGGGACTGTACAGTTTACCTGCAGGTAGGACAGCCTTGTCTTGGCAAAGACTTACCAAGTAAGCAAGTTTTGAAGCTCTTAATTCTTGATCAATTAGATGTTGTTTACTGGGATGTAACCAACTCTGCCAGTGCTCTTCAGCTGGATAGGAGGATTGTATAGTAGCATTTCAACACTTCTCCACCTGAAATTAATATGCGATATGCCCATGAAAACACCATCTGTATGCAAACAGCCATAATAAAATTGCTCTTGAACAGAATGTTTGTCCATTGTGCTTACACACTGCAGTTTCTGTATACAGTTTCACATCTCACATGGAATCAAAGCACTTAACTCTTACTTAGACCAGATCAGAACCTACTTCAGAGCTATCAAAGTAAAAATTCCTTATCACTGGGGGCAAGAATGTTAATGGAACTGTCTCTGCCATAGATGTTCACGTGTGTGAGACCAGTCTGTAAATTACTTCCTGTTGAGTTTGATCAAGACTGTGGAATATTCAAAGGTGATACAGTTTGAAACAGAGACTTTTTCCTTACAGTGGGTTATTGGGAGTCTAAACACTTTTGAAATAAATGAAGAGCTGTTTCAAAGTTAGATATCATGCTTTGGTGGAAAAAGTCCTGCAGAGTTTTTAAAGTTAGCTGGTTTTGAGTTGGGTGGGAACTGTGGGGAGCTGTTTCAAAAATCATATTCAGCACCACCTGCTTTTGCAGCATGATCAAGTGAAATTGCCATGTTGTGAACAAACACATGGATGTTATTTTGTGAACAAGGTGGCTTAGGCTTGAGTGGTTTTTGTTGGATTTTCTTTCTTTCTAATCTGATCTATTAAATATGTTCTTTGTCACTTTTAAAAAAGCATTTTATTTCAAAATAGGAAAAAAAACACTTTCAGAAGGCTAATCTGAATTTTTCTTCTAGGTCTGCCTTAGATTTGTTGTGTGATTCATTTAATTTACTTAGCCGTCATTTTTCCACTGTCTTTAAAATGGGAATAGTATGTTGTTATACTCGCCTTCAAAAGCACTCACATACCCTGAAATAGCTTCCTGTTGCATAAAGTGCAGCATTTTGATCATTGCTTCAGGGATATTTTCAAAATAAAAATCATACTTTAGCAAATTAGTCCATTGAAGTTTAGCAAAGTAGTCTCTTGAAAAGTCAGCCAGGGATTTTTCAAACCATCCTGTATATCAAATGTCTTGGATTTCTTAAAGAAACATTTTATGTGCACGCTAACTCCATGTTTCAACAGTGTGTTACTTTCAGTGTTTAGGCAGAAGGCCTGTTTTTCAGGAGTCACTCCTCCAGTATGTGATTTGGGTCTCTGTCTCTGGAGAGCTACTCTTACGAATTGCAGGAAGGATTTACTTTCTTCCCTGACTACTTCTGTCTAAATTTCACTGTCTGAGGAAATACTGAGTTTACTGAGTAGAATCATCTATGTATTGAATTCTTTACCTGATTTATATCTAATTATGTTTGTAGACAACACTGGCTTGTGGCTTCATTGGGCAACCACGACTCCTGCAGCAGCGTAAGGAAGGAATTGTTATGCCAACTGAGTTTGCTGTTCACCTGAAGGAGATGCAGCCTGGTTTACTGGTGGCTGCCACAGTGGCTTTACATGAGAGCAATAAAATTGAATTAGAAGAAGCAGATACCTTTTTCAAGGTTGGCCTGTGATCATGTTTTTGCTTCTATTTTTTTCATAGTGACATTTTTGTGAGTAAGAAAAGCAGCCTCGTTTGCGCCTTCACTCACATTTCAGCATTTCTTCAGAAAGAGTGAGATAAAGGTTGGAGATGTTCTAGTGGTGATAGATGGTTACAGAGTCAGAAACTGGGCTTTCTGGAACAAAATACTGATTAAGTAAAGCAAAAAAAAGATCCATTTTAAGTTCTTTGCTTTTACCCTGTCATTTGAATGGAAAATACTGTATCTCAGAGACCTTTCAGTGGCTTCCTCATGATTGAGCTTCCTAAGGCCACTGAAATTTAACAGAATTTAGATGAATTAACTCCATAAGCTCCTTCCAAAGAAATCTTTAGGATTAAAACATACTTCTAAAGAATCAGGCTTAAACATGAAGGTATATAATGTTCTGATGATCTGTATAAACTGGTGAAAGAAAAGTGTGTGTCTGCAGTTTATAAGAAGAAATACTTCTAGTTTTTCTAGTGTCCCTGAAGTTTTCTTTCTTTCAATTGGGAATAGGGAAACCTTTTTTTCTTTTATCTACAATGAATAGCAACACTTGTGTTCTTCAATGTATGTGTGTTGCAGTCTTATGCTATCTGTTACTGTGAAAGACCTGTATCAGAGCAAGTCATGAAGTTCCAGTTAGAACAAGTATTGTTGTTTAAAACCGTTTGGAAACCAAGTAAAAATTCTTTTTGCTGGTACAGCAGATCTTAAAACATCTTTCTTGTGAGTCTTACCATAATGCCCTGCTGAGCTACACAGTGTATCTTATCATGGACTATAGAGACTTCTGTTGAAGGCACCTGCTTGTCTGTTGGCATATATAAAAATCTTCCTCATAAGCAGTCTGTAAATACTTGCTGACAGTTGTACTGACATTTTTGGCAGTGGAGTAAATCTTGAAGAACAAATCAAATCTGTCAGTCAGAATTTATTACCTTAAAATAATTTAATGATGTTTTTACTTTGTGTGGCAGTGTATTACATAGAATCACAGGACAAAAAAGGAATCAAAATTCTGCTTCTAGTAGAAGTGAAAAACTGTTCTTCCTGTCTTTTCTAACTTTTGCTGCTAATAATCACCATAGTCTAAGTTGCTGTCTTCTGTAATTTTTGTTCTTAGATGTTGTGTAGTAGCAGTGAAAACACCATTCCCCAGCTCCTGGTGGATTTCTGGGAAGCTCTTCTTGTAGTGTCCTCTCAGGAAGAAATACTTCAGGAGCTCCTACTGAGGGTTACTTCTCAGTATGTTTGGAGAATATCAAAGAAGCAACTTCCTGAGACTAAGCCATTGAAAACAACAGAGGACCTAGTAAGTTGTAAACCACACAGAGGAAATTTTAGGACTGCAGTGTTCCTCCAAAATCTGTCTAAGTACCATCGTTAATATTTTAATCCTAGACAGTTTAACTCTTAGAAGAAGCAAGACTGAAATCAAATAAGGTGCTGTGCAGTTACAAATTAGTATTGCTGTCTCTGGGCAGTCCTGCTTCTTGGGGACATTTGTAAATATACTTACAGGAATCTCAGCTCTGGATAGAAATAAGGGTTAAAACAAAACAATGAGAATTTGCCAAGTGGATTATTTTCAATTTTACACAGGTAACTAAATGAGAAAATTGTGTGAATGATGAATTCTAAAGAATTATGAACAGGAAAGCTGAAATACAGAACTAAATAGAAGATTTCCAGTTTATTTGTTATTAAATTGCATGAACCAGGAAAGAAAGGATAGGTGGTCCTCTAAATTATGCTATTTGAGATTAAAATTTTCTTTACTCACAGAGAGTTTCACATAGAACTGTCACTAACAGAAATGTTTCTTTTATTGCAACTTGATTCTGTCTTGTATAGATAAACTCCTGTAGTCACTTCGGGTTGATTGTCCCATGGGTAACTTCCATAATGTCAGTGGGATGTTCATATGACAAAGATTACCATGAAGACATCTCAAGACTGCAGGTATGAAACAGGTATTGCATCTTACTCCTTACATCTTAGATTCATTCTGCAAATGTTCATGTATATATGAACAACTCTATCTAGCAGACTCTCCTCCTTCTTCCCCGCTAAATTATCCAAGTCGAAATAAAAGGTCAACTGAAATGATGGAAGGAAAAAATACTGAAGAGTTCTGTTGATAACAATATTTACATTTGCATCCAATCTAAACTTGCTTTCTCAATTTTGAACAATATTTATTAAAGGAAGGGTTATTTCAGAGTTATTCCAACAAGTAAGACCTTCTGTTCTAAGGTTATGGTTAGCATTTTCTGCAATGTTTGTCTTAAATCCAAACAATACCTTTTCTTCTTGTCTTCAGTCTCTTTTATGTAGTCATTCAATCAATATACCTTCAACTCTGCCTATTTTGGAGCCCCTGACAGAAGCGGACAATGTTGGCCTCACCATCCGTGCTCTCTGCAATACCCATCTGGGCAAGTATGAGGAAGCCATTGACCAGCTTCTCAGAAGGTGTCCTGATGCAGCTGTGTTCTACGCTCAGCATGAGCTGAAAGGTGACAGTCAGGTGGGCTACTTTCTATTCAGTTTTTCACTATCATTTGGGGTTTTTTCCCTAACTGAAATGCTGTATGTACAGATGTACATATGGACTCCAGATGGATCACAAAGTCTAGCTGTGTAAAGATTTTTGAGCAGAAAAAAGTTGCACTGAAGATTGAAAAACACATATGCAAAACCACTGCCTTTCAAAGCATTCTATAAACTAATTATTGAGTTCATAAGAACTGACCTGTATTTGTACACATCTAAGCTTCATTCAGGGTATTTCTAGCAGGTCTTTCATACTCTTAATTGCAATCCTTGTTGACTTACACCTTTGCTATGGGGTTTTGTGGATTAGGCTCTCTGGTGGAACAAGCTGCTTCCTGAACTTTGCAAGAGAACTAGACTTACTGGAAATGACTGCCCTGTACTTATTTCATCACTGAAAGGTAAATCAATTGGTTGTAACTCAACTCCAGAAGGCTTTGTTTGTCAGTTGACATTCTTAGTAACTGTTCAGACTAAGGACTAGTGATGTGATAATTTGGAAAAAAAGGGGATCTTTTTCATCAGTTAAAGCTAATGCAGTTTAGCAGCCTTTCTGGTCATTAGCATGGAATTCTGCAACGTAGGCAGTGTAGCCTCATAAAAATCATGGCATTCATTTTATATCGAAAACAGGTAAATTGTTTTAATCATAGTCCTTCTGTAAAGGTCAGGAATAAGCACCATTAAAAAACCTGCTGAACAGAACTAATTTTGATTGTTTTTTTCTAGGCTAAATGACTGTGTGGTTCTTAGCTAACAGGCTGCTATTGATAACACAGGGGAGCCTTAAGTGTGTATTGATTATTAGGTCATAGACTGAAAAAACCAGTGTGTTAATACTAGAAGTACAGCAATCTGGAGAACTACTACAGCTACTACAGAACTACTAGAGAATCTAGTAGGTTTGTAGTCTTAATGTTGCATGTTTGTAAGAAGTTAATTATATAAGCTGAGAGGCCAGTGTGATTGTTTTGACAAATTAAGAATGTTATATAAAGCACATATATTATTAAAAGTATGCCATTGGAATGCCTGAGAAAAACAGCATTGTGGGGTTGCATTGTGCAGCACAGATTGCTATGCTCTCTCATAAAGTTGTAATTTCTGGTGCCAGCAGTTTTTCTTTGGAACTATTTTTGTGCAGTAACTGTGCTGTAATTGCTTAAGAATTTTAAGAACATTACACAGCTTGGTCTGAGAAGCTTCTTGCAAAGCATCCAGTTTGACAGATAGTTTTGAGTTAGGGTTCTAATAAGATTTCTAGGGCTTGCTTTGCATTTCATACAAAACACGTGAAGTACTAGATCAAACTTCATTAGTGTTAGTGCCAGATGTAGACCCAGTGAGTCAAGGTAGAGGTATGGTTTTAATCTAGGTCATAATTTCAGTTTACTTTTTAGATTCCCCAAAGTTGTGTTTGCGCCCAAATGGCTATGTCTCAAAATTCATTCCAGTTGCAATATTTAAATAATTTGATGACTTTAACTGGTAATTATATTGTTAATGGTTTGGGGTTTTTCTTTGTTCTAAACTCAAAATACCTAAAACAGTATCTTCACCCCCATTCTGAACAGAAACGTTATCAGTTGTTGCAATGGAACTGGAGCTAAGGGATTTCCTCAGTCTTCTACCAGAGGATGGAACTGCAGCTTTTTTTCTGCCACATCTTCTTCACTGCAGCCAGAGGAAGCTGCTGACCTAAAACAAGGACCTGTGTACCTGCTATCCACTCAACCACAAAGAGTGTACTGTAATAAAAAAGTAAATGAAACAAACATTATAACTCCTTATAAGGTATCGTAGGACTCCCTTCACACACATCTTATGTCAACTACTGAAGGACAGCTGTTTCCTGAGGCAAAGCATCTGTTTTGAAGCTAATTCTGGTGCCAAAGCAGCTAGGAAATACAGGCTCTACAGTACAACTGAACATACAGTGTTCACTGAAAGTAAAGTAGAAAGTCAGTCTTAAATCTTTGTTAGTTGTATCTCTGACCTAGGGAGGAATTCAGGTTCAGGCATGTGTCTAACTGTATGAGTAAAAGTGAGTATCGTACTCTTCCAAGAATTGGGCCCAACTAACTTGATTTTGCAGTACAGACATTTCCTTGAATTCTAGCTGGCAAAATGAAGCTGCTTCTCTGTCATCTTCGTTATATACTGAGGCAAGTGTTACACTGAAAATGTTTTAATTTAGCAATTTGCAAGAAAAGGCCACTAATCAAAGAGAAACAGAAGTGGAAGATACGGACTACTGTTGGCTTGCTGGTCTTTGTTTTCGTTCTTCTGTTATGCTCAATCAGTAGGCAGTATTTGAATTATCACTAGGCCATAAATCCAGCCAAAACCTCTTATTTCTTCTAGGGGTTTTAGTAAGCATCTCAGGTGCTTGTGCATGTGTGTACTGATGTTTGTCTGTCTGGTGAACGGAAAGCATCTTTCTGGTCCTTCAGAGCTGGAATTCAGTCATAATAAACTGTCACAATGTTTATAACTTTCTTATGAATGTAGTTTGGGATTTTTGACAATTACCAAAAATACAATGACTCCCATGGTCTCATAACCATCTAAACCCTCCAAGGACCTAATTAGCTGACAGTGACTCTGTCAAATGTTTTCACTGGAGTTGCAATGTTATTTAAACCTGTAGAAATCAGTCAGATGAGATCATCTATATTTCAGCTAAAATACATTAACAAAAAAAAAGAGATAAAAGTAGTTTAACTTACTCACATACATTCCTGTTACAGGTAAAATGAATTATCTAATTTACTGCTAGATATTATGCCAGTTTCAGTATAATCTTTAAAAAAGAGACTTAGGCTTGTTACAGAGAAGCAGTTTCATTCTTAAAGGTATAAAGCCCAGATATCTTGCTTTCCCTGCCTGTCCCATATATCTTTCCCTGTCATTTGGCACAGATCTAGATGTGAGGAATTGGGTTATTGAAACACAACCATCTCTTACTGTTTTCATTTTTGACCAGCATCAGCCATGCTCTAATACTGCTGCTTCCATCTGTCTGGAAACACTTCGTTTTTCCTTTGCCAAGGGCTGCAACAACAAAAGGATTCCACTGCAGGAGTTACTTAAGGGTTGTCAGAGCAAAGTTCTTCAGTACCACAGTCACCAAATTTTGGCCTTCACTGTCTGCATTTCATCAGTTTTATTTCAGCCTAATTTTGCCCTGGAATTATTTTCATAACAGCAAACCAAGTCTTTTAAATGCACACTTTTAACAGATACTACTGCATAAAATTATAAAGCAATTCAACAGAAAGAATAGAACTATTTTGTTAACTGCTCATTTATAAAATACTATATATCTTTTCAGTGTGAACCTATGAATAAAGTGATAACCAAATTCCTGTTTTCTAAGCAGTTACTACAAACATACCTATCTGGTAAAATGTGACAGTATGATGACCGATACTCCAAATTTTACTGGTATTCAGGATTATTTGCAAACTTAAAAAGCACATTTCACTAGCTCTTCCATGTTCCTCAGCTGCTAAATACTATGCCTTAGCCATCACCTAGAATATGTTTCCCTTGGAAGATATTGTTTTCATTTATAGAAAAATATATTTACAAGCTGTTACATCCTTTCCGCTGTCTTAGTCTGTGATTCTTTTCTTAGCCATGGCTACTATGTGAAATCTTCCAAAATGTGTAGAGATATGTGGTCCAGAAGAGAGTATTTTCCAAGAAATGAAGGTAGACGTTGGAGGATCACTGTGTTAAAATGCTTTCATCATTCTTGAGTGCCTGGCATGCCTTTACACTTGAACTGATTGAATAATCTTGGCAACAGAGACTGTTTGTCTAGAAGGGGAAAATAGCTTTTTGTTACATTTCATCAAAAGAATAGTATGTGCATGCAGCCAACAGTCAAAAATGAGCACAGAGGATCCATGTACCTTCTGGACATTGTGAGTTAGATTTAAAAACAACTCTAAGATACACTGAAGGGTACATTTTAATGCACTCTAGATGGCTAATAATAAAATATTGAACATACTGCTGATCCAAGTTTTTACATGTCTTTCTGTGTACTCTTAAATTAGC
Organism: Chaetops frenatus; assembly: GCA_013400775.1. NCBI lineage: Eukaryota > Metazoa > Chordata > Aves > Passeriformes > Picathartidae > Chaetops > Chaetops frenatus. Next base: position 30,251 of record VZTR01014235.1, on the reverse strand, counting down.
CTTGTTATTGTCTGGAAGTTTGGCATGACATAATCTGTAAATCAGTTTTAGTGTTTATAAAATAGAACTAGGTTGTGTTTCACATTCCAGTGGTTTATCAAATAGATTTTCTGTTTGACATTGCATTCTGTATTTTTAGTATAGCTATATGTGTAAATCATATAGTTGTGTATATATATATATAAATGCATATATACATACATTACATATTTTGCATTATTTCTACTGTTCTCTTTCTGTCAGCTAACTACAAGAAATATCTGTTATGCTCTGTATTTGGAGTACTGCAAAATGTTGTTTTTGAAATTGTATTAACATTTTAGAAACAAGAACTTTCAAAATTCAAGATTTTTCACTGGTAATATTGCTCGAGCAAGGTAGAAGTGTCCATAAAGCTACAACATGCCCTTGAGAAAGTAAACACTATTTTAGTTTTTCAGTACTTCAGCTGTATGGGGATGATGAATTCAGCTGTGTTTACCAGCTGTGCTTGTTTTGAACAAATACAGAGATGACGTCTGACACTACTGGCTCTTTTTCGGTGCAGAAATTCTCTCATGAAGAATTCTTTTTAAATTAATAAATCTGTCACTTAGATTTCATGGATCGTAAATCGAAGTAATAGTCAGTTATCATCGAGTCCTTTAGCTACTTCACTTTCCTGAGCAGTGCTGGGGGAAGTATGACTAGGTGGCTTGCAACAGCTTGGCTTCTAGGCATGGAATATTGCTGGGTGCCTGTGAGAGCTATAAGTATGCTGGCCTGTCTGTGAGCCCCATTGTGCATCTTTAAACATAACAAACATTACTAAGCTAGGTGGCTCTTACCTTCCTTTGGGAGCACAGTGTAGGTCGTTTCCATGCCTGCGTGGATGTGGTCAGTAACATGACAGTGTAACAGCCAAGTTCCAGGGTTCTGTGGGGTCATTTCCAAAGTTTGAAATGTCCCAGGGAACAGATCAAAGACATCTGCCCGGTAAACCCCTGTTTGCTTCAAGATAAAAAGAAGCAACAGTTAAACTGTGTTAAATACACAGTGTGTGTCATTTCTGCTGAAGCATCGCTTTGTACACCCACTTCATTCTCCAAAGTTTAATAAACTAGCAACTAAGTGGAAATGAAGGAAAACTATAGCTTTTGTCTTACCACAGCTCTGAAAAATTCACAACTATTTTGTTGAAGCAACTTCTGAGGTTACCAGTGAGCAAATGCTACTGGCCAATATTCTCTGGCGCTTGTATGTTGTTCAAATACATGTTTGAGGCATAAAACCCTTATGATCGAAGTACAAGTCCTGGAATGTGACTTTTCACGTAGATAACAGTCCTTGGTATTTGACTTACTACAAGAAACAAATGAAAAAGACCTGATACCTTGTAGTCAAAGCTGTGGCCATGGAAGTGTGCTGTGTGAATATCTATCTCATTGCCCATTCCCATCAGATACCAGCTGACATTATCTCCAACATGCATAGTCAGGCCATGCAAATTTCCAAATACCTTTCCATTAATAGCTAAAAAGAAGGAAAATAAGACAGAAAAAACAAGTAAGATTTTGTGTATTGTGTACTGTTGATCTCTAATATAATACAGATTGAAAGATTTAAAAGCCAATGCCAGACAAAACTAATGGCTTTGGACAGCACATTATGAGTGATTGTTTTTATATTCCACATTAAACTGGAAAGAAAGACATAATAAAGAAAATTTCTTTGCTGTACACCATTGTTAATATTGCAGTTTTTAAAGAGCCATGGGAATTGCAGATTCCAACATATCCAGAGCAGTTGTTTACTGACATCACATCAGAACTTCAAATTTCATTTTTTTTTCTTTCTCTACTCAAAACTTCGACATGGGTATATACTGGTGCATTTTGTTGTTGTTGTGTTGTTGTTAAGGTTTTTTTTAACTTGTGAAAAAAAAGTCATTCACTGGCAGTAGCAGTGTTTTCAAACAGTATGAGTAAAATTTTTCAGGCTTTCTGTCCTGGAACTGGAAATTTAGGGGGCTAAGAAAGTCAAATTTATATGCAGTATTTTCAAATATATAATTTTATAGAATTCCCAGAGCTATATGAACTAAATTGGGAAACATACCATGCATTTTATTACTTTCAAGGAATTCCTCATCCTCTTTGTCAACAAGGTGTGGGTTGGTAGAATATGTTCTAATGTTTTCATCCAAGTACCATGACTCATTTTCATCAAAAACCATAAAGAGAAGAGCAAATTGAACTTTCTTTTTAATATGAAATGATGGCAGGTAATGTCTATGACACACAACGAGTGTGCCTATTAATCCACTGTAAGTGTCCTGAAATGACAAATGAAAACCCACATAATTGCAAGATGTAACTAAGCAGAAGTACTTTTAATGACATACATGAATCCTTTTACTATCTTCACAGCTGTCAGTATCTCAGAATAAGGGCAGCCAGTGTCAAACAAAGTTACTTCTCCACTGTTATAAGCTATCCAGGGATCAAGTTCAATGAAGACTGCTTCATTTTCGTCTCTTGCTAGAAATAAACATTTATTCCATATTAATTTATTGCTCTTTTTTCAAACTATTTTTATAATTTTGAGCTTGATTTCCATTCAAAATATACTTCTTGACACTGTATTTCTATTTGTTGAGACAAAGACAAGAATACATTAATTTCCATTAAAAATACAATGTTAAGCTAATTCATGCTTGGTGAAAAATGACAGAGTTGTGTTTCACAGCTGCATGTTAATTTTCCCACAAATGACTGATTAGATATAGAGCAAGCTATAAAAGTGGTAGCTTTAAGAAAGGAATCTGAGATGGTCTAAACCAACAACAGAACAACCAGGAAGCAAAACCATGAATGTCTGTGACATTCAGTTTCTGCCCTTAATTTATTGTAACTTGCCTTCAAGAAACATTTAAATTCAAAGGTATGGTAATAGGGGAAATAACTTGGCGGAGAAAGCAGAAAAAATTTCAAACTCGTCTCCATCGGCTATATGTATGTAGGAGACTTGAACAAAACTGAACAATAATATACCTTAACAATGTCCACTGTTGAATGGTATGCCCATGCAATACAATGTGAATCTCCTCTCTCAGGACTAGATCTCTCTGGGATTTTCCAGACATATTTTTTTGTTTCACCTGAATTAAATAAGTATCAATTAATTTTTGAAGTTTTCGGTGTGCTGACCTACAGGAGGTCATCCTGAAGCAGATGTTATCTCCATTTACAGCTTATATTCTTTTTGAACTTCCCATTTATTGCACTGGTTAGCTGATGGCCCTTTCTGCAGATGCCTGATTCTTCTTGACAATGGTTTTGTTTGTGAGTGTGTCTGCACTGTCCAGTTCACTATACTTAATGCAGTCAATTTTATCTTTTGTAAGTATCACAGAGGGACTTCAGAAGTAATAGCATAATCTATGCTTTCCCTATAGAGCCAAATCTGTTTGCTTTCATGAAAGATGCAGCCACATTGTGTCAAAAAATTACTGAGCAGTCAAGGACTAGGATACATAGCAATAGTTAGCAAGGCATTTGAACTGTAGAAATATTTGTCATATTCAGCATCAGAAATTTAAGAACTTGAGGCAAGACAAACAAAAATTATGTCTTTCCTGTTACCTGGAGGCTTGCTAAATCTTACCAGAAATCTTGATGTTACCTGCTGGAAATAAAGAAGGGTGGTTTGATACCTGGGTAAGTTACAGCAACAACAGAACTGTCTGTTTTCACTCCATGGGCATGGATAGAATAAGGTCTTGATGCTAAGTTCTTAAAAACTATTATAATTTTATCTCCAGTATTTGACACAAGCAGTGGCCCTGTTGGATTGAAAAGAAAGATTAACTTGGTTTTTCAGAACATCAGCAGCGAGCCAGCTTGTTGTGTTCATATTCATAACATTGGCTTATAATTCAGCTGTAAACTGTATAAAGGTAATATTCATTATGACATGCCAGCTTGAGATGTTAAAGTTAGGCCTCTACATCTCAAGTTCTGAGCACCTACTGTGTACCTGAAGTCAGTTTGGATATTGCTGCCCAGTTTTATGCTGACTTAGGACAAACTGACCTCTGATCAGGCAGCAAACTAAAAGATATTTTTTTTCTTGTAAATCGAGGAAATTAATGCAATATTATCTTGCAGGGAAAGCACCACAATAAAAGTAGCAATTCCGTGTAGGTTTTCCACTTAGATTGAGGCAATTTTTTTGTGTGTAGAACTGTCCTCAGTATTATTCAAATAGTATCTTTTGATTAGTGTCACTGCATTTTTTGCATTTTCAAAACAGAACATGATGACTTTACCTTGAATTTCCAGGTGCTGCTGCTCCTTTGCTCTGTTTTTGAGAGTACTGAATGTCTGATTGGTGTACTCACGATATACTACCTTTTTGTACTTTGAACCAATGAACTTGTCATTTTTATTTAAAAATGGATTGCCAGGGCTGCCAAAAGAAGAAAGAAGTGCATTCCTTTATGTATTTTAGAACATTTTTTGCAGGTATGTCAATTAGCTATCAAGCAAGAATCTGGCTCAGTGAAATAGTAATCTCATAAACTGCTAGTATCTTCAACATGAAAACGTTCTTGTTAACCTGGAGGTTTCTCTCTAAAAGGTTAAAAACCCCACTATAAATAGTTCAAGTCTCTATGGTACTTGAAAAAATGCTTCAAATTGCAAGGAGACACAAAGCAACTTGTGTACTGAAAAACAGAGCCTTTGGCAACTTGTGTATGTCTGAAATGATGCCTAAAACTTGTAAAACTTAAGCACCTTGCTAGCATTAAACATGAGAGATTCTCTGCTGAGATCATGGGGGCTGGACACAAGAGGGGGGAAATGTCTGGTTACAGCATAGCCAATAGTACTTGTGCTTAGAATTATGTCAGAGTCCACAGGTATACAGGGCAAGAAAATGTACTGTCAAACTAAGGAAAAATAAGAGAATACAATTAAGTTAATAACAAAATACAGTTACTTGCTACTCAAATTATTCAGGTGGAACACAGAAGTTCATCATTCTTGTTTAGCCTTTTCTGCTAATTGGCATGAATTATTTGATCCAATCAGTTCTTTCTCATTGAGATGCAAATACTGGAAATAAAACACCAAGACAACAAGCTTCATGGTGTGTGGATTCAGTCATGGACATATATTGTGTAAGCTCATGAAATTGAGAGGGGTAAAAAAGAACCTTACTCAGACTATAAATAAACGTGAGACAAAGAACTTGTAGAACTAGTCGTCCTAGATAAAGCAACAATGAACATTTTAAGTTTTCCATGTCAAGGACTACCAACATCAGTAAAGAATAAATGCACATGCACTATCCAGGAGCCATTAAAATCTACACCTGTTCCACAGAATATCTGTAGCAGACTACTTCTCAAGCATTGTGCTGTCTGGCTCAGTTACATGGCAACACTACAGGGGAAGGACCACAAATTCAAGTGAGCCCAAAAAACATATGTGAAAAGAAATTGTGTCTAGAAGCATCTGGAAGAGGAAAAGGTTCAGAGGAGAAGTGAGTTGCTCCTTTGCTTTTTTAACTTTTTTTTTCCCTGTGTATATTCCAAAGTACCTTTCCTCATGGTATTGGTGCCGCTCAAATTCCCATGTCCTGTTAGGAGAATAGTCCCATTCAACTTCCATTGCAGCAATGTAGTAAATCTTTTCATGCAAATACATAGATAAATCTACATTCCACCAGTGGCATTTTTTCACTTCGTAATTCTGTTTCATGCCCCCAGTGTAGTGGTCTGTTGTCAGGCAGGACACTTCAAAAACTCCTAGAGGTCATATAAGAAACAAAGACTTGAGGACACTGAGACACAGGTTGTTGTTCATATAATGTCCAAAATCATTGTGCAGTATAACTATTTGTAGTAATAAATTTCAGTATACAGAGGAGCTAGAAAAATCCAGGCTTTAGCATTAAGAACATATGTCCTTACAGTTTTCTGCCCTTCAAACACAGCTGTACACAGTTTTAGCATGAGGATCAATATACCAGATACTTAAAGCTTGTCTCTATGCACAAAACATTCATAGGTAACTGTTTCTGCGTTAGTAACAGTATTTTTAAACAAGAAAGGTACCTTCAGAATCAGGCTTCATAATAGCTGTAAGAACTGTATGGGGAAACAGATTTGCTGTATCCCTCCTTGTTCCTTTAGTAACAATTGTGTTTTCTGAGAAGTATATAGCATGGACATCAACTTCTGAACCCAAGCCCATCAAATGCCAGGAAACAACACTTCCTTTACACATCTCAAGACCAGGCTGATTTCCATACATATAACCATTAATGGCTGTAGAAGATTTGAGAAAGCAAAACCCACCTTGATTAATATATTGCTTAATTCTGCAATATAAAATAATTAATGAACACTTCAGATGTAATGTCAGGCCTTAGACTGACAGAAATATCAATAATAATCAATCATCAATAAATAAATATCAATGATTTATCACATCAATGAAAAGAAACAATCAATTCAAGCAAAACAACTTTTAAACCCCGGTGTTTAAAAATAATTTCTAACTGTTTCCCTTTTCAATGTCTACAGCACATGTTGCTGCCTTGGCCAGCTGGAACTTTCCCTACTTTCTACTCATCACATATACAGGATGCATGAAGGATCCCACTTTATACCCTGCAACACCCTCCAGCCATAACAGTGAAGGCAATTGGAAGGGTTTTTTCATTTGAGTTACTAACCCTTTCTAGATAGTACTTTGCAAAACTTTCAAATCCTGGGCTTCTCAGGTACCACTGAATGCTCAGCACCAAGACTCTGTAAACAGGAACGGCCTTGAGGGGTAAATTTTTCAAAATGCACAGACAAATATGCTTAAAGATTAAAACTTACTGGCAGGGCTAGGGCCTGAGGGTAAAAACGTCTTTTTCACAAGAAATTTGAAAAACATTTCTGTGGTACTAAAACACCGTCAGTGTGAAACTCAATTCTGCCCTATTAAAGAAGCAAAGACTCATTCTGAGGCAAAGTCCAGTTGTCAGGTCAAGGGAGGGGATCCCTGCCCTCTGCTCAGCACTGCTGAGGCCACACCTGGAAGGCTGTGCTGAGTTCTGGGCTCCCAGTGCAGAAGACACGAACACACTGGAGAGAGGACAACAAAGAGCCAAAAGGAGAATGAAGGGACAAGAAAGCATCTCTTCCTACAAGGAAAGGCTGAGGAAGTGGTGATGACCCTTCAACCTGAACAAGAGTCAGCTTGTGAGTACAAACACCTGCAGGGAGAGTGTCAAGAAGATGGAGCCAGACTCTTCCCAGTGGTATCTAGTGATAGGGACTGAAGCCTAACTGACACTAACACCAACTGACAGACAGGAGGTTCCCTCCAAACATCAGGAAACACTGTTACTGTGAGGCTGATCAAGCACTGGCAGAGGCTGCCCAGAGAGATGGTGGAATCTCCATCCTTGAAAGTATTTGGAAATCATCAGGACGTGGTCTTGGGCAAGTGGCTCTGGGCGGCCCTACTTGAGCCTCTGCTCAAGTTGGACCAGGTGACCTCCAGAGGTCCAAGCTCAACTGCTCTGTGATTCTGTGAAAAACCTCCTTTCAGCTACATCATCTGTAAAGCAGAGATCAGTTTTGTCTTGCTGCCTGGTTCCACCCATAGTGATTGCATTCAGGCTAAAGACCTAATTCCTTCTTCTATCTGCTCGAAGTGGTACAGAACCATGCTAAATCCTCATCTGCCTTGCAAGACACTGAACAGCTGGCATTATACTTTGAACCACCCCATTTAGTTGAAACTGAATTACACTGAAATGTTTTGGGGTTTTTTCAACTGGAAAGGAATGAAATGTCTCTGTGCTGTACAGCTTTCCTGCCCCAAACATGAAACCATAAAAGTAAAAATCTTATTGTAGAAATTAATATTTGGCTAACTAATAATTTTCTTACAGTGCATTTTGTTAGACTCTTGGAAGTCTTCATCATCTTTATCAATTTTATCAGGACTTAGTGTAAACATCAAAATATTATCATCCAAATACCAGCTCAGATTCTCATCAAATACTGTGGCAAGTAGAAAAAACTCCATGTTTGCATTTTTCTGTTGAGAAGAAATAGTAGAAGGGAAAATAGAAATGAGTAAACAGAAAATGTCAGGGAAAAAAATCCTATGCTCATCATAATTTATGAGTATAAGTTACAAAATAGAGTAAATGCATGCATTGATGCTTCATTCTGATAATCTCGAAGCTCTGTAACTGTTGTATCTGGTAACTAAGTATCTACTGCTAAAGCTCTTTCTACCAGCAGGCACTGCCTCTGGAAGAGAGTTTGTGTTTTGGTCTTAAAAATGTCTGCATTTTCCTAGAGATTCTCACCATAGCTGAGACTTGAATGCCAGCAGCTGCTTATGATAGTGGTATTTTCACATTGTAGTGACTGCCTATCTGGACCCAGATTGAAAACCAACCCCCCCTTTCTTCATGTTGTTTACTCCCCTTAAGACATGGGTGAAACTATGATGTGGAGAGAAGGTGATGCAGTCTGGGAGGAGAAAGCAGATTCAGCTGTGACAATGCAAGTGTTTCCATTTTTGTTCTTTGACTGACCTGTTTCCCAGAAGAAAGCAGAGCTCCTTTTCTGCACACCAGGAGTGGGCCCACAAGGCCAGAACTGGTGTCTCTGACTGCATCCACAGCTGAGTAATAAAACCAGGTTAAACAGTCTGGGTCTTGGTCTGTGGGTCCCACATCTTCTGGCACATCCCATTCATATGTAAATGTAGTGCCGGGACTCACATGAGAGNCTTTTTCACAAGAAATTTGAAAAACATTTCTGTGGTACTAAAACACCGTCAGTGTGAAACTCAATTCTGCCCTATTAAAGAAGCAAAGACTCATTCTGAGGCAAAGTCCAGTCGTCAGGTCAAGGGAGGGGATCCCTGCCCTCTGCTCAGCACTGCTGAGGCCACACCTGGAAGGCTGTGCTGAGTTCTGGGCTCCCAGTGCAGAAGACACGAACACACTGGAGAGAGGACAACAAAGAGCCAAAAGGAGAATGAAGGGACAAGAAAGCATCTCTTCCTACAAGGAAAGGCTGAGGAAGTGGTGATGACCCTTCAACCTGAACAAGAGTCAGCTTGTGAGTACAAACACCTGCAGGGAGAGTGTCAAGAAGATGGAGCCAGACTCTTCCCAGTGGTATCTAGTGATAGGGACTGAAGCCTAACTGACACTAACACCAACTGACAGACAGGAGGTTCCCTCCAAACATCAGGAAACACTGTTACTGTGAGGCTGATCAAGCACTGGCAGAGGCTGCCCAGAGAGATGGTGGAATCTCCATCCTTGAAAGTATTTGGAAATCATCAGGACGTGGTCTTGGGCAAGTGGCTCTGGGCGGCCCTACTTGAGCCTCTGCTCAAGTTGGACCAGGTGACCTCCAGAGGTCCAAGCTCAACTGCTCTGTGATTCTGTGAAAAACCTCCTTTCAGCTACATCATCTGTAAAGCAGAGATCAGTTTTGTCTTGCTGCCTGGTTCCACCCATAGTGATTGCATTCAGGCTAAAGACCTAATTCCTTCTTCTATCTGCTCGAAGTGGTACAGAACCATGCTAAATCCTCATCTGCCTTGCAAGACACTGAACAGCTGGCATTATACTTTGAACCACCCCATTTAGTTGAAACTGAATTACACTGAAATGTTTTGGGGTTTTTTCAACTGGAAAGGAATGAAATGTCTCTGTGCTGTACAGCTTTCCTGCCCCAAACATGAAACCATAAAAGTAAAAATCTTATTGTAGAAATTAATATTTGGCTAACTAATAATTTTCTTACAGTGCATTTTGTTAGACTCTTGGAAGTCTTCATCATCTTTATCAATTTTATCAGGACTTAGTGTAAACATCAAAATATTATCATCCAAATACCAGCTCAGATTCTCATCAAATACTGTGGCAAGTAGAAAAAACTCCATGTTTGCATTTTTCTGTTGAGAAGAAATAGTAGAAGGGAAAATAGAAATGAGTAAACAGAAAATGTCAGGGAAAAAAATCCTATGCTCATCATAATTTATGAGTATAAGTTACAAAATAGAGTAAATGCATGCATTGATGCTTCATTCTGATAATCTCGAAGCTCTGTAACTGTTGTATCTGGTAACTAAGTATCTACTGCTAAAGCTCTTTCTACCAGCAGGCACTGCCTCTGGAAGAGAGTTTGTGTTTTGGTCTTAAAAATGTCTGCATTTTCCTAGAGATTCTCACCATAGCTGAGACTTGAATGCCAGCAGCTGCTTATGATAGTGGTATTTTCACATTGTAGTGACTGCCTATCTGGACCCAGATTGAAAACCAACCCCCCCTTTCTTCATGTTGTTTACTCCCCTTAAGACATGGGTGAAACTATGATGTGGAGAGAAGGTGATGCAGTCTGGGAGGAGAAAGCAGATTCAGCTGTGACAATGCAAGTGTTTCCATTTTTGTTCTTTGACTGACCTGTTTCCCAGAAGAAAGCAGAGCTCCTTTTCTGCACACCAGGAGTGGGCCCACAAGGCCAGAACTGGTGTCTCTGACTGCATCCACAGCTGAGTAATAAAACCAGGTTAAACAGTCTGGGTCTTGGTCTGTGGGTCCCACATCTTCTGGCACATCCCATTCATATGTAAATGTAGTGCCGGGACTCACATGAGAGGCTGGAAATTCAGTACCTATTACAGAAATCAGCATTGGGAGTTACACCAAGTGAGGATTTTTTCTTTTCTTACCTTTAACACATGGGCCAGTAAGGCAGTGTGTGCTCAGATGCTGCAGTACCCCATTCGTGGCTCACCTCTGGAGATGGTGCCGTAGCGAGCACCTGCCTCGCTCCTGCAGTAACTCACACCGTGGGGCTGGATGCTGAATGGGCGGCTGGCATTGTTCCGGAAGGTCACCCTGATGCGCTCGCCCACTTCAGCCTTGATCACAGGTCCTGGAAAAGTGTACATGGTCTAATTACAGGGTATTTCTCTCAAATGGTGTACAGGTCACCACAAACTTATGGCATTCAGTGGCTGGCTGCTTTTTCCTTTGCACAAGGAATGCCCCTAGGCCTCTGTGGCCACAGACCAAGACCCTGGCACATAGCCTGAATCACACGACAGCCCAGCAGCAACCAGTTCCAGTTCACGTGGCAGCCTAGTGACTTTCAAGACAGTTCCTCCCTTTAGGAAATGGATTTACAGACATTAGTACTGACCCATGCCAGAAGAAGCAAGCTGATCAATAGGACTAGACCTGCCTAGCCTGGCCTTGTAATTCAGAGCCTGGCCTGTGGACACCATGGCATGCCCCTACAGGGAAGCTGGGTGTTGCATTCAAGAGCTTCTTTACACCCTGGGGGAAAACACAGGCACTAGTGACTGCTGGAGGAAGGGAGAGCTGAGGGTTTCTCCTTGGAGGTGGGGGCACTGCTCACTAATCAGTGGAAGTGACTGTTTACTCTCATATATCTTTGACATGAAAAAATTTAGACTTCTCTTACCTAGGAGTCCAAGATGTGCTTCTTCTGCAAGCCTTTTTCTATGTTCAGTGAAAGAACCATCTATGTATTCTTTGTAAATTGCTTTTTTATAGGAGCCACCAATTCTTGTCTCACTTTGTTCAAAAAAGATGTGAGATTCACTGTGTAAAAGAAATTGTAATAGATGCAAACAGTTCAAGTCAAAATGCTCAGCTGTACAAAGGTAGTTGAACACCGACCCTGTTTTCTGAGGGTTGCTGAGTTTTTCTTTTGGGTTTCTTTTCATGGGTATGGTCACACTTATTTCTAGTCAACCTTTCATAACCTTGAGTTTACTCTTATTTTAATTAGAAGTTACAGAAATTCAACAGAAGTAGATACGAATACTAAGAATGTGTAACATCTATATACAAAGTGAGAAGATTCAGTCTACACTTTTACTCAGTGTTTTCCAAGCACTATTCAAACAATGAGCTGTGCCTCATCACTTGTAGAAGAGGTAAGTATGCTTTAACTCACAGATAAAAAACTTGAGGAATCAATTCAAGTATTCAGTGAATTGATCCAGGTCTTAAATGTGTAAACACAGTGCAAAGAGCAAAGCTATCTCATCCAAGCTGTTTCCTAGATGAGATACCATTAACATGAGTTTCATCATCCAAGGCAATGAACTCCTACGTTTTTCCCTAACTCAAAATAATCAACCATCTTGAATAATCAGGAGACATAACCTACATATGACATAATTATTAATCTTAATCCCAGTGAAATGACAAACATAGCAGCAAAGTTCAAAGTAAGATTACAAGGAAGAAAATTGATCTAATTTGGTATGATATTTACTCTAGTATTAATACTTAAGCACAGATGAAGACAAGCAATTCTCCTTAAAAGTCAGTTCTACCATATGATTTACCTTATTTAGTATGCTTAAATGAATTCTGCTTGGAAAATAAAAATTCTTTAATTAGAGGCATTTACCTGTCAACAATTAATTCTTGTCCTGTAAAATGGTTCACTGCAGATGGGCCATAATTCCAGATGATCTCTTCAGCAGCAATGAAATACTGTCTTATCTTTGTACTCTCATTGTCACATGGTATGGATTTCTTACAATCTTCTACTTTATAAAGGGCTTGCATACCACCTGGAAAAAAAGAGAGTTAGAGAAACCTAGGAAGAAGGAACTGCATTTTGTTTTCTCTTTCCCTGTGTTCTGTTCTCTGGACAATTCCTACACTGTTGATGGGTATGCAAATCACAAAGTGGAGGATGAATGCTATGAAAGAACGCACACCATCTGAGCTAGAATACAGAAACATAGACGTGGTATCTACAGCAGGCAGACAGGTGTGGTAAAGGGCATTCTACTTGTAAAGCTGCCACTGGCATGGCAGAGAAGATTAGGGTAGGATAGACACGGTGCTGTCAGTGAACACTTCAGCCAAGGTCAGATGTTACCAGACTAACCTTTCTCCATCTAAATATAATCAAGAACTTCCTTGTGGTACTTCCAAGTCTGCATCCTAAGGGAAGCAGTTAGCAAATCTGCCTGCTGGAGATAAAAATAACAGTGAAGAGAGCCCTTTCACAGCTATAAATCAGGCCAGTTTGTAGAATTTAAGTCTTGGCCAGGATACCCCAGCCATATCAGGACCTTGCTTGATCTGATAAAGACTGGAACCTCTGTGCAGTTGAATCTGTAGGTTACATACTTCTTTTTATTTTGGAGTTTTCAAATCTTGGAGAATGATTTTCAGTTCCATGTTCTTTCCCACCTTCTCTGACAAATTACTTCTCTCACTTACAGGGATATAGATAATTCAAGAGCATGGAATTAGCTTCTAAGTATTTCATATGGCTATTTAAACTGAAAATACAGGATAATACAGGGAAGAGAAAAGAACATCTCTGCTTATTCATGAATGCACTTTCCAGAACATGTATATGTCAGCAGGCAAGTTAGCCTGCCTGTCCTGTGCCCCTTGCCAAACACAGAATGATCCCCAACATTTTTTTGGCAAACGTTGTTTATTATCTCCAGCAGGAGGCAAACATCATGCTGTTATTTTGTCCAAAGGCGAGGCTTGCAAAAGTGCAGCTGTGCTAATTGCTGCCAGCTGATGATGATGTCCATTAGAGAAAAGGATCCCTTGATGTCCATGGTTACTGGATCAAGCCCATCTAATGCACCTGTAGGTGTTTCAATTTCTACGAGAGTTTTATTACCTAGAGGAGAATATTGCCAGACATATTACCAGGTCAAGAGCTTTGCGAAAGTGACTCAGTAAACTCTTAGCTGAAGCTAAAAATTTCTGATCACTGAAACTTGTACTGTACCTTCAATATGGTCATTCACTTGGCAGCTGAGCAGCCATTCCCCAGTGCTCCTTGGTACCATGACAGCATCAACGAATGTGGCTGGGAAGAGGCTGATGGTGTCAACTCGATGATGTTTTTCTGTTAAGGTCTGTCCGTGAAAGAAGGCTGAATGGATATCAGCTTCGTTACCCATGCCAAAAAGATGCCATTTTATCTTATCTTCCACACACATGGTGAGGTTTGGGAGGTATCCATACATGTACCCATTGATTGCTAAAATAAATGTTTATTACAATTAACTTCACAGACCTTAGGATTTTTTTTTTCAAATGCAGGTATCATACAACCATTGCTCTATTCTTCAAAATAGAAAGAGCTTCAAAAGAAAGCTCCACACCTTTGAAAATCAGTGCCAGTATCAGACACATGCTTCCTCTACATAGGTATGATTCTGGAATCCACATCAGAGTCAGAGATATCATATTTGTTTACACTACCAGTAAAAACAGTTTGTCTAAACCATGAAATTATGGTACAGAACTCAGAACTAAGAAACAGAACAAAGTAGCACAACTCTATTTAGAGTGCCTGGGAAAATTACACTGACAAAGAGCTTCTTGACCCCTAAGAATTTTGTATCACAACTCCAAAGGTTTGATTGTACAATACTTGCCATCACTTTTTAATTTTTTTATTTTTGTTTAAAATAATCTTTCTTAATCCTCTAAGAAAAAGCCCTGATTTAAAAAGAAATCTACACTTCATCTTTAAAAAGAAAAGATAGAAAAATATTACTTCACCATATCAGTGACAAACAACATTAATATAATGTTCTCTCACAGTGCATTTTATTGCTTTCCTGGAAGTCCTCATCATCTTTGTTCACTTTAGAAGGCTCAAAACAGTATGTTCTGATATTGTCCTCTAGATACCAACTGAGATTTTCATCCACCACAGAAAACATAAGGATAAATTCAGCATCAAAGTCTTGATCACTGTCCCTATTCATTGTACCTGAAAAATAAAGCGGTATATTCAAAAGCTTTTGNTTTTTTTTTTTTTTTGTCAGTTTTAACTCTAGTCTCAGTAGGGCTTTTTACTTCATGTTTTCACACTTTTCTTGAGTGTGACTGTACACATAAACTTACAGACACACTCAGGAAACAAAAATCCCTTTTGATAGATTCTAAAAAACTATTGAGAATAAATATTTCATGCTAATCTCTTTCATATATCAGTATTTATAATTCCTTGCACATTTCTAGCATAACAATCACATCTCACTCATATGGATTTGTGGACAAAGTATTCTGCAAATTATATTCATTCTCATATGCAAAATCAAACTACTTCCTACACTACTAAGATAGCCAACTAAGAAGACCAAAAGCAGTTATTTCAAAATCTATTGTAATCTTCTGCTCTTCCAGGAAGTTATTTCACTGATATTTATCCATGATAATTATCAATCACCATGCGTATGTATTTATTTACTGATTTATTGATGGTTTACCTTTCCTGCAA
This sequence comes from Chaetops frenatus, assembly GCA_013400775.1. Lineage (NCBI taxonomy): Eukaryota > Metazoa > Chordata > Aves > Passeriformes > Picathartidae > Chaetops > Chaetops frenatus. The sequence goes on along the minus strand of VZTR01014235.1, from coordinate 14,914 downwards.
ATTACTAAAGGCCCAACAAGCCCTGAGGCAACATCTCTTGGAGCATCTATGTGGGAGTGGTAAGCCCTGGTTATGCAGTCTGCATCTGCTTTAGCTGGACCTTGATCTTCTGTCACATCCCATGTGTAAGTGTACTGGCCTCCAGGCTCCACAGCATCATCTCGCTTTTGCAAGTCTTTGGTGGTGTCAGGATAAAAAGCACCTGAAGAATTCCAGGCAGCCACCATTAGCACAACACATTCACAATGGGGTGTCAGGATAACATCTGCAAGGCTGAAAGTTGACTACATGCTGCAGTAAAATGGACTGAACATCTGAATACAGGTTAAAAACCCACAACTTTTAAATCAGATGAGTAGATGTTTTCTTTCTCTTTAGGAATCTTTTCATTTGCCTTTGAAGTCCACAGGAGTACTTCGATTAACGACCCATTAAAGTTAGTCCTTAATTTATTCAGAGGGGACGATGTACCTCTTGTAAAAAGACAAAAATTCAAATATTTGTAAAACATTTGTTAAATATTAATCTTTGAAATTGTTCTAAAAAATTGCATGTGCCCTGAAGGAATATACGTGTTTCTGGAATGATAGCAACAGAAGAATTTCCAAAAAGTGTACATACTGCTACACAATACACTGTTCTGATCCCACAGAGTGTGTTTCTATCAAGACATATACTAGTTATAATGAAAAAGTCCACAAAACACTAGAAACTAGGCTGATACTTCATAAATTCTTCTAATGGAAGATTTTTAAGGAGTGATTTTGAGACATGGTATTCTCAAGAATTCACAGACTGTTGTTAAGGCTCGGTAATAAAACTTTCAACAGCCATATTATGGTGCCATCCAGTGCAGAAAATACCCATTGCCTGAGGGTGGCTATTGCAAGGACAAGCCATCACCTATCCCAATTGCACCCATGAATACATCCTAGAATGTGTCAGACTTTCATCTCATTAATTAATTACTAAGCAGTATCTGTTTCTCCATTTTAAGAACCTCTTGTGTATCTTATATATCATATACAAAAATTTAGTGTTAAGAATTTGGAACAGTACATTATTACTGTTAACATTGTCTTCCTTATAGCATCAAATTTTTATATATCCTCCATACCTGAATCTCTTATATAACTTTATACTCTTATTTTATTTGAAACACAAATACTCTTATTTCAGGTAAAATGTTGATCTAAAATTGCCTTCTTTACAAATTCCACTTTTGGCTTTGTATTTCACTCTTTAAAAACTATCAAACTTACCTCCTATTTTAAAGTGATTGTGTCCTAATTTAAATCTCTGTTTACTTGACCAGTCTTCTCTCTGATGGGACAATACCACTTACACCCCGAGGGATGAATAACTTTTGATAAATTCTGGCTCAGAATGCAATCAAGCTTACCTTCATTTTCTTTTGTGTATCTTACACCATGTGGATGCAGGGTGTAGTTTCTGGAAGCAAAGTTTTTCAAGTGAATAGTAATAGAATCTCCAACTTCTCCCTTAATTATAGGACCTAAAAAACCCAGCCAGGAAGGTTTGTCAATTATCACATCATATAAATGATTGGTATACTGAACGTAGATAGCCTTCTTGTAAGTGCTTCCTATCCTGTGTGGTCCTCTTTTGAGAAAGACTTCAGCCTGCCTGTAAAGAAAATACACAAATGCATCTGTAGTGTGGTTTTTAATTAATAGTCTCAAATAAAGACCAGGCCTATGCAGCCCTGTGCGCCACTACAGGCAAATCTTGTTGTGAAATAAGTTAATACTGCCCAAAATGAGAAGTATTTTCAGTGAGGTAGAGTATTGTTTGATCATGTTGTGAAGGAATTGTAGGTAGCACAGGTCTGAAGTGTAATTAAAATGCCAGTCCAGAGCTCCACTTGGAGACCATAAACTCAGTTGCAAAGGCTCAGTTACTATAATTCTAAGTGCATGAGGCTTTTGAGCTGCAACCTAAATCAAATTAGTAGGTTATGGCTCTTAGACCATTTAAACAGCTACCATTCAGTTATAGAGTATTCCTTCTGCACTGTGCTTTTCCCTGCCCATATAAACATCAATCTCTGCACAAGAACAGCCTCATAAAAGATCCAGGAGGTGAAGGGGAATCAGGGAAGCTGAAACTGAAAAGTACAATACAAGGGACCAGCTCCATTGCACTCATAAAACCACTGAAAATCTGAAAGTAATGTACCATGATGCAGGTCACTGCAGACTAGAGAAAAGCACTGAAAGCGTAGTGAATAGCAGTGGTTTGTTGTATTACAGCACAGCTCCACAATTCTCTGCAAAAAGACAAGATGCCCTGTTTCCACCCCAACCAGAATTACTAGCCTGCTGAATCCCTGGCATTGTCTTACACCTCATGAAGTTTGTGTGGAAAAAATAAAAAGCTGACTGCTTCATCTCACACCTGATCAAGTGGCAGGTTACATACTTCTTTTTATTTTGGAGTTTTCAAAAGTGAGAGTGGAGGCTCTCACTAAAGAAAACAAACCACAGGAAATCTTCTAATCCCTCATGCACAGACTAAAGGAAAACTGCATTTTTGACATTTTTCTGATTTCCCTCATTGTTGTTTTTGCTTTGATATAGTCCTATTTAATTTTAAAGGCACTGAAAAAATAGAAGAAATGAACATTTTTCTTCTTCAAATATTTTTTCAGATGCCTTTTATATCTGAGTTTTCTTTATTGAGTATTCAGACCTCCAGGGTGCTCCCCTGCTCCTAACCCTACATATCTTCAGCCTACTTACTGCTCTCACTCCATACAGGACCTTCCTTGCCTTGTAACAAGCAACCCAGCTGCTCCACTGTGGGTGAAAATACCTAGGTGGGCTTCTGCACCAGTGAAAACCATCCCTGCCAACAATAAATAACTAGAAAGGAAACCTGTGCTCGGTAGGAAAGTTTTAAATTTGTCAAGATTCTGCATTTAAAAACAAAAATCATCTCTTCAGCACTAGCACCATAGACATTCAAAATTAAACACCATTAGACATTCAGCATCCTATTCTAGTCTCTACTTAGTAAATATTTCATTACAACAGATTCACACCCCACTAACCCCACTACATATTCCAACACTACCAATTAGCAGAACATTGGAATACAATTCTCAAGCAAGTCAGGAAAAATAATCAAAATTCCCCTATGTGACAGAAAATCCACTGACACCGACAAGACTCATGCCACTGCCTTCACCAAGTTTTCAGTGTGTCCCTGGTGTCTAAACCAGATGAAGCTGTAAAATAAAACTCAGCAAGTGACACTGCTTTACTTACTCTTCTTCTGCAAAAAGCTGCCCAGAGATGGCACTGGCATTGCCAGGTGCATAGTTCCAGACAGTCTCTGTAATGCCAATATAGTACTCCCAGTTCACCGCCCCAGCTTGGCAACAGCAAGAAACCAGCAAGCAACGTAGGAGAAATAGCTTCATTTTGCATTCGTGGACCTTGTGGAAAACATGAAATAAAAACACAGGATGGGCACATGTAATTTCTCTTTATATGTTCCTATCTCTCCTACTCCCCACATCCTTACCTCCGCCTCCCTGCTCCTGTTTGCTTTTGTGAACACAATAAAAGCAATTGCACAATGTCTCTGTGTGTCAAGAGCAAACAAAGATTCTGGTAACCTCACCAGTTCAGAAAATCAAAGAAATTTTTTCTATTTCTGCCAACCTACAATCACACAAATTAACATTCAGACTGTTGTAGAGTGTAAATCTTGTCACTGAATTGAAAGTTGATTTAAATGGATTTACAGTCTTAAGCTTCATTACATTCTTCTCTATCTTCATCACTCTCTCTACAGCTTGTATACTACTGAGGAAATAATCCTATGGTATGTGGCACAAGATCACGATTTCTCAAGCAGACTGTGGAAAGTTTCTAAGTGACACTTTTTCTGTATGTATGTGCTCTGCAGTGACACAAGGAGCCCAAGCTCTGCCTGCTCTCTCTTCATACCACCAAACTGGTATGGCACAAGCAGAAAAGAGAGGACTGGGGTCACTGGGACCAGTGTGCCCACCAGTGCATGTTTGTGTTGGTTCTGCTACAAACCACAGTTCCCTTGGAAACGTAATTTTAGCACAAAGTGTGGCACAAAGTGCTAGAGATGGAAAAGACCACCTATTAATGGATAGAGGTGGGGAGGTTGGCAACCAGATAATCTTAGCTGTTACTGTTCTCTAGATGCACTATCCACCTAATTATCTAACTGAAGTTTGCAATGGCACTTTTTTTGAGTATATATCCATTACAACGTGGTTGTGTCTGAAGCTTTAGACACAAAAAACCACCTGCAATCTTCTATTAAAAACTATGTGGTTTTGGTCACTTGAGAATTCTTAAAAAATATCATCTGTGCTCTGAGCACTGACACAATCACACTCATTCTAAATTACAATTATAATTTTCCATTGTATGGCAACCTAAAATTATCCATAATAAGCAGAATATCCTTTGCAGCTATTTTAATACTTGTCAGAAAAATTATGATTATTTTGGATAGAAGATTAGGATTCTGAATATAATTAAAGTATAGCAGTTTTCCTTTAATGACATAAGAATCTAAGTCTTATCCACCAGGACTATGGTATAAGACAATTCACCAATTTTAATCACTATTCTTATCAGGCACTGCCAGAATATTGAATTTCATAATCTCACTTTCTGGAACCTTCTACACGTCTGGATTAAATGGAGGACTCTGCTTCTCTCTAAATGACAAAGTCAAAGCTGAGATTTTGAAATCTGACAGAATCTATGATGAAATTCTGGAGTTTCACAGGTTGATGTCACATGTTCAAAATTATTTCAGTAGGGACTTTTTTTTCTTTGCCATGGATGAAGATCAGGAGTGCAGTGGAAAGATCAGATTGTCCAGGCTGCATATGCCCCATTTGTAAATTAAGTGAAGTAAAAACGAGAAAACATTTAGCTCCTGTTAAAATACTTAAATTCAGAATCATTCCTTAATACATTTCTAAATAAATAAATTATTAATGCATATGTAGGCTAGTTGATTTAATTTTGTTCAGAGTTCAATTTGATTGAGGAAGAAAAAAAACCACAGAAACCTTCAGTACCCTTGAAATCTCCACATTTATTTGAGGGTGAAAATATAAGCTTTACTTTGCCTTAGGCCCTTGAATCCTCTAAATTACTCTTCCTTGATATGCAAAAGAACTGCATGTTGTTCTTATGTAAAAATATAATGACAATTTCTGACAGGCAATATTTTTCCACTCCAGCTTTTAATCTTGCCTCCCCCACACTTTCAGATTATCTGTATGCCTAAACACTCTCCTCTTATCTTTTTCTTAAGGAACTCAAAAAACAGACCAAAGTACTTCAGCTTATCAAGTCTGTATTATCTTCAGAGGGTGTCTGAAAAACAGAAACTTTTCTCAGGACCTAAATAAAATGACCCTATTTAATTGGTTAAATTATGAGTCTGCAGTTTGGTGTCATGAATATCCCTTTATTGTTTCAAACCATGGTACCTCATTTCTCATATTGAGGATGCTGAAATACCCTGTTTCTAGAAGCCCCAAAATTGCATTGAACAGATAAAGCTGATATTTTACTTCAAAAATTTTCCTTGAAAGAAAAGCATAAACAAACCCTCAAATGGAATATTTTGACAAAAGGTCTGAATAAGATCACACAGTGAGGCTGAATTGAACGCTCATCATTTCACAATTCCTGGACTTGAATGATGTGTGTGTATTTCCTGCTGCCCATGTTGCTGCTCCATCTGCCTGCAAACCTCTGCAGTTAAAGAGCATTTAAAGAGCTGATGCAGCTTCATTTGTCCTCTGCCTCTCTACGTGGAAGGCCCCTCTATCCATAAAGGGAACAATCAGGAAACTGTAGCAAAAGTCACTTTTACCTACAGAGGTATTAATATATCCTAAAATGCAGAAGTGTGGATGGGGGTCCACAGCATTTTACTACAAAACCAAGTGTCTACAGTAATTTCCAGCTGCAGTCTTTTAAATGAATGGCATTATTGTTCCAGACACAGAATTCTTATCTGGCAAAATGCACTGGCTGGGGGGGACAAATAATGCTGGTACTCTTACTACAGATTCAGCACTAACTCCTCCCTGCCAGGAGTTTATAAACTCAAATCAGCAGCTTTCTTCCTTGTTGTGCCTGGGGTGTTTTATGTGGGGATTTCAGCAGGCAGGACATGCATTTCATGTCCAGGAACTCTTGCGCAAAAAAGGGTTTCTCATATCCCAGCATGGTGCAAACCCTGTCCTGGCCCTGAGGGCCACTTCTCCCTGCTGTTGTTGGGTGAGATCTGTGTTCTGCAGCTGGATGGTCACGTTGCCTCAAACACCACCACCAGGATCACTGGTTATATCTAGATTTCAAGCCAGATAATTGATATTCTCTACAGGAATATTGTTTCTGCTGCCAGGCACAACTCATAGCTCCTCTTTTTAGAGACAAAATACTTGGGATGGAATCAGGGCTTAAAGTGATTAGACCAAGGTTAACTTTGCCTTATATCCAAAAGCCCTGCATGAAACTGGCTGTTAAATTTGGAAATATAACCCACTGTTAGCCTTTAGTATTCTTACCAACAATTTCAAATTAATAAACTGCCCTTTTAAAAGCTGAACCACCAAGTCACAGTTGAATCTGGCTATGGCAATGGAGATGCCAGATTCTGGATTATGGGTAAAGAGGGTTGCAGGATCAGGAAGTTTAACAAGAACTATATTACATGTCTCTTCATTTAATTTAAGCCCCAAAAATAAGAGATGTCTGTGATAGAGTGGAAATGTAAATTCACCAGGTACAATCACACAAAAAATGATAAATTAAAGACAAGTCCAGAGTTTGCAGGTAAGAAATCAGCAAGATTCTCTTGAGATATTTGTAGGAGTACAGGCTGATTTTTAAGTTTTCTTTGTTTTCTTTCCACAAACAATATCCACAAATTTTTAAAAATGTAGGATTATAATTTAAGATAGATGATACATCATGTATTTAAGCCTAGAGAAAAATAAGTGTGCAGTGACACAGTTCTCGTTTTATAATCATGCGTTTGTATCATACAGCTCTGACCCTCCATGCCACCTTGAACTACCTCCCAAAAGACTAGCCCCAATCTTAAATATCATTAATTACTTTATTACTTCTTGCAACTTAAAAGAAACTAAGCAATTAAAATTTTAGATGCATTCTTGAAATCCTACAGGAAGAAATCAGCTATTCAAAACAATCTGATAAAAGAATATAAAGGCAAAATCTCTATATTGTCTTGAAACAAAATTAAATGACTGATATATTCTATTTTTTTCTAAATAACTTACCCAAAGATGACACTTAGTGTACGGTTTGCATTTCTAACAGTGTTTAATATTTGATGACATTGTACCCAAATCCCACTGGTTCTGATGTAATGCACATCATTACTGCAGGTCTGAAGTACATATTTCTCTTTCCTCTGGGTGTTGTCTAAAAACTGTAGTGCTAAATACAGCCAAATGCTGCCCATGCAACTGCAAATGAGCCATGTGTTCACTTCATTGTGAATCCCTGAATTTTCACTGGGAATGAAATAATGATTCTCTGAGAAAGTAAAAATACCTTTTAGCTGCTAATTTAAAAGAGATTATCCTTTTTCATCTGATCATTATTGTCAAGAATGTTAGCCTTCCATTGCAGCAAGGTTAAGACACTTGGAAGAATATTAATATGCTAGCATTAGGTCCTCACAAGTTTCCCTCCTACATTCCCTCAAGCCACAACAGACTTGACTAAAAGAAAAATGTTTGTCTCTAAGTGTAAAGTGAAAAGAAACCCAGTGCAGCTATTAACATGTACAGTTAGCACACCTGAGTTCCAACCTGTGTGTCTAATCTGTCAACCAGGCCCAGGTGCCTTTTTAACCACAGGAAGATTTGATAGACTTTTTTCAGTAATTGCTTTTTGCAGTTAAGAACTTCTAAGATGGAAGGAGCAGGGTAGGCTCTGCCCTCCATCTCCACCATGGCCTGCCTGTTACTAAAATTCATTAATTTAGAAATCATGGCTTCACGCAGTGCACCAACAGCCCCTCCTGATGTATTGGGCTTTGAACCAGTCTCTTTCAGAACAACAAATAGTCATATCATCTAAGCAATGACAAGGGAGTATAACAGCAGTTCTACAGCAGTTTATTTAAAAAATAATAAGGTGATTTCAATACAAAAGCCATTCCATTGTATTCAAACATCCTTATTGTTACAAATTGGGGGGTATAAAATGAAGTGCCCCTGCCAGGTGCAACATGATAGGTGAAGAAAAGTGTAGAAGTCAGACAGTTCAAACATACTTCATCCAAAATAGAGAAGCTTGATAGACAGAGATTTAACACAAGGGTTTAATTTTTCTTTGTAGCATTCAAATCTACCACTATGGATAATGGAGAGGCCATTTCTCTCTTTTTCTGGGGGCGGGGGGGAAGCAGCAACAATTTCCTTGCCATTTTCAGAGAATCCCAGCCTGCAAGTAAAAAACAAAGTGCTGATCTCTCTCACCATTGCTGTGAAAAACACATATTAGTAAGAATGCTGGTAAACTGAATGTTAGAAGAAAGGTGCTGAGCAACCTCTGCTGACATAAGACTTGGCACCAGTGTTAATTTCCTAACCACTTTCTTTCTTCACAGTCCTAGTCTTAAATGTCAAAGTGAGCAGCCACCAACCTCTGTATACCACAAGAAATTAGTGGATTAATCAAAACCAATAAATGTATTATCAGCACATATTCTCTGGAAAAAATATGCAGTAGCATAGAGAATGCATAAACCAAAAGGGTAGGTCCCCAACTGAGAGAAACGGTTGAAGCTATAGTGATGTGGAGATGCTAAAGAAATTAACTTCAGATTTTTTGTTACCTGCACAAAAACGGAATAGGTCCCACAGAGTGTTCGTTTCAATTCAGCAGCTACTTTGAGAATGCAGATGATCAACTGCAGTCCACTGAGAGCTATCAAAATTGAGAGTAAAATGATGTTCCACTCCACTATGTTAGCAGGTTCCGTGCACTTAGACCAAGCAGGGTAATCTGTGAGGTACCTGTTAGAGAAACACCAGTCTGAAGTAAGAAGAATGTTTCTGACTGCTGATTTGATGAACATTTTCTTGCAGAAGAACCACATAACGTTTCTTACCCCCCAGCAGTGTCTTTGAAAATATAATTCCATCCACTTGATGAACTGCAGAAAGGGCCTTGAATCAAATGCAGGGTAAAAATGATGCAACTGTATCCCGAGAAAGCAATTCCAAGCAGGGCTAGCACAATTGAAATAAAACTCTGAAGTAAAGAGAGAGAAAAGTATTACCTTGTAGAGGTAGTGTCAATGGCAAATACAGTCATTCAATCTGCCTAGCTACTTCCTTGGGACTGAATTTCATATTTGATTTTCCTAGTCTTCAAAATTCAGAAAGAAAGATAGCAGGTAGAGAATAGTAAGAATACACACACAAAATAAAGATTAAGACAGAGTTCAAGACAGTTCTACAACTCTAAGTCATGTATTATTTGGGTGGGGTTTTTAAACTTGCATTTTTGTAAAGTTGTTTCCCAAAATACCAGCGGAACACAACCATATATTAAATACGTCTATCCCAGATAGCATGTATTGAGTCATTTCTAAAAAAAACCTTCCAAATAATACAGGCAAAGGGATGAAGCTATTTAGCTGGTGTGCTTCATTCTATGTTCTTATTTTACTTTACAAGAATTTGGGAGAAGCGTGTGTCTAACTTTCTTTCATCCTGCTTACGCTACACTTTCTGTGACCTTGCAAGCCCATTTAGAATCCTCTGTGAAAGGAAGTGCAAACAGAGCAGTGGAGAAGGCAGCAGGATGTGCTGGAAACACAGGAGCAAGAAGGCATTTGAAACAAATGCTAAGGAGATGCATGGAAACAAAACACAGACTTACCCTGTAGGTTTTGTTACAGCTCTCACTCTGGCAGCACTGATAGAACACACTACAGTCCAGTGTTATTAAAATTACTGCCAAAAGAAGGATCTGTAAGGGGACATCATAGGGTCAGTAAGATGACTACAGATACTAAGACAAAGTCTCCTTCATCTCTGGAAGGCAGGGACTGCATCTCTTATGCTGTCTTGATATTTTAATGCAGATCCATAGGATAGCACAATTACTCCAGGGATAAATGGAACTGGAGAGGTTTTAATAAGCTGCCACTGTACTTGTGTCTTGTACATGAAAGAGAGGAGTACAGAATCTCCCATCACAGTAAAACACTATGAGCATGGGCACTGTTACACCAGTGAAGCTGAAACATTAAAACCAAGTTCACAAGCAAAAGAATCAATACCAATGAAAAGAAGGATATTTCATTGATATCAACACATCAGTTCAACACCTTCTTGCTGATACAGGCACACGAAACAAGGTATTCCTTCCTTACCAGCACACATACCCTAGAAAAAGTCAGTAATGGAAACTTTTGATTAAATTCACCTGGACTTTCATTTGTTAGTCAAGTATCCATACTGATTTTTTCTTACTATTGGATTATTTAAGCCTGATCCTATAATCATTTTGGTAAATAGAATCTGGGATCCAGAACCACAAACTGCCATTCAGAGAGGAACAGGTTTGAAAAGGGAAGTATAAGAAGAAAATATTCCTGAATCACAACACCATCCTCTCTCATGTTGCTGACCAGTTTGTAACAGAATGATACATGGATTTTTAATAAATTGGTAATAATTTAAGGCTAAAAATGCTTCAAAATATCAGTATCACTGTTGCAGTTAACTTTTTCAGGCATTTACAACTCTTTTTCTGTTTGAATGCTCTGTCTGGTAGTTTTTTTCTTCTGCTAGAACAGAAGGCTTTTCTTCTGCTGTAAGAATACACAATTTCAAAAGACTGTCTAAGGTTTTAATAACAGTTCAGCACCTTCATTAAAAAAAACTCACTTATGCAGATAAACTCTCTTTAAGCACTGTTTGTGTGCAATGCACTTTGATCACATAACTGCTTTCTGTTTCTGAGGCTACAGCTCTTTATGAACATGGTGAATAGCATGAGCAGTGGACAACTCCATGGTAGTTTCTTACTGCAGAGGAGCATATCACAGATGTAACAAGGAAAATCCTACTATGTTAATCACAATGAGACAATTGTCAATATTTAGTCTGACAACAGTAGGACCTGATGCATTGTGAACTCTATTCAGTCTTCTAAATACTGGACTGCATACAGCTCTTAAAAACATCTGAACCATTATGAGAAGATTTTTTTTTCTTTTTTTTTTTCATTTGGGTAAAAGAGGTCTAATTCAACCTTTACAGGTGATTAAATCAACATAGTGTTTGCCTCCATAATACAAGCATAAATTACATATAAACAAAAAGACAGCTGAATAAAAAAACTCAACACACCCTGGAAAATCATTTGCACTTAATAGCATACATAACTCGTCATTCAGTATACTTTTTTTTCAATTTAATTTTTTCTGCCTGCTGTGGTTTTGTTGAAATAATCCATATCCTCTTTTTTTAAAGCAATTACATTGCTGAAGAGCAATCTAATATTATTTGCAATAGAATGCAATTTATTAAAAACCCATAGACTGAGCACTTACCATCACACCTGAGAAACAGATCCCTTCAAAATACCACTCATAGCTGGGGAGCTGGTTACTGGCAACATGCAGAGGCTTCCCATTTGGAAAGTACAGGAGGATGTTCACAACAATACTCCAAAGTGCCAGAGATACCAGCAGGCAACTCAAACAGCTTCCACATGTCTCCAAAGCCATCTCTCAAGAACTCTGGAAGTTTTGTTCTAAGCTAAGAAAAGTTTACAAGAGTTTCAATATAAGAAGCGTTTTGACCTCCTCAGCTTGATTCAGTCATTTCATGTTCACAGGAACCAGTGACTGGGGTGTGATTCCAGGAACCGAAGTGCTTAACAGTTAGCAAAACAACAGATGAATATCACTGTGTAAACTCACTGTCCTGTGTTCAGCATGTCTTTAAGTAGTCATTTCCCTTCTAAAAGATCCTTCTTTGTGATCTTCCAAATGAAATATGTGTAGGAGTCAGACTCAGGAAGGAACTTCAAAGCTCTCATTTCCTAATGACTGCTCAAAAATGTTCTCCTCCCCACGACACAAACTACAACAGACTTTGTGACAGAGGCAAGGTTTTTCAAGCTTACTGCAGCATGAGGAAGAGGGCTGTAAGAAGATAAAGATGCCCAGTCTCTGTACAGAAAGCCACACTTTGCCTCATACTACAGAAATTTACTAAGAGAAGCCTAAGGGGGTCTAACCTGTTGCTGACTTGCAACAGCAGGCTGAGTCTGGGCTGTCTTGCTGGGAGTACAGAAGCCCAAATAACACTGGTTAGAAACTGCAAGGCAGACTTATTTTCACACTTTTAATCAATTTCTCTTTCCCACAGCATTATGGGGCTCCAGTGTTTTGCAAATTAAATCCTGCTGTTTCTCCAATTTTTTCATTCTCTGCTTGTAGCTGAGCTTGCACAGCTACAGACCTGACCTTTGTACACGTGACTTCTTGTGCAGGACAAAAGGTCTGGCTGTTTTTTTGAAGTGCCTGCTGTTTGCATGGTGCAAAGCCAAAGTCAGACAGCTTTCCCACTGTCACATGTCATCATTCCCCAAGCCCTAAGCATCTAAACACTATTCCAGACCAAGGGTAGTTTGAATACTTGCAGCACAATCCAAGCCTTCAGTCTATGCCCCTAAGAGTCATTAGAAAAGTAATTTAAGAATCAGCTTAAGCTTTACTCAATAGTAAAGCTGTAGTCAGAGAACAACAACAACACAAACAAAAAACAACGAAAGCAACAACAAAAAAGTGGGGGCTCTAATAAAAGCCGAAGGTTGATTTTAGAAGCAATGACATCACTACATATTTTCCTTGTGTTTTCTCATGAGCTGTTTCAGGCACTTCACACATGAGGCTTCCCTCATCCTCTCAAAGAAGCTGTTTGGATTGCACGTTGTAACTAATTCCACACTATTAGTTAACATAAGATCACACAAGAAATGGGCACGATGGTACTCACACAATTACACCATTTTTCTACCTGTTCTCAGCTGTGACTCTCCTCTTTTTCTAGGAGGTTTCATTTTGAAGTCTTCATACTTGATCTTCCCATATTTCCTATTTTACTCTCTCATCACAATGGACACTTTTTTTCAGGTCTCCCTCTAATTAGAATTAGTAGAAAACCTGCCTTTCAAGACCCATAGGCAGAGATAGACCTCAGGTCATCAACACTACGCCATAGAGAGCAGAAAAAACAGCTGCATTAAAATCACACAACCAATCCCTATGACTGATTTTTAGTACAAAACTCAAAGATTATATAATTGGCTGAAATATTTTCTTAAAAGCAAAGGCCAAAATTAGTAGCAAGCACCTTATTTTATAATCAAATTTGCTGCTATTTCCATTATAACCTGTTCTGATTAGAAGAAGCAAACTTGGGAAATGATGACTGAAGCAGTGTTTGTTCTGCAGTACAGCAGTCTGCTTCATGACTTTGTTTTTAAACTGAGCTCTGCAAATACCAAATCACAGTGTGGTTATTTTTCTGGCACACAATGCCACTAGGACAGGAAGCAACTGTTTTATACTAAGAATTAAGCAATCCTCTAAGCAAGTTTTTCAAACATCTTGCAAAGTGTTGCAAGCACTGCTTTTCCATTGCTGTCATTATTCATGGGTTCATGCCAAGTCTGTTACTGAAAAGTCATGTTTAATCTGTGTGAGTGACTTCTGCCGGCTGAAATGAATGCAACCAAACCAATCACTTCTTCACAATGTAACTGATAAACCTCTCAGAACACTGTTTTATGCATTAGGCAACAAAGAAATCCAACTGGACATTTTTTACACAACAATATGAATTGTGAGCAGTAATGCTGTGCATTAGGGCTACAGGGATCTGTTTGTGCTACATGCATTCATGCTGAAGTTTCAAGTCTAAACCCTAGCCTAATCGTTCCGTGTATTGGAATTTCTAAAATTTTTTCAGTTCTTTAATTAATTGTGTGTACCAGAAAAACAAATAACCATTTGCAAGAATAAAGGCGAAAAATCTTTAAGTTGCGTGGTAATTATACATGACACCATTGAGAACTGTCTTTTGCCCTTTCTCTCCTTCCACATCCCATTTAAACTTGCAGATATTATTTTCAAACAGTGTATCTTCACACACAAATACACTGTATCACACAGCTGCAAGGAATTTTGTGTGTAAACACATGTGCATGCACACATTCTCCTTCCTCCCTCCCATAGCCGGACAGGACAGGGATAGACACTACAAAGAAATGGCATTAAATGGCATTAAAGTCCCACAACTACTTCTATGTATTTAGGTATGAATAAATACTCTTGCAAAATTCAGGAATCCCAAGATTCTAAACACAAACTCTTTTCATCTGAGAATTCTTTTGCTGGTATAGATATATGTGGACAATTTTGTTTCAACAGTAAACTTCTTTTTTTCAGGTATGTATTTGTACAGGGCAGACTTAACTGTGAAGACAGCCTGAGATACACCTGAAGTTTCTGGCTATCTTTAAAGACCACCCTCCTAGTTACAAATAGCCTAGGGATGCACTGACTCCCATAGGCACTTCTTTTTCTCTCATGAATAGAAACTAACTTTCTTGTTTTCAAAGACAATATGAACAGCTGAATTCCAAAACTGAACCTCATTCCTTTGAAATAAAGAGAATGTCACATTCTGGTTTTCACTTGAAAAATGCTGTTGCCAGCAACAATGCTGCCATGCTGACTTTGCCAGCAACACATTATTCAGATGTGTACTTGTGTCCTGGTTTGAGGGACAGATGTCTGTTAAGGAAGG
>VZTR01014234.1:392560-425404 GCA_013400775.1 Chaetops frenatus | reverse complement strand
TCCCCTCCCTTCCCTTCCCCTCTTCTCCTCCAAACCTTTCCTCCTAGAAACCTTCCAAGCTGAGTGATTTAAAATTGCATCATCGCAACTGGTGTAGGAGTTGATCCAAACTTCTAGGCCGTAACAGATGCTAAGGAGATAAACAACTGTGGGTAGGGAGGAAATGGGTAATATGTCCAGACTGCTCTTTGTGGAAGGAGTTGGAGGAACAGTAGGTATAAGTTTCCTGTTAAACCAAGGGGACAAGGGGGAAGCTGTAATAGCTTCTCAGTGATGGCTGCAATTGGACGCAAGTTCCACAACATTTTCAGTGTGGGTTTGCTGTTTCTCCACTCCCCCCAGCCCCCCACCACAGGAAGCTCAGGTTGTCTTAAAAATATGAATATCACTTAAAGTCAAAGAGATGTAAGCTCCCAGGTAACTTTGATACTTCAAAATTGCTCTCCACTGCCACACAGTTTGTTCCGGTCTGTGCGGTACTGCAGTGGACCAAGGACTTCACAGTCTCCCTCTGCTGCAGATTGGAAAGTAATAGCTGAACCATCTCTGGGATTTGAAATCAGACTATGCCTATACATGTACTTTTTGTTAACTACAGGGCTACTGATCATTTTACAGGTTATATCGGGCAGAGTTTGTAAGGAGGTAACAAATGCCTGCCTGCACATGCATGCTAGACAGAGGAAGCTTCTGAGATGACTGGATGCCCAAGATTCAGATATGGAGCTTGAGACAATGGTCTAATTTCTTAGTGGATCAGCATTTTCCAGGGTGATCTGTTTTCTGATAATCTAGTTTCATTAGTATCTGAAGTTGAGGTGCCTCAAAACATTAGTTGCTTTTGTAAAAATCTTTTGCTGATAGACCAATGTTAAAGTAATTGGTAGGCCTGTTGAAATGAGTGGAACAGTGTTTGAACACTGGTTAGAGCATACTGGATTATTCTGTTCTAGACCTCATCCAGAAATAAAGGCTTTGATGGGATAATTTCTGTGGTCGGAGTTACATAAGTTTCTGATGTTCATGATAGTCAGTTCTGGGCTCCTTGTGACAATTTAGTTTACTGATGCTATTGTAACTATTCAGTTTAAAAACTATTCTTTTGATAGACTTGTCCCTTGAAGATCTTCCAGCAAGGTGTTGGCTTGGAGGATTTGTTGATCTATCCAAGTTAAGAAAATGGTTGCATTTGGATGTAAGATACACAGCATGGTCGTTGTGACTGTCTGAAGATTGTGATCTTGACTGTGTTTCCAGTGAGTTTCAAATGTCAGATTACTGATTCAACAGAGAGGTAAAATAAGTTTAAAACATCTTTTACACTCACCAGCCTTAGATACTGCTTAAGAATTGTTTAGAGTTTGAGGAAGCTGCACCTGAGTGGATTGTCTCTCTCCTCTGAAGGCATGGTGATACTTGCACCAGAAACTCAGCTAAACTTCAACTCTGCAGCATAGTTACTTTCTGGTTTTTCTCTTTCAGGACAGGAATAGGGAATCCTAAATTCAGTAGTTTCAAATCACAGCTGAGGTATGATTGCAGAGTTAGGAAGTTCAGATAGGATGCTCTAGTACATTTTATATATAAAATTCTTTAGTCTTCTGACATATTTTTCTCCACATTTTTCTGAGAAAGTTGTATTTTTAAAATATCCTCTCCTTCATCTTTTGCAGAAAGCTAGTGAAATCGAGGTTTTTCTCCTGGTGCTCAAAGACCCAGGAAAACAGTATTCAACTTGGCAATTGTTGGATGCTTCACAGAAGAGGCATCCAATATCAGGGATGACTTGTCATAGCACCGGTATGGTTAAGGATGGATTCTGTTCAGGAAAGGGAAGGTGTGCTTGGTTTTCCTGCAGTAAAAGCAAGAAAACTGCAAGCATGAAAAATGGTCAAGAAGTGAGGAAAGACAAGAAGTCTCTTAAAAATATATACTAAACTGAGTTTGTACACTTCCACAATAATCCAGATCTCTGAGTGCTTGAGAGTCTGCCAGCATTGTTTCAGGTTTCTTGCCATTTCAACATAGAGGACCAATTGCCAGACAGGGAATACAGGACCCTGTAGCAAAGCACTGTCTGTGATAGTGGGAAAGAGTTGGTATTGCCCTGATATTTTTCTCCTTAGGAGCTATCAGGTATGTCCATATTCAGAGAATTTCTTTGAGATTTCTGTAGAACAATTTTTGCCTCTTCCCCAGAAGATGTAGATTAGTATTTCCTTTTACTGGAATGTTGATCACACTCTTATCAAGTAAACACCAGTTTTGGTTGCAAAACTATCTCATAATATTTCTACAACCCAAAAAGAAGAATCTTCAATGATGTCTGCAAAAATAACTGAGCACTCAAGGTTAACAGACCTAAAGCAGGCTTTGTAACTCAGTATCATCTTCTTTGCACAGTCCTGAGAGAGAACATCTACTCATAAAGTGATTACTGTATTTGATTTGCTTTAGACTAAAATAAACTTTCAGTATCCCTGGGGTTTTTTTCTCCTGAGTCAGATGAGGGGGGCACAGAATACTCTGCTCAGCAATTTGTTTCTAGACTAGGCAAAATAATAAAATTTTCATAGTGTATTCCCTCCCAAGTGCTGAAATGGCTGGGTTCCTCTCCATTTCATCCTCTGACCTCTTCTCAAAAGAGGACAGTGACAGTGCACAGCTTTGGCACGACACCCAAAGGCACCACCCCAAACCTAAACACAGCTGCTTGGTCTAAATTTAGATCTACTGACCCTTTGACAGATATGGGGAACTATGTACATTTGCGTAAAATGTTGCTCAAGACATGATCATGGTAGCTGAATTGTCCCTGGAAAAGTCCGTGTGTCCGTTCACTGATAGAGAAGGTGCAGCGCATTGTTAACATGCATGGGTCTGTTAACATGGGTGGACTTGCAAGGGCCTGACCCTGAGCCAGGGTAGCTCTCTGCCACTCCAGGCACAAAAAATAGGGATGTGCAAGTAGCTCACTGAGCTGGCTTGAACATGAAAAGAGGAGGGTTTGCAAAGAAGGGCTAACTTTCCATTCAGGGCAAGGCAAATTTAGGTTCCCTGAAGCAATGTACAAAATAATTCATCTCCCTGCCTTTCCCTGAACCACAAAACCAAGGGCACTTCATTGCTCCCAAGTGGTAGTTTTGTTCTTCAAGGCAGCGGCTGTTGCCTTCAGCTTGTACCTGACCAATACTCTCTGTGCGTGTTCAGATTTCACAGGCTTTTCTCTTGATCAAGCAAGCTTAAAACTCCCCCTCTGACTGCAGTTCACTTCATTTATATGTAATTGATCACCTTGTCTGGTTTTTAATCATGTTTTTGAACTTTTTAAGCCCTTTGCCTTATCAAGGGACACCCACAGTAACTCCCAGGTAAGGACAACTTCCAGCTTCATGGCAGAGCCTGGCTGCCTCCTCCGTCTTTGTGGAGTTTCAGTCTTCCTGTTGAATCTCAATATAGTCAGTCATTCCTCTTCTCCAAAACACTAATCTTTGCAGATGCATACTCCCTTCGTGTTCTCCCAGCTGACATGTGTGACTGCCTCTAGCTAGAATTTTGTTGCATTAGTTGGGGCCTGGTTAACACTCATGAATTTCACTAAAGCATGAGTTGTAGAAGGATTAGAGAAGGGAAATGCCTTATAAATGTTAGGATATCATATATCTGAGGCTTTGGTGTTCTTGGATAACTGTTGCTGTGTGGAGAAGAGGGTAAGCCACAATGATTGTGCCTGTGGTCTTTTTGAAGAATGCAGCTTCATAGCTTCCAGTCTCACCGCTTAAGCATGTGTATTCAAAGGTACACTTCAGTGAGCTTAGAATGTTTTCATATATGGTAGTGTTTTTACCTCACTTTTGTGCATTTTTATGTAGGGTTACTTTGCTTTTTAAAATTTCCCTGCTAAATGCCCTTTTACTACTCCCTCATCCTCTAATGCCCACGTTAAAAAAAGCTGGTGAAAGATTTGGTGAAGGGACAAAAAGTTTGAGGATGAAAAATGCTGTTCTTACCATCGTTTGTCAGCAAATCTTTCTCTCCAGTTTGAAAGTGTTTCCAGCTTACTTCTCAAAGCAAAGAAGTGCCGATGAAGTCTATTACCAGCAAACCTACAGTAGTTCCCTTAGCTTCTCCAGCATGCAGCCAGTAAAAGATGCAGGGCATTTCCAGTATAGGAAGCTTGGATTACACATACACATGGAACTTGAGAAACAGGTTTAATATGACATTTCCTGACAGTGCTCTTTCTCTTGCCTTTGAAACTTTGTTTTACTTGTAGTGCACATGATGAACATCAAGCAGCCAGGTAGTTAACTGTCCCTTGGAAAAACAACTTGAATCCAGTACAAAATGTACCAGGAAGTGTCACAACAAAGACAAGAAATATGAACTAGACCAGCCTCGTGGTTTGGTTACAGATCATTTCCTACTGAAACACAAATTTAGAAAGGTATATAAAAGGCACGTAGCTTCAAGTATATATTTGAGGGCAGTATTTGAACCTATCATTAAGCAATGCATCTTTGCTGGTCCTTTAGAAAATTCCTGTAGGTAACTAACCGGAGGCTACTGGGAGAATGCACAATGGAGCAAGAGCCACTTTTTGTACCTGGAGAGGACATATTTTGTTGGTTGTTTTGTTCACTTGTTTGATTCCGTACAGTTTGATTTCACTTCAGTCCCTAGAAAAACATGTTGATGTGCTTTGCAATGCAGTGAAGCACAGTTCCCTGCTCCGTTCTGCTGAGGACAGGCTGTGCACGCGGACGGGTGCTGGCACTGGCACGCGCGGTGGGCACCTCCCCCAGACAGCAGCAGGGAGAAGTAGCAGTCATGGGTGATGACATGGGTGGAGCTCCTCACACCAGTTGTCCCATGGGAGATAGCTTATCTGTGGACACCCATGTTTCTGGAATAATATCCATTTGATTGAAAGCCAGAATTAGAGTAGGGAAGAAATTGGCTGCCAAGGGCTGATTGGCACTTGAAGTCAAAGGAAGCAGCATGGACCCTGCAGGGAGGATCTCCTTATCCGTCAGCACCAGCCTCTCTACCTGCAGGTGTGCCCCAGCAGTTCCTGCTACTACTCTTCCTTCTGTTATTTTTGTTTCCCTTTAAAAATGCCCTCTAACTTCCAGTATTTTACGCACAGAGACACCGCAAACTCTTGGTTAACTGGTCAATGCAGTGCTATATGTAGAAAGGAGAGAGCAAAAAAGTGATTTTTAAGAGCACTTGGGTGCATCTGCTTTTTCTGTAGCTAAATAAGTAGTTAGCTTGATCAGTCTCCTCTGTGTTCTGTTGTGTCATCTGAGTTATACTGAAGAAGGGCTCAAGGCATTGCATAACTAATTATGGTTCCTCTGCCCAGACCTTTTGTTGTCATTTTTCACACCCACACAATCCTTCTTGTCACTTCAGGGCTCATAAGGGAAAGATACTATTAATGGAAACATAACTTAAATTACAGAATTGGTCTTAGTTGTTTGTTGTCAAGTCTGACTGGTGAATAATGACTCCTTAAATATTCTGTGGAAAAACAACTTTCATTTCTGAGAATTTCATCCTCCACCTGCAGTGTTCTTGTGGGGTGAGAACAGAGCTGACACCACAGTAAATGACCATGATGTAAAAAGGGAAGGGGGAAGGATTTCAGTTCATAAAGCCAAGTGCTGAAATTTTCATGTTTTTACAAAACAGAATAGCTGTCATGTCTTATATCAGAAATAACAGGTGGGATTGCTGACAATATTCTGTTTTCTGACTACCTATGTAAACAAGAAGAGATCCTGTCTGCATTTGTTGACACAGGTTGGCATGCTGAGGTGATTTATTTTGGCCTGACACGTGGTGTTCTTTCATCTTATTCTGCCTTTTTAGAAACATTTTCTATCACTTTTTAGAAAGGATGGTGTTAAATTTTTTTTCCTCACCATTACAGTGATAATTTACTGTTCAAATCAGGCAGGTATGATTGCTGATTGAATAGTTATTATGTCTTTGTGAGAACTCTTGGATTCTAAAGCTACCATTTAAGCATCTACTAATATCAATAAAATACTTTTGACTTGTCTTGGAACAACAGGGGAGCCATGAAAACAAAAAAATTACATGCACCTATTTGCAGCAACTTGAAGAGAGATCTTTCTCTACTCTTGGCTACAAGGAAGACATTGCATGACACAAACCCAAAATATTGGGCTTATTTTCAAAGAAAGTCTAAAGGATGAGTTCTTAAAGGCAGGTATATGCCACAAGATACAGTTTAGTACTTACTGGGATAAAAGGTCAAATCCCGTTAAAAATCAAAGGGAGTAAGGGAACTCTATTGTTTAAATGCCTCAGAAGCTTCAGTGTGATTTGTCATTCTCTGTTACTCTCTAAATACCTTTGATAACCAGGTCTTATGCTTTTTACTTCTTTAAAAATCCCAGTGGAGAAGAATATTTCTTAGGAGGTGAATGCCCCCTTCCAAGTGGAATTATGGCCCAGGTACTTAGACCTATGCCGTTGACAAAGTCTCACAAAACTGAAAGGATTTTACAGCTGGGAGGGAGTCCCATAGCTAAAAGAGAAGATAAATTGGCAGTGGATTGAAAACAAATTACTAATTGTTCCCATGCATCTTTTTTCCAGCTGCCTATTTCTCTGTCCTTCGAAAGCCACCCTCTACGTCCAGTTTCCCAGGAGGTCTGTTTGGTTTCTCCTTTCAGCTCACTATCAACTTTTTCACTCATCGCAAAATGCCTCCCTTCCATCTCCATGTCGCTCAACTCTTTCCAGGGAAGTGTGACACTGTCTGCTCTCACACCATCCTGCCTTCCTGCCTGCCCCGGCACAAGTCCGATGCAGAGGCAGCAACGCTGCTCTTTAGTGATAAATTATATCATCACTTCTCTCCCTTTCAACATACCAATTTTTTTTTTTTCTACGACTTGCCTGAATCACCTTTAGCCATAGAATACTGAACAGATGTTTTAACATTAATTTCAAATGCTCTTCAGAAAATCTCAAGTGAAATTCCCAGTAAACCTCAGAGAGCACAAGGGACCCAGCCAGTGCCCCGCTTTTGAGTAATTTTTCCACACTCCGGATAGATAAAAAAGGAGTGAGGGAAAGCTGTCCGTTCAGTGACATCAAAGAACTCCACACCCCTTCCATAGAAAAAAGGATTTGAATTAAACTTCCCTGAATTGTAATAATGTGTACAAAGGGAATAAAATCCAGAGCCTTTTAAGGTCACCTCCAACCAAATTGAAGTAAATTTATTAATGAGTAATTTCTTAATGGTGTTAGAAGAGCCAGTGAGAAATTATTACCATGAGTTATTGTAAAGCTAATTAATGTCTGCATAGGTGTGTACATAGCTATGGATGTGCACAGAAATTATTTCTACAAAAACTGTGTCAGGTAACTGTTTCAGAAACCTGTACAAAATCTGAGTATATTCTTAATCAGAGCACATGAAAAATACAGTTTACAGGTATTTTTCACATCATGGTTGCTCCATAAGTGATTTTCTCCACTATAACAAGGGAGGGACAAGAATCACTCTCACAAAAATAGAAAACACTGATGGTTTTTGTTTCCGGTATAAACTTAAATTATACCCTGCCCTCCTTATTAGTCGGAATTAATAAAAGTCCTTACTATTTCTCCTGGAGTGATTTGTCTCTCCTGTTGTGTCTCCTGCATTGGGGCACTTTTCACTAGTTCTCATATAGCAGGCAGACTTGCAAGAAGTACTAAGTTTGAACAGGGAGAGATTTTCTTTGTTAATTAGACCTATAAAATTTCTGTGAGGACCCAGTGTGAGTCCGGTGCCCTCAATGTCCATCAGCTCCCACTGGCAAAGTGAACTCTGCACCTGAACTGAGCCCCTGCCATGAGCTGCACTGCTGAATGGATGCACATCCTGGCTACTCAGCCTGGTCTGCAAAGGGACATTCATTAAGCAGTACAGCTGCAGCTGTCCAGGACATAGCTCTGGAGAGCTTTAGTGAAGATTGACTGGATCAATATCCCTGTCATTACTTATGTCAAGTAATGAACTCCATCATTACCTGTATCAGCGTGCCCAATGGCATGGTAATTTGTAGGTGGTTACTCATAATATGCAGGGTATAATATATTTGTACAACTGGGTTTTTTTGTAAATACATTGTGAGGACAAGCCTTAGAAATACAAACCAAAAATATTCCAATATATGCAATAATAAATACATATATATGTAAACCTGAATTCCCTCTTCTTCCATTGCATAAGACCAGCAGGCATGAGAAGAAAACAATACAATTTCACTTTTTATAACTGCAGAGATTAGAAGCAAGGATGTGTAAAGAAGAGATCTCTGTCACAGAAAGAGGGCATATTGGCAAAAAGTGAATTCTGAGGAAGCTGAACTTTAGGGGCCTGCATTGACCCTTTTGAGTCACATTAACAAGAGTTACTCTTGACTTCAGCAGGAATTAATGCGCAAGCAAGGGGGAATACCCAAGAGCACATCATGCATCTAGACAACATGATAGAACTTGTTGGCTGCTTTGGAAGAAAAGGGCATTTTCACAAATGGGAATTGTTTTAGACAAGTCAGGATTCACCTGCCAGCTGTCCTTCTCCTGTTTCTCCTTCATCCTAAACTGATTATGTTGCTTCTGTGGCAATAGTTTTGTCTTTGTCCTAGGTATTTATCTTATAGCAATAGTGCCATCTTCTTTTACATTTACTGCTAGCAGTACCACAAACCAGCATCCTGTTTGCCTTCTTTATTGCAGCTGCATACGGGGCGGAAGGCTTTAGGGACTTTCATGCAATAATTCCCAAATCTTTTTCCAGTAAGTATATTGAAACTCAGTTCACTACAGAGCATTTCCATCTAGTTCCTACTTCTATGGTTTTTGTTTATGTCATTTCACTTCTGATTAATGTATGTTTGTCTGCATGCAGTTTTTTCACTTGTATTTTGTTTTAACTTAACAGAAAATCTGCTTCGAAAGCCACCTTCTCCAAATTCCTGGCAGGCAAGGAGCCTATAATTTTTTAGTATAAATATATATTTATTATTTTTATAACTGAAAGGAAAAAAATTACATAAAAATTGTGGAAAACCTTGTCATGTGTTCAAGCCAAATACTTCTGTTGCTTCCATTTGCCATGGTGAAAACAGCAGTAAGAGGTTGTAGCCCACTAAATTTGCAGAATCACTTCTGTTTAACCAGTCATACGATCTTTTAAAGTCATTGTTTGGTCATTGATTTTTTTTTGTATATCACTAAATTATTCCCCTTTTAAGAACAGTTTTAAAGGAAAACTGCAATTTATGATATGCATTTATTCTGTTTTGCATATGATTTCTATTAAAAGTGCAATACTTGAAAAAATGTTAAAATACCTAGATTGGTAGACTTTTTAAAAGGTGTTCAGTCAAACAGTATTCATAAATGTGAACTTTTGGCTTCTGTTTCCCAGTAGGATTTTGAGTCAGATACTCTTCTCATTTACATCCATGCAGTCCTTCTGGGACACCTGTGAGGTTGTAGGATGTATCAGAGAAGAACTTGTCAATCCTCTCCATTTCAAAGGAGTATCAAGGTCTTTCAATCTCTTGGGGTAATTATTGCCCATAGCCTATTGTTATCACATTGCTACACCATCACTTTTGACTGAGGTTACCATAAAACTTGTTCCACAGAAGGAAAATACCTGGACTTTACTGGATGAAACAGACCTCTCATATTCTTAGCTACCCACTAAAGTAAATTCTTTCTTTTTTGGGGGTGGGATGGGATGAAGGTAGAGGGATTTTTACTGTATGGAAAATAAGATTTTTGACAATTAAATCATCTTCTTCAGCCTAATGAAAAAGTATTTTTTCACCAAAATCACCAAATTAGAAAAGAAAGAAATAACAGCAAAATTTTTTTTTTTCTTCTACATAAAACATCATACAATCCTGCAGAGAGAAGAGAAGTGAATACTGGCATGAACTGATCTCAATCTTGGCCCTTTTCCTTAATGTTAAAGTTTGCTATGTTCATATCAGGTCAAATTTACTAGTCTTTATGTTATCACATGTTGTGAGGCTATGGCAAATTTTTTTCTGGCTACAAGCAATTGACACTTATGGGATTACAGTAAAAAGGATTTATCCAATAAAGTCCTAACAGTTTTCCCANCCAATTTTTTTTTTTTTTTTTTTTTTTTTTTTTTGATTGGTTTTTAATCGTAGCTTCTAACTCTTGGAATCTTCTATTACTCAGCAATCCTAATCCTGCTATCCTAGAAACACAACTATCACTCCTATAATTTCCTTAAATTCTTCCTTCCATCCTTCTGTACCCTGCTTTCTTTATCAGTGTTTGTACTCTGCTTTCCCATGCAAACCAAAAATTTGGATTCAGTACAACCCTTGGAATCTTCCTGCCAAGTGGAGAAGGTTGCATTTTCTGATAATTTTTATCCATTGAGTTGAGTTACTTTCACAATTGTTTAAGACAAATCCCTATGAAGTGGATTCATTTTAAGTTTCATTCCAATTAGCCTGATTGTCAGAATGAAAGCTATAAACACAAAAATCTCAATGCAATGTAGAAACTGACTTGTAACATTGTTTGGGTTCCCAGCTCCCTGGACGCCTTGTATATGTTTTACTGATATTCACTGTTCATTGCTCCATGTGTTACAAACTCATCACACTGCCCATAGAACTGTAGTCAAGGTCATAGCATTTCTTATTTAGTGATATTGTACCTGCTGTTTAGAAGTTAACTCCTTTCATGTGATTGTTTCTTTGCCACATTATTTGTTCTATAACCAAACTGAGTGGCATCCTGTATTGTTTCTTTCAGCTGGTAATATTAAAATAGAGACTCAGAGTGATGAAGAGAATGGGCGTGCCTGTGAAATGAATGGGGAAGAATGTGCAGAGGATTTACGAATGCTTGATGCCACAGGAGAGAAAATGAATGGCTCACACAATGGCCCAGGCAGCAAGGCTTTGTCAGGAGTTGGAGGCATTCGACTTCCTAACGGAAAGCTAAAGTGTGATATCTGTGGGATAATTTGCATCGGTCCCAATGTGCTCATGGTTCACAAACGAAGCCACACTGGTAAGGCCTGCCATAGTTTTTCCTGTAGTTGACAAGAAATGGCCACATATTAGTAAATAAATATTAGTAAATTAGTAAATTATCTTCTGTATCATGCACGTGTTACCTCTTGTAAGGTAATGCAGAACTGGTGAGCCTTTGGAGTTCAGTTATTTTGGTACATCCTTTTGGCCTGAACAGGAATTGAGACTTCTTCATGGAAGTCCATCTGTTGGGCTAGAAATTGTGCTGGGGTTTTTTTTGTTTAAAACAACAACAACAACAACAACAACAACAACAACAACAAAAAGGCAGGCAAATTTAAAAGAAAAGTAAAAAGATCTTGTTTAATTTCTAAGAACTTCTGAAGAAAAACCCATTTGTAGCTAACTCTGAAATTAACCCACTTATAATGTTTCCAACAAAACAAATAATGAGCAAAGCTCATTATGGATCAGTGACTATGTAAGTGATTGGCAAAATACATATTAAGAGAACTGTATTGACAGACTTAGTCAAAAAAGACATACATTTCATGTCCAGTGTTTCACAAAGTAACAAGTATTGTCACTCGGCAAACGTGCACTAAAATGTTACCACCGGGACACTAAAAGAGACATGTAGAGATTTTGCGTTCCATAAGGATGGCTTTTCATTATACAGTGCTGTGAATATTCTTGCCTCAATTTTCTAATACTGAATAGTCTAAAAAATGAAGAGGCTGAAACTAATGAAGAAGTAAAGAGTGAATCTCACCTTGTCTGATGTAAGATGTCTAAAACTTAGGCTTCCAATCTAAACTATAATGTCATTCATAGTTAGAAAAACTAAACTGCATTGTTGTTTCAAAGAAATTGCTTTGAAAATAAATTGGGGATTTGGCATTTTTACATTAATATTCCAATGAGAGGGAATTTTAAAATATTTTTAAGGTAAGAATGATCTGTCTTATAGTTACACTCAATTGAAATAGCTGTGCCTATAAACACATAGATACTTTCTTCCTCCATATCCTCACAGTCTTGCTTAAATAACTTTCCCAGAATTACTAAGTAGTGAGATTAACAAAACGCTTTCAGAGTTTCACTGAGAGGATCCATAAAAAGTCCTGCAGGGTGTTCCATTGCCCTCAGTGTTTGTCACAGTAATTGTGTCTGCTTAAACTATGGAAGGGTGCAATCTGTTAGTGTAACATGGGTTAGCCAGGGTCAGAAGCAATGCTGTCACATTGCCTGCTTCGAAGTACTCTTCAATTCCATGTGATAAATCCCTCTGTCAGGGAGGAGCAGATAATCATTGGAAAAGCCAAAACTAGTACTCAGAAGAGAGGCTGTAGCTTACTTCCTGGATACAACAAAGGGCTTGTTTGTTGATTGTTTCCTTCTTTTCTCTCCTCCCCTCCCCTCTCCTTTCGTTAATATGATCCTTTAAAAATTTATAAAATGAACACATAAAATGACTTGTACGTGAGGCCTTTTAAACAGACCAATGGGCTGAAGAGGATGTAGTGGTTGAAACAGTATGTTGCACTTAGAGGTAGAAGTCTTTGTGCCTGTTGAAGCAGACTGCTTTTTATTTTAAAAAACCAACCAAAAAAAACCATAAAAACCCCACTGTTACTGAATCAGAGGAGCTGTTTCATGTCCCTAAGGGTCCATGGCAGTGTTTGCACCAGGGCTGAATGGCCTGTGTTAGGACACACCTGAGTTTAGGGAGGTGGTGGGCACAGCTGCCTTTATTTCTCATGCACCCCTTGGTACCCAGCCCACTGTCTCTGAACATGAGCTGGGCTGCCTGGTCCCTGTGACAATATCCCCAGGAGCCACCTCATTTGGTGGCAGGTCATTTCCCTGGCACAGGTCTTCAGCTCCCCGAACTTCCTGCTTGGCAGAGGGACCCGTTTGCTTGCCAAGGATGCTTGGGGTGCTACCACACAAGGATTGTCACTTGAAGATTTCTCCACACTTTGCGAGCTCTTCCCTTGCCAAATAGACCCTCTTTTTAATCAGGGAATGTAGTTCAAGCTTGCAGTGGAAGCACCCCACAAGAGGCACTTTGCTCAGAACCCCTTTCTTTTACACTAGATAAAACTAAAGGGTGTGAAGTTTTGTTCCTGGGTCCTTCCATGGCAAGAATGCCTTTGCTTTCCCTCCTGCCTCATCCTAAGCTCCACTCCTGAGCAGCCTCTTTGAATGAGCTCAAGTGGTTTTTCAGGGGCTGGCAAAGGAGTGGAAGTTCAGAGCTGATAGTTTAAATTAAAGGATGTCATGGGGAAACAGTGGTGACTGCTTTTCCTTTCAGCCGCACTGTGAAAATTAAAGTCAAAATGGGATATACTATTACAGACATTTAACTGACTGTGCCAAAGCCCATTTAAATACATGCCTGGTGAAGGAATAAGCCTCACAAATGAATTACTTTGCTGCTAATTCATGTAAAACCTGCATATGCAGTGAGGTTTTCTTAAATAAATATTTGATAAGTGAACAAAACTCTAGCACACTAAAGTGCCAAAATAAAATGACTGCCTGACCTGATAAAAGACATAATTGCTTTTAATGAATACACCTGCCAAGTGCAGATATGCAGAGCAGCACCTGATATTTCTGCCCTCTCCTGACTGCAGGCAGCTGTAAAGCACTGACTTCTTCCTAGCACCTTACCTGTTGCTTATATCTGCAGAGCAAATCCCAACTCACAGATGCCTAGCTCTTCTCTCCTTCCCTTTCAGCACATTCCTTTTCTCCAGCTTACCACTGTCTTGTTTGGTGTGTAAGAAAAAGGCGTTCTTGAAAGGAGAAAGGAACTCTGGCTCCCTGATGCTGAAACCTCAGGGTATATTCAGGCTTCTCTTGCTCACTGTGCATATATCTGCATATACGTGCATATCTGTGCATGTGTGTGCATAGGTGTATGTATTGCTTCCTTACATGTACACTAACTTAAGTCACCAGTTAGTTCATTCACATACTGTTACTTTGTTCTGAATTTATTTAGAAATAAATTCAAATTTATTTAGAAAATTAATGTCCATTTAAGGGAAAAAAAAAAGAGAGCTCTGCAGCTTTCTGAGTGTTAGGTGATCTTGTAATTTTTTAAGAAATTAGAAATATTTTAACTAAGATTATAAATATTCTTCACTGAATAAGTGGTTCAGGGGCCAAGTTCCCATGAAGGCTTGCAAATCTTTGCAGTGGTGATAATGGTTGATTGAATTCAGGGTCCCATTGCAGTCTGTGTTCCTGGCCCTATATTTGGTCATGGCTACAAGCCCAGGACAAGTATGCACTCTTCAGACCTGGAGAAAAAAGCACACTGTTTAGACTGTTTAGAAAAAGAATCATTATGTATTTTCATCCTGTTCCATCCTCATTTTTGGAGGTATCACCACACCCAGTAACCCTCCATCAGTGGTTGTCAGCATCTTGACAGGTCTGGGAGTTTTGCTGGGCTCGTAACGGAGACATTCCTCATCCCAGTAGTTGCAGCATGGACAACTAAGGGCCAGCCAAGCTACACATAGCTTCAGAGTCATGAGTGCAGGCTCCCTTACATCTGATCCCACTCTAAGTTCTGTAGAGGTGTTTGGCACGCAGCAGTCTTGTTTGGAATTCTCCATCCATCTTTTCCACCTAGGGAAGGCTTCACCCTGTAATTGGGAGAGCTGTAGGCTAGAGATACATTGCATTCTTACTTTGCTTTACATTTCATTCCTGGAGTACTTTTATGATTCTTGTTTTCTCTTCTTACAGTCCTCTGAATAAAAATAACAGAAATGAATGCTAGAAAAGCTGCTTAGTAGGAATTAACTACTTCTTCTGAATTTTTATCCCCCTTGCCGAGCTGGCTTCTTCCATTTACTGTTTCAGTCCATTTCTGAAAACCACCTCCTACACTAAGTCATTGCCCCAAAGGTTAAGGAAAATAGAGTGACACACACCTGTTTTCTTTTCCCCCTAACCATACCCTGCATGGCTTATGAAGTGCATTGCAAAGTCCTGTAAGGCTTATGCTGGCATTTTTGCATGCCACCCCAGCTGAACCAGATGTGGGTATAGTTTATATGAACAGAGCTACTTGACAGGGACTATGCTGCTCTGCTTGAAACTGAGCAATGAAAATGTCGTGCCATAAAGGGGATCCATTTTCCTGTTAGATGAATGCCAAAGCTGTGGGCCCTGATGGCAGAGTTTTCATATTTTTGGGTTGGGACAGTGCTGCTGTCTAATTGATCTTTAGCTGTTCTGCTGCATTACCCAGAAGTCAAAAATTATCATGCTGCACATGTATGCACATGTATGGACATAAAAGGTCATCATAGGTGTGCAAAATAATACATGATGTTTCTACAATATTATTGTTACAAAAATAAAATCAAAACTAAAACCAGGTAATCTCTGGGCTGTTTCTAAAGTTCTTTATACATTATAATTATGACAACAGATTGAGCTGATGCCTAAGAGAAACAAAATTCAGGAAATGTGTTTTAAAGGCTGGTTCAACTTAGTTGGGTGCTGTACAGAAACAGCCATGCAGAAGCAGTTCTTGCTGAGAGAATGCTCTTCTGTATAAATTTTCTTTTATTCCTATCTGGTACAACTGGAAACATATTTTATTTCCCACTGATTTCAGAAAAGGCCTTATCCATCTTAAATCGAAAAACCAACAAAACAAAACAAAAAACACCGAGGAAAAAAAAAAAACCCAAACTAATGAAACATCATCTTGATTTTAAACAGCACTAAAAAGCAAACAACAGCCATATTAATTTTTGCAAAGGCTTTGATTCACTTCCTTGATAATAGGCACCAGTTTAGATAAATCAAGGCTGTGCGTCTTCAAGTTTTTCCACATCTGTCCAAAGTGTGGACCATCAAAACCTGTTTGTGCAGCTCCTCTGTTCATACCTTACCTAGAGAAGGGTTGGGACTTAGGCATGGAAGTACAAGGCTTCCTTTGCACTGTCTTAACTTCTGTGATTTTACTCTCTAGCTTTCTCTCTTTTCTCTGTCTCTTTCCTGATTTGGCTGCTTAGGGACAGACAGGTAATGGAGAAGAAATTGAAAGGGAAAATACAGGGAAAATGTAAATGAAAAGAAGTTATTATAACTGTTATAATGAAGTGCCTTTCATTTAAATATAAGAATGTAACGCTGAAATGAACTTGTGATCCTGAAATGCATTTTTAATGAGTTTCCTTTTTATTTTGCTGCTTCAGTGGCATATTTTAAAGACCCTTTGAAAAAAGCCACATTAAAAACCCCACCAAATGCCACAACATGCAAAATTGGATATTGGTTTATTCCAAAACTGCTGATCAGGAAGAGTGGCTCTTCAACACAAAATGTTGCAGTCACTTTATTTAAATGAGTTTGAATTTGCATTGTGATGTGCCATTCTGATTTAGAAAAAAAAAATTAGATTTTCAGATCAAATTGACCCAGCCAGTGAAGCATTAAGAAACTGGCAGGTTTAGTCTGAAAGCCTCATGTTATATCAAACCTGCAGCCGGTGGAAGTCACAGAGCAGCAGTGAGAAAACAACTTTCTCCCTGAAATCTTTCTCTTGTTACCGCATAAGATTTTTTTGTTCTCACATATTTTCTCCTTCTTCCCATAGGAGAACGCCCTTTCCAGTGCAATCAGTGTGGAGCCTCCTTTACCCAGAAGGGCAACCTTCTGCGCCACATAAAGCTGCACTCAGGTGAAAAGCCCTTCAAGTGTCACCTGTGCAACTACGCTTGCCGCCGCAGGGATGCCCTCACGGGACACCTGAGGACTCACTCAGGTAAGTGAAGGTTTGGGAATAACCAGGGCTGCTTGTGACCAAACCCGCCGAGGAGATGGGGGCGGCCGCCAAACCTGCCAGCTCTTCTCACCCTGTGGAGCTGAGTAGCCCCATTTTGGGGTTAACCAAGCTGTAAGCTGGCCACAGTGAGTTAGCAGCAAAGAAATGACTAAACACATGTCACACTCACGACCCTTCACCAGAAGAACTGGGTTTTTTCCCATACTTCTTGGCTGATTCAAAGTTTCTGTATTAGGGTTTCATCTTACAAGCCTCGTGTGAGTAATCCATTTCATGGAAGTACGAACATGACTTAAGTTGATAAATGTTTTAGGGTTAGAGATAATATAAAGTTGAAACGGAGTCTCATATTCATCCTCAGCCTAAGGAGTGAACACTGCCTACAGCATTTAGCAGGAGTTGTTTGTTGCACATTGTTATTACAAGTACTTTGAAAGAGAGAGTGGGGAGAAGAGAGAGGGTGGGAGAAAGAAAGATAATAATCTTCCACAAAAGAGGACTCTGATGGAGTTTTTCAGTGTCTGTCTCAACAGTAATATGGAGATATGAATAAATATTTTTTAATAGCTGCACTTTCCCGTTACCATGAACCTCTCATTGTTTGACAGAAGCCACAGTCATATACCTTCTGTGAAGTAAAACCAATTTAGCACATTTAAAGTGGCTTTAAAAGCAGAGTGCTATCTCATCTAGTTTCCCAAGCTAAGCTGCAAATGCAAATTGCTATGTGGATGGGAGACCTCCAATACACATTGCTGGAATTGACACTGGTAACGTTACTTGTGAAAGTTGGTTTTGGGTTCTGGGTGGCAGAAGGAGAGCTCTCAAAGTGATTTTTTTTTGTGCTCCAAAAAATTAGGGAAATTGTTCTCTAGCATATGCATTGACTAATAAGATCCTTAGGGTTGATCCCAGATTTCCAAAATAAGTTCCATTTCTCCTGTTTGTTCCCAGCCTTATTGAGGAAAGCACATATTTTAAATTATATTTTGCCTGCCTCCCCCTTGCTGTTACTGGTTTTCATGGATGCACAATTTGAAACATGGCTTTTCTTATATATATATATATATGAAATTGCACCTAGATACTCTTGGCAAACTCTGAGGATTCCATAGTTAAAAGAGACAATGCATAAATTATAGGTAATGATTAGTTCCTGCAATTGGCTAAGTGACACCAATACATTATAATACAAGTTAGATGTCTGAATCTGATTTTCATCTAAGAATCTGTAAATAAAATTCAGAAATTAAACTGTGTAACTATCTAAAATTGTGAAATCACATATAAAGTAACAGTCTTGTCATGTTAAGACAGAAAATTCAAGTCCAAAAGCACACAGAACAGTATTTTGGTGAAAAATTCTTAGAACTAGCTAGATCTGGATTGATGTAATACAGAAAAGAAATTGTCATGCCATTTCTCTTGAATTTCCAGAAGCAGAAAACATGAAAAATCTAAGATTGTCTTAAAAGAGTTGAGCTGGTTCTGTTTACACCAGAACTGACCTCCAGCCAAGCAAGTCACTACCCACACCACCAGTCCATCCCTTGGCAGGCTCTGTGTGACTGGACACTACTCCCAGACCTTTGAAGGTGTCTCAGTTTCTGTATAACCTGTGTAGAAACTGTTTTTAAAGATTTAATGTCACAGTCTTTATCTGATCTGAATCCTCTAAAATCAGTTTGCAGCACCCATAGAACTGGCCTGTTGATGTAAAGATATACAACCAGTTTTCCATTAACTGTTTTTCACTTAGATTTTTTAAATTGACAAAATCTTTCTTCACCGCAGTATGGCTCTATTTTTGGGGTGGGCTTTTTATCTCTTGTCCTTACGATTGCTAATATGCTGTTGAATGCCTTATCTGAATCTCGTAATGAATTGTGTTTTCTCCAGTCGGCAAACCCCATAAGTGTGGATACTGTGGTCGCAGTTACAAGCAGCGCAGCTCTTTGGAAGAACATAAAGAACGCTGCCATAACTACCTTCAAACCATGAATCTCTCAAGCAGCATCTATCCAGGTAATAAAAGTGCCCATTTGGGGAATAACACTGTCCTGTCATGAATGCAGAGAAAGGAGTGCAAAAGAATCAGTAGTACCATTTGTGGCAACTTTTGCTTTGGGGAGGTGCACAATTCCTGCATATGTATGATACTGTGTCTGGATTTATTCTTTATTTGATAACATTTGGCTGTTGTCTCACTTTATTTAGCTCCAATAAAAAGTCAAATTACAATTCAAACATTGCAGGGCCTGGAAAACATCAGTTTGTCATTTCAAGACAATATGGCTACATCACCTCACTGCCTTCTCTTGGAGGCCTATATTGCAATACACTTGTGGATGTATTTTTAATAAAGACTTATTGCTGGTGTTCTAGGTAGGGCTGCAGAATGTTCTGCACTGCACATCTCCTCCCCTTCCCAGGCATGGCTTGAAATGCTTACTTGACAACAGGGACCATCCTATCTAATAAGGATGAGATATCTGGCTTTGATCTCACTCTGCCAAGCAAGAGGACATAAAGCCAGAGAGATTTAATTTAGGCAGTTTAACTTGAGACAGCCCAGAACGGCTAATAATTTGTTGACAGCCTTTTTCCCAAGCTTCCCTTTAATAAGAAACTGGGTGGAGGTAAGGACCTGTGTTGAGACTAGTGTAATGAAGGTAAAGTCCATTTCTTGGAGAATATGACAAAAAAATATGCCCTGAAAGAGAGCAAGTAGATATTGGGGCTTGGATTATAAATTTTTAACAAAGATCAAGAAGATCTGTATGGGATTGATCACAGTAATTAGCTGTACAAAGTCGTCTTGCATGTGCAGTTTTAGATGGAAAAGATCCAGCTTCTCTTTTGGCGTTCAAACCCAGCCAGTAAGTTTCATTTCCTGCATACCTTTTTAATCCCATCAATACATGTTATTTGGTTTGTCAAATGACAAAAATTGAATGTTCTATCTGCCCTATCTGCAATGATGCTTCATTTAATATTTTATATCTGTACAAAACCTGAATATGTTTTTACATGCTATCAAATAATGTAAAGTATATGCACATAATGATAGCAGTGAAGACAACTGAGATGCTTCTGCAGACAGCATGTTAGAGCAGCGCCCTTTCTAATTTCATTGAGGGGCTGGAGAATATATGAATAGAAAACCTCAATGTAATAATATACATAATATAAGCAGCAATACTTATTTCTCAAAGAGGTGACGGGATTTAGAAGCAAATATTCTGGTTTGGGATTTCAATCTTCAGTGTCTGGCACATGGATTTAAGTGCCTGCACACTGAACTTGAAAATCTATGTTAATGAGTAGCTGAACTACTACGAAAGTCTTAGTAAGATGAAACTGATGTCAGAAATCATAAACTTCAATAAAAAATGAAACACTTTTAGAGACTGACCTTCGTTTAGATCAAACCCTGACAGGAGAGCTTGCACTAGCTTACAACTAAATATCTAATAACTCAGTGGAATAAAAACTTGAGGAATTAATGCTTTGAAAGAATCACTTCTTGTATATACTGAAAGTATAATGAAATTCCATATTTGATATAATAGGACTGCTATTGAAAATTAGAAAAAAAATTATTTACTTAAAGGTTTAAACCTCATATTCAGCCAAAGACTTCACTCTTAAAGAAATTTAGTCCTCAGTTAACAAACCAATTCTATACAGTTCTAAAAAGTGAAACTTTTCTGCATTTTTCCTAGTATTTTGCATGATGAAAATATAGAAAAGACAGTTGAGAATG
The DNA here is from genome assembly GCA_013400775.1 of Chaetops frenatus. NCBI lineage: Eukaryota > Metazoa > Chordata > Aves > Passeriformes > Picathartidae > Chaetops > Chaetops frenatus. The sequence continues at coordinate 404,745 of VZTR01014234.1, read as the reverse complement.
AGTGAATACCCTGTGAATTTCACTGTATTCTATGATATATCTAGAAAAGCAAGTAGTTATAATATCACTGTTCTTATACTATTTCAAGGCGTAATGTGGATCTATTAGAGCCATTATTTGGACCCTTTTTTTCCTCATCCTCAAAAAAAGTTGGTACAAAAATCTGCCAGAACATCTAATTTGACATTCTGCCACAGTAGGATTGCTTTTTACAGCATTTTAAAAATACTTTTTGCAGTATACATAGAAAAAAATGTTAGTAGAAAGGACCTAAACTTGTAGAAGCTTTCCATCACCTTGTAAATCTAACAAATGTAATTGAGAAAGAACTTAAATAAGGGAAAATTAGAGTAAAAGAGAATAAGAAGAGGAACAAGAGATTGTACTTATATTTTAACTTTTGTTTTCTCTCTTTAGGAGAAGGAAATAGAGCACAAAATTGGAATCTGATGAATTTAATGGCAAAATTCTCATTTTAGAGGACTATAATCTCACTGTCCATGTGAAGTCTTTCTCTTAGAGATATTATCTGGACTTTTGCATTTCAGTTGAGTGAAAGTGTGCTGAAGTCTTACCAGGTTTATATAAAACAACAGGAGAAGTAGTTTATGAAGTTTTAAAAGGGTCAATTACAGTTCTTCAGTCACTGGGAATTTTGGTTTGAAAAGATAAAATGGGGATTTTTTTCAGTTCACAGACACCAAATTATAAAGAAATAGTTACCCATTTGGTAGCAAATTTCAGAGGGTTGCAGTTGCAAGTGCTGGGGATGAGTACATAATTCAATTTGCCCTCTATTTTAATAACAGTTTTAGAAGTTTGGAAATTTGACTGTTGAATGGAACTCACCCTCTCTTGAACCAATTAGAAAAGGAATGTTATTATATCCCAAACAGATATTTTTTTATCATTTCAACTTTAAACTAAAAATCCAGTCTTTTGTGTCCCTCTTGAATGTCTGCTTTAAAACAATCTCTGTCTCTTCCTGAGGTGGTTCCTGAAAGCCTTGGCCAGCACAAGATGCTGGTGTGTGCTTGTTCAGTGGTGGCTATATACCATCAACACTCTTTACTCTTCTGCACCTTCATGACCAAATTCTGCTCATTTCTTGCATTGGTCACAATCTTTAGTGTCTTATGGTGCTGGAACATAATTCCATGGAACACCCTGTGATTGGCATTGGCATTGGCATTTTCACTGTCACTATCACTGTCACTGCAGTATGTGCTGCAGCAGAGACTCAAGAACCAGTTGTGTGCTCCTCAGTTTGGTTGCAGGGCACTGTTGAATAGGACACTTCACCTGCTCTTCCCTCTTATCCATCAGACCTGATTTCATATATTCCAGGAACAATGAAATTTTCACAACCATCCTTTTATGGCTGTGGTGTATTGTCAGAATAACATTTGATCACAACAGTATGTTCTCAGCTACTGGGAAGCACTCAGGTACCAGAGTAATGGGTCCTGTGAACCAGTAAATCCAGTGATAAAACAAATTCTCAGCAGGCACAGAAGGCAAAATGTAGCAGAGTGGGGCACTTAAGTGAAAAAACTCAAAGAGTTACAAGTACAGAAATCATCTTTTGCATCTCCCTTTAATAGCAACTCAGAAGTTCAAGAAAAATGTCCATATCTTAGTAGCAGATAAAAGTAAAATTAACCTCTTTTTCTCCCTTGACAAACAAACAAGCAAACAACAACCAAAAAAAACCCAACAACAACAAAAAACCCCCCTGAAAAAACAAAACAAAACAAAACAAACCCCACACCCTAACAGAAAAAAAAAATTAAAAAAAAGAAAAAACACCAGCAAAACAGTTGTGCTGTGACCTCAGTGCATTCCCTTCCTCTTAAACGCCTGAAGTCAAAAACACCTTTTCATACCTTTTGCATAGTCATTGTTTTGATAGTGCATTTTCATACATCCCTTTTGTTTCTGCAGGAAAGTACTGAAGTAAAATATACTGAAAGTGAAATAGTCTCCTTTTCCTAGAGCCTCACAGTTAAGCTCCTAATTCTACAGAGTCTCAGCAGCAGCAGGAGGTTGGGAAACAGGTTTGAGTGTTGGAAATCAGTGTTCCACTGGATTATTTTATCAATTAAAATTGTTAAACTCTAAAATAGCATCAAGGAAGTAATGAAGTATTTGCTAGGGGATAAAAGGGGCTGGAGACAAGGATTGATGTAGCTTAAAAATACTTCTTCCACTGCTAGAGTTGAGAAGGTTAGCCATTTTTCCTGCTGAGGAAGCAATTATCATACAGGGGGTTTCACTGGGAGAGGTGCAGAGGGACATTGGTGGGAGTTTCAGTGGGAGAGCAGAAAGATGAACTGCTTTGTGTCCAGGATGAAGTTAGGACCTCATTTATTAACAGAAATGCAGAGTGGCTGTAGAACAAGGGTGGAGTGATTATGTGACATACAGGCAGAAACCTTGCAGTTGCTGTCTCATTTTTGTGCCCTAAATGAGGGAAACATGAGCATGTACATAGATTAATCAGTGTGAGGAATTTGTTACCGAGAGTCAGAATTGTCCTGTGTCTCAAATGCTGAGCTCCTTCGTCCAGCTGCTTGGGAGCTAAAAGACATTGACTGACAAACAATAACCTAAGACAACAGTTCCATTAAAATGGAACCTGCCTAACCCTTCTGATGTCATTTGATTTCAGTCATAAAAGACGAAAGTAACCAGAGTGAAATGGCTGAAGACCTGTGCAAGATAGGGTCAGAAAGAGCCCTCGTGCTGGATAGACTAGCAAGTAACGTCGCCAAACGTAAGAGCTCTATGCCTCAGAAATTTGTTGGTAAGAGTTAAACGTTTGCTGTCTCCTAAAAATAAAATAAAATAAAACAAAACCCCCTAAAAAAATCACAGCATTTTTACTTGTGCTTTATAATTTTACTTGGTTTGCTAAATTAACAATATGTATCTCTATAGAAGCAGACACAGAGATGTGTTGGGGGAAAAATATAACTAAACATCTCCAGCATAAATTTTTGCATGTTTAATTTTCCACATCTGGAGATCAATTTTAAGTCTTTTTCCTGCCTTTTTAAAACCTTATGGACCAGATAAAAACAAAATCTGGACAGGTTCTTGAAGTTGCCTTAAGAACCTGAAGACAGGAATAGAAGTTTCCTATTGGGATAGCATTTGACCACACTTTCACAGTTATTTTATTGACTTCTTGAATGACATTCAGATCTGGCCATATTGGTGTTTCTGAAAGCATTTTTGAATAGTTGAACATAGACTGGATAATATTCTTCACCCTTTTAATAAAATCTGTTCATTTTTACAGCCTAAACTGCTATGCCTGAGAACAGTACCTAAATGAAAGGACCTTTGGGTACATTCTGTGAATGATGCAAGAACTTCATGTCCATTTGCACCTAGCAGTTCTTGTTTTAACAATGAAAAATTTGATGTTAAGCCTATAAAAATGAAGTCTACACATTTTGTTCTGTTTTGTAGGCCTGTGCTAAGTAAGGATTACACCAGCTTTGTGAGACACACAGACAATATTTTGCCAGCTATGTAGGGTTAGTCTTCAATAAGTAAAAACATGGGAGATTGAGGACACCATATAGGCTTATCTAGTTAGGTTATTTTTTAATTCTGTGTACATTTTAAAAAGCATTATTCTATAGGAGACAATCAGATTAAAGTCTTTGACACAAAATACACAATTAGAAGGTCTTCAGTCAAAAGTCAAGACAAAAAAAAGACCAGTTTATGGGACAGAAAATGCAAATATACTTTCTTCAACAAGGACACAAGGGTGAAAGAAAAATCAGTATTTCCTAGACAAGGAAAGGGGAGTTTCAGCTATGTCAGGTGGTGCAACAAAAGGTTTTAAATTTAATTTCAAGGCTTTTTTCAAGTCCAAAGACACTAATTGTAGGAGGTAGTCAAGGATAAGTGCTTATGCTTATAAAAGGGCAAATGTTGTAGTAGAGATATTTACCAAAAATATATCAGCTATAATATAGAAGGCCAACCAGACTAGTTTAGACACTCTAGACACTCTTGTTTTTGTTTGCATTAGGCAAGATACTAATTCTATGAAAGTTCCAGGAAAACCAAAAGTGCTAAAATTTAAAAGGTATTACCAAGAATGCTATATGCAATGTATCCTTGGCTGTGGACTGGCTATTTCATTTTCTTTTTCTCTGTTCACCCTGAGAAACAGTAAAGACAGACAGTTTAGCTATGAGTTTTAGGAGGGCATAGTATCCTGTCAGCTTTTCAGGGTGCAGTGTAGGAAGACAATCTACTGATGGCAGATATTTATGGAATTTTGTTAACCTTGAAAAGGAAAAACTTTTCTAACAAGAAAATGCTCCAAAATCCTTTCCTTTCCAATCCTCACTTGCTGCTTCATACAATAGAAAAATTCCTGATTAACACAAGGTTGGACTGGCTGGTGAGGAGAGCTTTTGGCTACTAAAACACATTTATTTCTTCTCTAGATCATCATGTCGTCCCAATACTCATACTGAATTCCAGGGAGAAGGAGCAAATAGCTTCCTTCACATAAGGGAAGGGGTGTCTTCTGCTTCACTAGTTTTTCTTATGACTAAATTAATTACCTTTCAAAAATGAGATTGTTCACCAAATTCAGCCAGTTACCTGTAAAGTTCTTTCTGTATTCCAAACTGGAATAGTTCCCAAACCCAAGAGGCCATCCAAACCAGAGAGCGAGAACTGCATGAAAGGTTGACATATGGTTATAATGTTTAAAAGAATAGGCAGCAAAGAGAGGGATTAAAAAATACTAAGAGAAAAGGTGCCCACATGCACTGAGTACATTTTTACTGTTTAAGTACCTGCAGCAGAATCCTGAGCAGTGCAAACCTTGAAGTGCATCAAACCATTAGTAGTTTAATTTACTTATGCTCTAATAACCACAGAAATGAGCTATTATTTTTAATGAATGCAAGTATTACTGCATTGCCCAGATATAGAAATGGTACCTGCCTACCCTAACTTTGTGTCTGTTTCAGACACTTCGCTTGGAAACAAATTTTTCTTACCAACACTTGATCCCCTCAGCACAACTACCAACTAGTTATGCTACATAAAGCAAATACTACCCAAGAAACTGATATTACAATCATGCTTTCTGGATGCCCAAAATTTTTTTTATAATGACGACCAGTCCCATTTTTCAGTGGTGTGCAATGCCCATGGAATATCAATGATTTTGTCTTCATTTTTTCCTGCTTGAATAAAGTGTATACATTCATATTAGGAGAGTTTTTCTGCATATAATTCAAGAGTCTTTTACAATGCCTATTTTAAATCTTAAGAAACTCTGCCTGAAAAGTATAGCATTATAAAAGATGAATCTGGAATAAGAAAGAATGCAGCCCAAATTGGCAGAAGGATTGGGAAAGAAAACAAGAGGATCTGGAAGCTTGTGTAGGAGAGCAGCTAGAAGGTGTCTGTACCCTACATCGCCTATAGGAACTTATGCAATGTCAGGGTATTTCTTTTTCTGCTTGCAGAGCATGGAACTAGTATGAAACCATATCTTGTGGGAAATGTAGACCGCAGAATTTCCTACACTTTAGCCCCCATCATTGCAAAAGTTTCATGCTAGAAGGTTTTTGGTCTCTTCACTGACTTTCAATGGTCAATCTGAGTAGAAACTGGGTGGGAAATTTCCATGCTTCTGTTAGCATTTCTTTTGACAAATTAGGACTTTCCAAGACCTACCAGTAAATTTCATGTTGATCAGGAAACGGTGAAAGCACCTCATAGAGATGTTTGTGGCTTTCAGTGTTTCCCAAGATCTGAAGAGCTAGAAAATCCATCCAGACTATCAACAATATATTATTGGTAGACTATAGGAGCCTGTGGAAATCTTTTACCTCTTTACATTTGCATGAACTTATTAAGGGCCTGGTAATAACTTTCATGGTTTACATTCTTAGAGAAGACTGCTCAAGTTCACGAAATCAGTATCTGTGCATTTAAATAGTTTTTTCCACTCCTAACTTTTGCCTTCTATATTTTTCTATCTGTCCAGCAATTTGGAGGAAATTGTAGTGAAACTCAATGTTCAATATTGGGGTATCCAGCTAAATATGCATTAGTGCAGTCTGATTTTAAAAAAAAAGTTACAGATTTACCCCTTACTTTTGGCATCCCATCAGAATCAAAGTTACCAGTAACAAGTAATCTTGCTCTAGATAGGCCTTTCTACCTTGTAGGAAAAATATGCTCCTATTACAAATGCACTTAAATTTTTTCCATGATTCTTGGTTACTCCTGTACACAACAATTTTTTGACACAAAATATTTAGGAACATGAGTAACTTTTGGTAATGTATCTAACATGGCTTATGTTAGGTGTATGGGGACGGTGGCAGTACAAAAAACAAAGTTTTTATTGATTTTTCTCCAAAATAACATATGTATCTAAGAAACTGAAGGTCTAAAACTAAACCATATAATTTCCAGTCTAAGAATGCAATATTTTAGGTAAAAATATTGATAATGTGCTTCATGCTCTGAAGCATCTGGCCAAGCTCGCCATGGCTGTGCTGGCACACCAGCTTCACCAGCCACAAAGGCAGTGCTTCTGCTCACTGTAGGAAGCAGAGGAGGGACACCAGTTAGAAAGGAGAAAGATATGGCAAAGCACTAGATCTGTAGCTCCCATGAGTCCCTGTATAATTATTTCCAGAATTTCTTTGATCAATTTCCTTTTCCAAAGCCCTCAAATTATTTTGCAGGTTAAAAAAACAGCCAACCCACCCTTGCTCTGGGCAGCTGTATTAGAGAACTGTGAATACCTCAGGCGGATTTCAGAGATGGATTTGGTCAACTCTCTTCTTCCCTATTTTATTAATCCATGATGCTCATTTCCTTAATCATGTAGAAATCAGCCCTCAACTCCTCGCTGTTTTTCACTGCAGGTGACAAATGCTTGCCCGATCTTCCATACGATGCCAGCATCAACTACGAGAAGGAGAATGAACTGATGCAGACACACGTGATCGACCAGGCCATCAACAACGCCATCAGCTACCTGGGGGCAGAGTCCCTGCGTCCCCTCGTCCAGACACCGCCGGGTGGCTCTGAGGTGGTGCCTGTCATCAGCCCCATGTATCAGCTCCACAAACCACTTGGGGACAGTCAGATTCGCTCCAACCTCCCTCAGGACAGCGCGGTGGAAAACTTGTTGCTGCTTTCCAAAGCCAAGTCTGTCTCCTCTGAACGAGATGTCTCTCCCAGCAACAGCTGCCAAGACTCAACAGATACAGAGAGCAATAATGAGGAGCGCAGTGGTTTGATCTACCTGACAAACCACATAGGTGCCCATGCAAGAAATGGCATCTCTATAAAAGAAGAAAACAGGCAATATGATGTCTTAAGAGCGGGTACTGACAATTCCCAGGATGCTTTTAAAGTGATCAGCAGCAATGGGGAGCAAGTAAGGGTTTACAAGTGTGAACACTGTCGAGTCCTTTTCTTGGATCATGTGATGTATACGATCCATATGGGCTGCCATGGATTCCGCGATCCTTTTGAATGCAACATGTGTGGCTACCACAGCCAGGACAGGTACGAATTCTCTTCCCACATAACTCGAGGGGAGCACCGTTTCCATATGGGTTAAAACACTGGCACAGATTGAGCTTCAACAGCTGCATTACTGGAGCTGCACGAGCCATGACAGCAACAAAGCAAAAGTCAACTGGACAGTAAAAGTCACAGAAGAATCAGAAGTTCAGCAATCTTCTCCCACAAGAACAGGGATTTCATTTTGGTAGCATGCATTGCAACTCAGTTTTCTAAAATGAGTTTTTACTGAAAATGTTTGATCACCAAAAACCTTTAGTAATGTAAGTAGGACCTTTTGTAGTCACATAGCTGAAAGCCCTTCCCTAAACTGATGCTTCTTGCAAGCCCCCCTTGCCAGAACTCTTAAGCACATGCAGGATGCTCCACACAACGAAGACACAACAGGCAGCAGTGGCCAAGCTTACACTCTCTTAACACCCTGAGCATAGGGCTCTTCTACCAGATGTGTGTTCTTTGATTTCTGGTATTATCTGTCTATTTTGGGAAGATTGAACTCAACTAAAGATGGAGGGACCCATCTCAGATGACTCATGGACAGCTGGGGTGGGATGGGATCCCCCTCATCCAGAATGTTCTGAGCTGCTTTGGTGGTAAGAAGTAGAACATTTCCACCTGCAAGGGTGCTACTGGTATTGACATCACAACATGCCTTGTTTGTGTCACTAGGCAAGTGAGCAGGAATGCAAAAGATAGAAGAAACACCCTTGTAATATACTCTGTGAAGTATGAGTTGCATTTAATGTATAGAAAAAGGGTATTCTTGGCTGTTCTTTGAATAAATATTTTCTCTTCCTATCCAATAAACCCCCACTTTTTGTTAAGAAACCCCTTCTTTCTCTGCATATAAAAGTTACAATGTATTTAAGTCTTCTTTCTCTTTAAAGCTTTAGTTATTTAGAAAAGTATGGTGTACAGTTGAGAAAGTAGATAGGTATATGTGTGGGGAGTCTACTTTAGCACATTTTTTATCTTTTTAAACTGTCTGGAAATTTTCCAAATGTCCCTCTCTTAGATATAAAAAAATCTCATTTTGCTTGCACAGAAGATGTCCTCTTGTAAATTTTGTGGCTCTACTCATAAGTGTTGCACTTGATTATTTTTAAAGCACTGAGATGAATTAAACCAGCCAGTCAAAATTTGCAGCCGTCTTCTTTTTTCCTGGCATTTGCCATTTCATGAGGGACCAAGGCCCACAAAGGTGTGGAGAGCCTTTACTTTCTATCCAACCAGTCATTTCACCAAGTGCTTTGAGTTACTTCAGTCAAACTAATCTTAAGGTATAAAAGATGTTGGTTTTTGCAGAATGGAGATCAGAGACTGCAGCACTTTGCAGAGTGCAGAAAAGTCCACCAAAAGCTTTCTCCATGTGGGTTCTGCTGCAGGTACTGTAGCTTCACTTGAAATCAAAACTTCTATGACAAATAGATTTTAACCCCAAACCCATCTGATAAAAAACCTCTTTTTTAAAGATCCTACTTAACTTCCTCTTCCAAATACTTCATTTCTCTCCGTAAACACCCTCATGCTTTAAGACTGGGCAAAAATAAATTTTTTTTGCAGCTGCATACAAATCTGTCATTGGTGCTGCAATATCTCCTGGGCAACATTCATAAAAACAACCCATCTTATTAACTTAATGTATAAATACTTCCACTCCGCATAAGGAATGGATATTTTGCAATAATCGCAGTCAAATATCCAACAAGACTAGCAGTCTTGTCATACATTTACACATTTTCCATTCACAAGTGCATGTGAGCACATGTATTTACTATAAAACAGATTCAAGGGACCATGAACTGCTTGTACCTGGGCCAATGTAGCCTGATTCTATATTTGCAGCTATATTTGATACACATTTCCTATATGCACATACTGTTACAGGCACACCGAGTTTCTTCTGCTTTCACTCTTGCAGGTGTAGGTCAGGAGCAACAACCCTGAAGCTGAGGAAAGAAACTGATGAAGAAATGAATCACAAATGTGTGCTTATAGAACCTCAATCCTTGGCTGTTCATGCCAGCTGTAAGGCACTTGCTTCACTGGACACGTAGGCACTGAACGTGCAGGAGAACCTGACAATGCAGTGGCCTTGTCACCAGAGGTGAATGCTGTGTATGAATGCCCACAGATTTGTGTGCATACACCCACAGCAGGGAAAACACCTTACTAGTACATGTTAACCCCCCAAAATGAGCAGTGTAAACTTCAGACCCAAAAGTGATCACCTCTATTCCCACACTAGAACTTAGTTGCCTTAAGGGACTTCATTGATGCCCTCTACTCCCGCATTGTAACTCAGCTGAGATTTTATTGCTTGTTACCTTCTGGCCCAAGAGGCTGCGTGAGGGGTGGGCACAAGGAATCCCTGGCCACTTTCTTGCCCCAGCCATGGTCTTGTCATCAGTGCCTGCTACACATTCAGCTTCAAGACAGACTGTACCTGGCAACAAGGTGTTACCAAATATTTTGTATGGGAATAATCTGAAGAGGACTTTCCAGGGGGTAACATACATGGATGACTTTCCTTTAATTTTTACATTTTTTTAAAATACAGTTGGAATGGGTTCATTTTTCATAGCTGATAGGGATACATTCATCTGTTCTTACCCCTCTCCAATTTTGATTGATGCCAAATGAGAAGGGACAAAGTAATTTCTAAACCCTGCTGCAATGTCCTGTGTGAGACCAGACATTGGCTGTACAGAAATATTCTGCTTTTATTACTCTTAGAGCTCCTTCCTGTTCTTCTTAGATTTAGGTCACTGTATACCCCATGTCGTAACTTTTTTCCACCCTTCATTTTAAGACTCCAGCTATACAGGGGAGGGGGACAGAAGCTCACTCAGGTGGTTTTGTTTCTTTGCTTTTACCAAAAACCGACACAAATAAAGCCACTTTCATTAGCTGTGTAAACAAGCATAGATCCAGTGGAGTTCAAGTGTGCCTCAAACAGCTTTGAAAGATGGTTTCTGATTCCTAGGTAGGTTTGCTACCTTCACCACACCTCTGTGCACACACGCACGCGTCTGAGCCCCTGTGTCTCTCCTCTTGTCGACATGCACATGCCCTCTCTGTGGCTTTGTGTATCATTAATATTTTATATACATTTGTATGTGTATATATATCTAAAATGGTTTGTATGACATTATGATGCACTGTCACTCACAGTGGGTTTGTTTCCTGGCTCTGGAGTTTTCTTATTTATACTATAACAGAATATGTTGATGTTGTATAATAAACAGTACAGTAGTATAAGTAAGTATATTAAGACACAGTGTATCAGGGCATAGTCTAAAGGCGGAGCAAATTAGATTCTTTGTTCACTAAAGGGCTTTTTTAGGTTTGCTTTTTTCCAGTGTTTTTCTCTCTTTTGCACAAAATCATCTTAATTTGTTTAGAAACAAGTGGTTCAGTAATTTTATTTATGAACATATGCAAGGATGGCATGAAAATAAGATGTTGTGTCTGTGTACATTGAAACAAACTGTGCCCTCAGAAAAGTTTAGTGTAATCTCCTTTTTTTTCTTTTTTTGCTATGGTGCAATACCCTGATATGGCTTAGTTGACCTTTAAAATAAATAAATATGTGAGTGTTTTTAAGTTTATATCTGTTTTAAAAAATTTAAAAATAACTGCTTCCCATTTCTTCCTCAGGCACTGCCTTTTCTAATAGGAAAAGTTGTATTTACACCTTTTTTTTTTTTTTTTGACTGTGGTTTTATATTGTAACTTCATTTTCTTTGAGAATATTGTATTTAAAAAAAAAAGCAATTTCATAAAAATTGGAAATGTTATTAAATTATGTCTGCAAACTGAGATGTATCTTTTGAGGAGAAAGAAAAAGGTAAAAACCCCAAGCTGCAGAATATTTTTGTCGCTCTCCTTGTGGGTGAAGGAGTCATTGGGCACAGCTGGAGGCTGTGTGTCTGTGGGTGGTGACAGTGTGGGAGGGGACACAGAGTAAAGTGAGGTGCAGGTAGACAGAGCCCCATGGGGAGTCCATCTGTGCTGTCCCCACACCACGGAGAGTCCATCCATGTCGTCCCTGCACCATGGCGAGTCCATCCGTGCTGCCCTCACAATCCAGCCTCTGTGGCCAAAACCAGCCAGGCTGTGTCACCACCCTGCACTCACCCCCGACACGAGGCAGCCTTGCTCAGCCAGCTCCAGTGAGGATCAGGTCCTGAACTGCCCATCTGCTATCCAGAGTGTCCCTGCCCATCCAAATCACCCAGGTCCTGCAAGCAGCCGACTTTGAGAAGTGTTTTCCCTCCAGCCCTCTCCTCGCACCCATCCCTCCCACCAGCCAGATGGAGTCATTACAGAACACAATTACTTCTGCATGTAGAGTCATGGTAATTCAAAATAAAACACAGAGAAATTATTTCTACTATTTGCCATAACAAAGGTAATTTCTCTGCGGGTGTCCCTGTTTCCTTCGGATTCCAGCACAGTAAATTTCACATCACATATTTAATGCAAACAAGAATCAGTGTTTTGCTCAGAAAAGGCACCATTTATAAAGTTTCAGAAATATTTCCATTTGTTAAACTGTATTATTATGAACAAAATGAGATTAAAAA
>VZTR01014234.1:372734-392547 GCA_013400775.1 Chaetops frenatus | reverse complement strand
AAAAAAAAAAAAAAAAAAAAAAACAACCCTGAAACAAACCCTAATAGTATTGCAATTGATTCTTTTACAGGTTCCCAAAATCTAAATTTTCCTTAAGTTCCTGAAGTTTTAGTGATACAGTTTCATCATAAACTATGACTACATAATATAAGGAACTAACATCCTAATTTCTTTGTTCCCCATCATAGCTCGTTCTCAGTACATGAAACAAACTACAGATTTCTGTTTCAGCTCATGACTTTTCTCCAAAACAAATATGATCTGTTTAATAATAATAATATTATTAATAATAATAAACACAAAAAATAGAGCAAATGTAATATTCTCAGTTGGTGTTATTAGATCCTTGAGCTAGAGACATCAACAGATTTAAATGAAAGTTTGTGTACCTAAAAATCTGTTCTGAGTCTCTTATCTATTACATTTGTTCCTTCCAACCAACATATTTATTTTTTTTCCTACTCCAATACCTTGATTAAATTACATCAGAAAATGTGGCAGGTGCCAGATACAAATTGTTATACAAAACAACCTACAGCTACCAGGGGTGAGTATTTTCAGCCTTGAGTGCCCAGACCAGCTTCCCGCTCCATACATAGGCATCAAAACACCAAAACAGCATTAAACTGTGCTCAACAAACAATGCTTTTGAAATCAAGAAATACACTAAGACATACGAATATTTTAGATATGCCAAAATGAGAACTCAGAGCCAGACTTGGAGCATGTGGATCTGATAATGTAACAATTTCCTGGTTTTTTGATAGTGTGTGTGTGAATCAACATCTTACTTGGGAGAAAGGAGTTAGAAATGCTCCTCACTTTGCCAATACACTGAGGATAATGCACTGCTTTTGCAGCTTGTGAGATGGTCAAAAATAAAGGAAAAGCTTCCACTGAAAGCTTCACGTTTCAGCAGCAGCAGTGCTGACAATTTGAAAACTGAAAATGTGGCAACTGGAAAATCAAAATATTTGATTTCTGAACAAACTGTTCATGCCTGGCTTGTGGGTCAGATCTCCAGGGCATCTCTCCCTGCTAGGGCCAGCTAGGCTGTGTCCACCAACACGAAACACAGGAAGCTTCTTGTCTGGAAGGAAAACTGTAAATGAGAACCAATCCTGGTCAAAATGCATCATGAAAGATAGAAATTCCTCAGACCTGGCCTGTGGAAGGCAACAGAAGTCTTAATCTTAACAGGACATCCATTATCCCAATTTCTAGATTTTAATTTTTGATTCTTTATTTGGCCACACAGACTGACTTTTCAGGGCTGCTGAACTGAAGTTCTGACAGCAGCAGACATGCAGTGTTTCTGAAATCCTGCTGTAAGGGCCAGAAGACGGGCATGCAGAAAACAGGAAGGACAAAAATTTGCAAAGTTTCACTGAAAATGGGATAGATGGAAGTGAGAAATCCAAAATCAGGCTTTAGACAGCAAGAGTTAATCACATTTAAACAAAAAATGGCTGCACAAGCACAACTGAAACCCCACTCTTGCCAAATGACCAGATCCCTGTGAACTGCAGCAAGATTTCTGCTGCTTTTAATATTGCAATTATTTTTTTTTTCTCTTCTTATAGAGAAAGGTTTCACTCCTTTAAAGCCATCCCAGGACATGTAACAATTCCTGGTTTTATCTGTCCTGACCACACATATGAAACATGTGAATGATAGAGGGCAGCTGCTGCTGTTCCTGCCGCTGGTGGCGGCTGCAAATCACACAAACCAACGCCTTCCTGTCCCTTGGGAGAGAAGTGAAGGTTCTGGTTTATGAGCAGTTAGAGAAGAAAAAAAAAAAAAAAAAAAAAAAAGTAGAAAAAAAATCTACACCTTGCAGCAGACAGTGAGCCAGGGGCTGGTGGGGGTGAGGAAGTTAATCAGCCCCAAGCAGGCTGTTCGGGATGAGGCCAAACAGATGGCTCGTCTCCGAAACGGCAAAACGGGAAGCAGATGTGGCCACCGCTTCTCCCCATGCATAACTGGGAACCAGCCGGTTGGTGAGGAACTTTGCATAACAAGGATAATTTGGTATCAAAACTGTCCCTAGAAGTGATCTGAATGGATCTGGGCACAGTTGACAGTTTTCACTTCTTGTTTCCCACTCAAGGTTCAACCAGATTAAATTTTAAATGTGACCCGACTGCTTGCCTGGGGTTGCTCTCAGCTCTCTTCTAGGGAAACCTCTGGTGGGAGTCCTCAAGGTCTCCACTGAAGCTTTCAGAGCTAAAACCCTGATCTCTGTTTAGTCGACATTTTAGGGACCAATTTCAGCATGCTCTTATTTTCCAATCTGAAGTACATAAACTTTTTAACAAGCAGCAGAACTGAGCTTTAGCTCATCTCCTCTATTTGCATGCACCAAAACTCATAGAGCCTGGATACAGGAATGCCACGAGCCTGGGCTAACATCCCCTGTAATCTCCTTACCAGTAAGAACAGAGCCAAGGGCCCCAGAGGAGCCTGGCATCCCTTCCTGGGGAGACATCATCTGCCTGGGGGAGCAGGGATAGGAGCCTCTGGCTGCAAAGCCTCACCAGCCTGTCAGAGCCTTTGCACCTGCCAGCCCTGCATGCGCTTCACCAAAAAAACTGGGAAAACAACCTGAGCATTGAGGGGGCAGTTTAAAACATACATGGGATGTGTACTACAAGTAAAAGAGGGGTTTCTCTTTTTCTATTCCTCCCTATTTTGTTTCAAAGGAAATAGTAATGTCAATTTGACTACAGCTTTTATTTTTCAGTGTCCCTGTTGCATTGACAAGGATTAATGAAACTACAGCCTTAATATGTCATATAAATCAGAAGAGAGATCCACAGAGCTCTTAACATTAAGGGTTGTTCAAATCTGGATTCTAACACTCCAGGGTTATTTCACTGATAGTTGCAGTGTACAAAAATCTACCTTTATCACCTTACAGAGATTTCTGCATGTAGCCATGGGAGAGAATATAGACTCACTCTCCATTGTGTTGAAGAAAAAGAAGAGAGTGTAAATACTTGCCAAAGAGATATTTGTGGGCAATAACCAAAGCCCTGTTACATGCATGTCACTTTTTTTTTTTTTTTTTTTTACTACAGCACATAAGCGATTTACCTCCCCAAGTCCAGCTCCAAAACATTCACAAACTCTTTATTTCTGCTTTGCATCCAGTCACTTAGTTCCTGGCTAATAATATAGATAGTTTTTTATTTGCATAGCCTAGCAAATGCACATGGGAATTGTGCTGAGTGCTCACATGTACGTAGGGGGTTTTTGGACTCATTAAGTTTTGGCACAAATTAGAATGGTTACTTCTGCTTTGGAAACATCTGTCTCGCCACCTCTCTGTCAACGAGGCTGAGACACCAACCAGTTTTATAAGGCATATTGTAACTATATTCTGATATTATGATAGTACCTGCCAAGAGAATTTCTCCTGTAGGAACCAGGGTAAAGCTGAGTAAGTGAGAATACTCAGGCTCCTGAGGAACACCCAGCACCAGCAGACCCTGCAGCTGCTTCTCCCTGAGTCTCAACTCCATCACATTTAACTGACCTTTAAACAAAGGTGAGATCCTGATCAGCAGAAAGAGTACAGGAAGAACAGCTTGAGTGGTTTTAGGAAAACAATGAAATGCATGTGCATAATCTAAAATTAAGCATTTTCAACAGAATTCTGAAGCCCAGGCCAGGAGAAGGAGACTACAGGCATCTTCCCCAGTTTCATTAACTACTTCTTGATAGCTTAACCATTGGTCATTGAAGGTAGGAGCAAATGTACCAGAAGTGATAGGCAGACCAGAAGGGAAATGAAGGGTGGTAGAAGATTGGGTGGAAAAATTAACACATCAAGTTCAGCAGTGAAGAAATTACTCTCTACCATAAGGGTTATTACCACAGAATTAAGAAAAGCCAAACCCAGTGCATTTCAGGGCAAAAAAAAAAAATCCACTTTTCTTAATGGCTGCATGCCTATTATAGTGCCTATTATACTATGGGAGAGTTGTCCTCTTCTCTCGATTATCCTTAAACCTAAAATCAATTTCTGAGCTAAAACTGTCCTTCTGTTTGGATCTTAGTGACAGCTGCCTACCCCCCACTCCTGTCAAATCCAGGCAGCCAACAGAGGTGTTCCCACTATACATTCACGCTTCCTTTTTATCTTCAATACCTGACAAAGCAGAGAATTGTGTGGTGTAAGTTTCTTTCAACAATTCCTTTGATGCTCTCATTAACTTAAAATAAATAAAAAAAAAAGTTCACTTTCCTTACTACTCCTTTCTCTGGAGATACAGAGCTCCAGAGAATATCCATTTTTGTTTCCAATACAGCAGGTGTGTAGGTCTGTTGAATTCAGGATGAGTGTGTGTCTGTGCGTGTAAGTTTACAACAAGTGGAAATTACTTTGAACCAAAAGGTGATATAATTTCTTCCTGTTATCTTTAAATTTATTCTGTAATTTCCAAAATTCAAGATACTTTTTCTGAAAGGTTGGAAACAGCAGCACTACTGTGAAACAACTACATCCTTCCCTTCCCTGGAAGGGAAATTGAAGCACAAAACCCACCCTGAATTCCTCATGTAAGCTTGTGCAATAAGTTTTTGACAAAATCAGGATTGGGAGCCAGGTCTTCTAACACTTGTTTATTCTCCAGCCACAGATTAGGCTTCCTCTTTGGTGGACAGAAAATTCAGGAACACCCCTTGCACTAAAAGCTAAGAATTGAAAAAAAGCCACAGGACTGAAAAAGTCAGGCTTTACATTACATCAAAATTTGTGTGTGTTTGTGCTCATGTACTATATGTGTAAATACTACATATGTGTCTAATTGAAAATATTCAATGATTTATATCTTTTTAACCACAAGCTGCCAGTTTTCCTTCCACTTCTTTGTTAATGAAAACATCTTAAATTGCTTAAATTTACAGAATATTTTGACCAAACATACCAAGATACATCGTCTGTTCCATGATTAGTTGTTGAACTTAGACAACTTTTGCCTTGCAAATGTCTTTAAATGATGCACAGATAAAAAGGAAAACTATGCTGGGATGGGGCTCTCTGTCTGGTGTACAGCCCTGTGGGCCCTCTCTCAGTTTTTCTAGGGATACAGAATGTTCTGCTCGAATACCTAGCTGATTTAACAAGTTGGGATGCTTTTCTAAGCTTTCAAAAACACAACACAAAATCACCCTGTTTGCCCTCCCAACTATGTCAGGGAAGAAACTCAAAAATAAAAGAAGAAAAAACAAAACAAAACAAAACAGAACAAAACAAAACAAACCAAACAAAAAAATCAGCCTGTGAGGACTTTAGTTAGAGGCTCATTTGCAACTGAAAAGATGAGGCTCGCCCAAATTTTGCACAAATAGGAACGTGCAAAATAGAAACTTCAGATAAGCTGTGGAAAGAGGGTGGGATTTCCAGAAAATAGGGAAGAACTTGTTACACCCTCCTTGTCAAACTTTGCAGGATCACCACAGCTTCTCTGGAGAAACAGTATGTGCCGAGGGGGAAAGCAAAGAGCTTTCCTTTTGGTTCTGCTTCTCCTATATAAACTGCTTGCCTAATTTCCTTTGCAATCAGGGAAATATTCGACTCAAACCCCATCATTTCCACATCTTGCTCTGATGTGTACTTTTGTTCCAAAGTCTCTTGCTCCTTCCATAATTTTATGTCATGAATATTGTACCAGGACCTTAGTTCTTCTCTAGTCCAGGAGTGCATTTTAAGCAATTTAAAGACTCTACGGCAGGGGCATCAGGCAGAGACTGGAGCCACTCAGCCCCACAGCACGCCCTGACTGTTTGCTAGCATGGGGTTAGAAAGGAAATACCTAGAAGAAACAAACACCAGAAGGTTTGGTGGCAGCAGAGAGGGGAAAATAAATTCACACAAGATAAAAAAAAAAAAAAAATTCGGTGGCGGTTAAAATACAAAAAATAATTTCTTCCCAATATTGCACTTCTTGGCTTCTTTAGACTAAGCTTGCCTCTGCACCAGGAAAACCCTGGAAGGAATTAAGGTAGGTGTAAGAAGCACTGGCTTCTGCAGTGAGCTTTCTAAAAGTTGTGCAGCGGTGATAAGGAAAAAAATAATATAAATACTAGTACAATCATCACATGCAGTCAGCAGTCAGCACACAAGAAGTGGGCCTGGAAAGAGCTGCCCCAAAGACAGATATTACAGAGGAGGGAGATTTTTTTTTTTTTTTTTTTTTTTTTTTTTTTTTTTTTTTTTTTTTTTGTGGTAGCCTCCTATCAGTCTCAATTTTACCTATGTATCAGGAGAAAGAAAATAAATAGGGATTTTGGATTGATCTGCGGTCACCTCAGAAAACTACACGACAGATTTCTGGACCCCACTGAGTACCTTGGCCTGCTTTAGGCACAAAAATTAAGTCGAGGATCCAAGCGTGCACCTCTTCACCCGGTGTGCCTCGGCAGGACAGCTGTGTTACACGGCGCTGCCCCAGGGTTCACCAGGAGACCCCCGCCGCCATCACCCTCAGCAGGATTTCAGCAACAGCACGCTCAGACCCGGGACAGAACAAGAGGGAGATGTTATCACCATTTCCTTTCCCTTCCCTCAGGCGGCTGCTCTTTAAAGAAACACTCCCTCCGAAAAAGGCAATTGCAGCGGCACTGGGCTTTCCCCCGCCCATCCATGCTGCCGCCCTGTGACGCGGCCTTTCCAAGGAATTGCTGAGCGGTCCCGTGTGGAAGACCAAATCTGTAGTCCAGAAATTTGTTGGCTCAACAAAAGGGATGGCTGAAACAAGCTGCCCGACAAAGAGCGTGCGCTTCCTGTTGTTGGCAGAAAGTGAGACTTCACGCTGTTCCCCCTTGCTTCCTTTAAAAACAGTGCCAGGAATTGATGTAAATTGGCTTCAGAGCATCTGACCCACAAAGCAGGGAAGTGAGAAACTGTAGGACTCAGGGAGATGGAGCAATATTAGCCACCTATATCTGAATCTATACGGGGTTTTAGTATACCTGATCAGTGATCGTGGACGGCATCAGCGATTTTCCCTTGAAAGGTGCTCAGGGGGCCGAAGCCTTCAGCGGCTCCAGAGAATTATTTTTCCTGAGAGATCAGTCACGGGCTTTCTTCAGCCACAAAAGCTCCACACCAGCGGGCACGCTGCCCAGACAGCTCAGTGAAGGCTGGCAGGGGGATCACCCGAAAAGTTAATTCCTTATCCAGCATAAAGGAATTCTGTCGGGGGGGGCATCAGGAGAGGGCCTGCACTGCCGGGTACGGGTGCTGCTGGTGTTTGACCCTATTGCAAGAGCACAGAGGTTTTTACTTCCGAGGCAATCCTAAGAGAGCAAATGCCATTTGCTATCAACCAAAACTGTTAATTGGACTCAGTTCCTGTTACCTGTTGAGTATCTACATTTCAATGCATTTTCAGGATCCTCAGCCTAGGAGACTGCTTGTATCTGCTCATTTTTTCTCTTATTAAAATTCCCAAGATCAAGGATCAGTTTAAACAGAAGTGCACTGTTCCAGGACTTTCACCTCTTTTTCCAGCCCCAGCTGACCTGAGACACAAAGTAAAATTAATCTTTTATAATCCTACCTTTGTTAAATAGGAAGTTCTAGAAATGTCAGCCTGTTTTTCACAGCTCCCTCAAATCTTAAAAATCGAAGTTCACCCAATTAAAAAAACAATAAATACAATAATTAATAAAAGTCCAAAGTAACAAGTCATTAACACCGGATGATTTTAAGTGACAAAACAAGGAAACAATATTGACTACAGTATTGGCTTTCCTCAAGAAATTGGATGGACTTCTTTAGGAAAAGAACTCCATCTGGTGGCAGGCTACAAAAAAAGACCAACTCAACACTAGAGCTGTGCTCCTCTCCCTGGAAAAGACTGCTGTTACTGGAAATTGAGAGGATTCCTGTGGATAACTATTTCTCCAGAAACTCCTAAGACGTTTATAGGATAGACTGAGCAAGGCCTCTTTCAGGCTTGCTAAGCCAGTCCTAAATGCAGGCAGAGCTAAAGTGTTTGAGCTCACCAGGTTCCCATATCCTGTGGCACAATCTCTGCTGCTGACAGCGCTGTGTGAGACACCTCCAGCCTGTGGGAGACGAGGAGCAGCAGTGCCATTGTCACCTGCATCCGCAGGCATTTGTTTCCAGGATATTGGGATTCACCCACAGACAGCAACTACCTTCCTTCACTGTGACAGAAATAAGGTGGCACCACTTTTCCACTGCTCCAGGGGCAATAAAGACTCTTATAACATGGATTTATTTTTTTTTTAATGGGATTGCTCTACAGAAAAAAAGGTAACATTCCCTAGCATTAATTCCCCCTGCTCTGAGGTGACTAAATATGTGTGTTGTACCACCCTGACTATCTGGGGAGGTGCAGTACCACAACTACTTTTAAAAGCACATGAAAAACAGTTTTCATGAATGAAACCACAGTGGAGCAGTCCCCAGCATGCTCAGCCTTGTCCCTTCTGAGGGGACATTTACAGACAGAGCACTATTGTGTATTTTCAGCAGATGACAGCAAAAGTTGCTGAAAATTTGATCTTCTGTTTCTTTAATGCAAAACTTCTGGTTTTGGAATGACTTCTGATATCACAATGTTTTAATTATCACATTTAATTTTTTTCAGTCAGCTCTCAGACTCACTGTCATATGACAGTAAGGCACCACATTAAGCAGGGTGGAACTTTTTAAATTAGCAGTAAAATCACTGAAAAAAAAATCACTAGTCATGTTCAGAAAATAATGAACTGGTCACAGAATTGTCTCTACAAGCTCCTTCCTCTCCGGTTGTAGATACACCAGACCAGTGGTTCTTGTTGAAAGTGGAGTTTTCTTTTTCTGTTTTGTGCCATGACTGCTAAATGTATTTATATAACTAAATGTTTTTATATAACATTAAGCCATCGACGGGTATTGAAAAATATATCATCAATGACAAAATAGCCTGAAAGTATACATTAATTTGTGTATTTACATGTAATCAATCTCACCACCTGCAGTACTTTTCCATTTTCTCTGTTGATTCTTTTTGAATTTTCTCTCTATTTTATTAAGAGAAGCTGGCACCAGAATAGCTTGCAGACACCAGCTTCCAGAGTTCATGCCCTCTGGATAACAATCCTCCATCACTTAAGAAAAATCAGGAGTATCTATAATGCTATGGAAATGGTTATATCCTTCACTACACCAGATCTATATCCACTCTGTAGTGCAAATAAATGGTGTGCAAAAAAACACAATATATCAAGCGAATTCAAGCTCCCTATGTCAATATTTACTACTCTTCTTTTTTCGTTCCATACTTGGTAAAAAGAAAAATCTACAGGTCAAATAAGTTCTCCTTCTTCAGAATATTCAATCAAGTATGTGAGCACGAGCCATTTCATAACAACTGTTGTAAGAAATCTCACTGGTTACATCAGACCAGCAAGGAGAAGCAGTCGCTAGTTGCAAGTGTCACAAAATATAATTATTCATCTGGAAAAGAAGAAAACAGACTTGTAGGCCTTAACCACCACTGAGGAATATTTGGGACTGGTGACATTTATGAATCAAAATGATTCTGCAAAACAGGTTTAGGTGGAACTGCCCCGGCTCGCAGAGACACACTTGCCTTTGGCTGTAGGCAAAAAGTCATAAAGAGACAGTTTTCCTAATACCAGTAATCGAAAATCATAAAAAACACTCTAAATTTAAAAGCAGAGGCCCAGGCAATTTAATCTCTCATTACATTTTAACCCATACTACACAACTCTAAACCTGCAAGAATCGGGTAGGAATTTTCAAAAGCCACTGCCCAGAATTTTGTAATCTACTTCAGAAAAGAAAAAAGCCAGAATTTTTTCTTCTCTGTGAACACACAATCGTTCCAGGCAGTCTTTCAGAGCAATGCATTAGCAGGCTAGCCATCATTTAATTCTAGGTGCTCAGGTGTTTCCATTTTACAAAGCCCAGAGAGAATTTCAGACTGCAGCATGCCCGTTCCAAAACCAGGCAAACTAATCTGAAACTGGAATTTTCTATCAGGACAGTTTAGGGAAAGCCTGAGCTCCTGGGAGCTTTTCTCACGTGGTTTTGGTGAAATGCCTCAGGGCAGCCTGGCTGTGTTTGATTACACTGCAGGCACAGCAGCAGAAGGAGGGTGTGATAAGATCAGAGGCACGGCAGAACACAAGATGCCACCCTACCCCTGACCACTGTAAACCAACCCAACTCAGAGGGGCTCTCCTGGGCTTACGGTGTTGTTCGGGAATCTGAGACCACCTCAGCTGTGCCCATGAGCTCGTGGCTGTGATGCTACACCCGAATCACATGCACAGCAGCTTTGTCCCTGCTTCAGCTTGGACAGCTGAAGGTTCCCCTTTTCTGTTCCGCCCATTCCCTGCCCAGCTAACGACTCCAGTCATGCCTGGGTGAAGACAGGGCAGTTGTTCCCCTTTTCCCCAGTGACCTACTGTGAGGAAGCACTGCATCATCTCTCCCCCAGCCAGAAAGCAGATCTGGTGTCTTTTACAGCATCCTTGAAGCTTTCATTCACTTTCCTTGACCCTCAGCTCCTGGAAGAGAACAATATTGCCCCTTGCTTACTGCTCCGTCTTTGCCACAAGACGACACCTTAATATTCCTTTAGGACAGGTTATGTGCCTTGGCAATATGGGAATAATGGACACAGGACACACCTGCTCTGACTCTTTCTTGTGATATTTTCTGATGATAGAAATTATTAAATTGTTGTAACACCTCTGCCCAGTTAGTTGTAAAGCCATGATCAAAGGGCAGTAAGAGCCAAACAACAAGTCATGTCAGAGATTTCGCTGGGGTCTTTCCTGCAGCAGTGACAATTGGTGACTATTAATGGTGGAAGAGGGAGGCTCCTCTGCATAACTCTGCTGTTGAAACCACCCTGGGCAAGATGGGAAAACAGCAACTTCAGAACAACTTTGCTGAAAATGAACACTATACTGAAAAGTTCATCTGTCTGCCACCCTGCACCTGTGGTCAGTCCTACTCTGCTCCAGTTTCACCCCTTATCACTGATGAGCACTGTCATTTGGGGCATCTCCACACTGGGAACATGAGCACACGGAAGTGATCAGAAGTCTAACCAACAGGATATTACTAAAATGAGTGCAAGAGTGACACTTACTTAGTACAGGTACTATTGTAGTGACAAATGATGACACATCTGAACTATTTCAGGTACCTGCTACCAAGGGGATGATTAAACCTTTCCCATGTCTGTGATGTGAGCAATACAGACAGTGTAAGACACAGAACATTTGCATCACAGTAACAGAGATGAGACACTAGGGAAAAATTTTACTCACCTTCAATCTTGCTAAAGAAGAATCCAGGCAAGAAAGCCACTTTATTAATAGCTAACACTAAATCATTTACCGTAGCATCTCCTGAATATGTCAAGTCCTGAGTGTGATCATATCACTGGTATGGGAATGAAGTCCAAAGAGAGACCAAGGTTTTTATAAGTCCTGAATATTTTTAAAGAACAAACCAGGCAAAACACGCATCAGGAATCAAAAAAAATTATTCACCTTACGCAAACTGGGAATTTGAGAATTTCTTAGAGTCCTTTCCAGACACATAACTGTGATAATGCTATTCTGGCTTCACAGCTATAACCCAAGATTTTATGAAGTTTCTCACCTAATGGGACTAGAGACCTATTAGTACTACAGCTGATTATAGCTACAGCATCTTACATGACTGACTTTCTACAGATAAGATAAAGAATGGGAACAAAATATTAAAAAGGCTAAGAAATGTGGAGTTTGGGAATGTTGTGTCCATATCTTCCCTAAGCCCTGCTTTTTCGTGAATTATTCTGTGCTGGGTGCAGGTGTGAAGGTTTCAGTAGGGGAGGGCTGCAGGGGTGGCCTCCTTGGGGTTGGGCACGGCTGGTTCCAGCAGAGCCATGGAGCAGATGCCTGCACTGCAGCCCAGGGGACAGCCCACACTGGTTTGTTTGGTGGGCTGTTTGCCAATGTCACGTTGGCTTGCGAGCAGTTCCATAATATCCATTAGAAGGAAATTGCCTTTTTTCAAAAGGACAATCTCAGTGATGCCCTTAAGGGGCCAGTCTGGTTTCCATCCACTCACCATTAGCAGGTGATGGTCATTTCTGCCTCATCAGCTTTTTCCCCTAGTTGTGTTAGCACAGTTTTCTGTAAATGAAAATCCCCTGGGGACTTCATACTGCTCTGAGGCAATTTAGCTAACTCAAATCCAAGATGCACTGAGAGTCTGAATTGCCTTGTTTATTAGTAAGACCTCACTTTTCCAGGACTGCAATTATTTACCTTTAAAAGAAACTGAGAGATTGTGCACCCAGTGTTGCTGAACCACAAAACCAGAGAGTCCTGCATTTCTTCTTCCAATAATCAGCCAGCCAAAAAGAATAAATAATGAAGTACATAGGTTTCTGCATACACTAAACAGATCCATTAAAGTGGATTTATCTGCACCATTTCCCTTAAATTACAAACATGCCCTATTTCTGTGCAATTTTCTGTATTTTGTGAAATTATGTTCCTGGCACTCGAATTGCTGTGTGGTGGCACTGTTGCAGAGGGTTATGAAACTCATGTTGGGCTGACACTGAAAGTCCTGCTGGCTCTGAGCTCTGCAGCAAAATCCAAAGAATGCTACATGGCTGAAGAGATGGTCATGTTGCCTGCATCATTACTAAAACACAATAAACTTTACCTAATGTTCCCTTTCACTATTTATATATGTTTCCTGAAAAAAAAAAAAAAAAGAAAAAAGGCACATTCATGTAATTCATGTAATGAATAATCTAAAAAGTAGGAGGATGAAAAGCCTTGTCTGGTGCTGTGGTTCTACCTTTTATCTCTTCGGCAAGTTCCACTTTGCAGGAGACAAATACAGAGGCGCAGAACATTTGTCCCAGTCCTTGTCACCCCAGGAGGAGATTTATTCTCTGTCACCATGCGGATTCTCACTGGTCCCTCCTCATAGAGCACTTCTGTTAAAATGTGAACATTCAGATATACAGATGACCATAGCACACCAGAGTAATTCCCAGCATAAATGAGGCAATTATTTAATCACATATAAGGCATTTATTAACCCTTGAGAACCCTTGGATTTTACTAAACAACTGAAATTCTCCAGTGTTTCATTCACTTGCCTGAACAATGAATTTAAAGAAATATTTGGAGGGAGTAAAAATCTTACCTAGCATGTGTTTATAGCTCTCCAAAACTGAACTTGTAAGAGCAGACTTAATATCATAATCTTTACCCAAGTGGCACAAAAGTCAATTGGTTTGGACCACATCACACATTTGTTCTTACAAAATAATCTAATTATTCTACTTCCACTATTTCAAAATGAAGATCAATTCCTATACCTGAATTTTTACACCTCTGCAGAACAATTTCTGATATATATCAGATTTTACTAAAAACATGAGCTATAAATAAAACGGACTCATTTGTTTAAATCAGGATGAGATCTAAGAAATTCTAAGCCTTCCAAATGATTCTGAATTCAAGGCTCACTATAGTCTCCTGGGCCCTGTAGTTCCCAAATGTCTTTAAAAAATGCTAGTTAAACAGCATTCATCCAGTTTCAGAGAAATCTGAGGAAGAGCAGCTTTTAAGCTCTGCATTTTCCCCAATAGGTGAAAAAGTTCTTTAGAGAAACTGAAAATGAGGCACAGACAGCAGAGCAGCCAGCTCTGCCACACTGACAAAGGAATCCAAAGGAAAGATTTTCATTTATTTTCCTTTCAAGGGCAGCTGTGCTCAGGCAGTGGGCAAGGACAGGTTATGTGAATAAAAGGCTGTGCATTCTTTCATGCCTTGGGTACAAATGCTAAATACAAGTTAGCCAGCAATTTTACATTTGTTGCATGAGGACTTTTTAAGGAGCAGTGGAACTCAGGCGTTGGGACACGGGATTTCTCCTTCCTGACCACTAGAGCTCAGCACTCTCAGAGAACAACATCTTCCATCTTAATTTGATGGATGCAGTGGCTGCTGCTTCTGCTTGGGGGTCCAGCCAGGAGCGAGGCTGAGCCCCTACCCCAAACCAGTGGATAAAAAACCACACACAAACACAGAGACGAGGGCAGAGAGGAAGCAGTGTCTTTCCCGGCACACACACACACACACACACAAATGCAGTCCCATAAACCCACCCACAGCCCCACCCTGTCCCTCAGCTCCAGCCTCACAGCGCCCGAGGTCACCAGTGCACGGCACAACCCCCACTCTCTCCAGTTTCACAATGATACCTCACTCACAGAGCCTCCAGACACTGCCACAGGATTTAAGTTCATCAAATACCCATGTCCCGACCCTGAGCCCCTGGGTTCTTTCCAAATCCTGTTTTTCCTCCTTGCCATCTTGTCCAGCCTTTAGTTTGGCAGTGAGTTTTCGATCCCTAGAGCCCGTGGTTGCCCACGCTGGCTACCCCATGGCTGGTCCCAGATCCTAAAGCCCCTGTGACCCATGGCCTCTTCTCCACCTGCAGGTGTCCAGACCTCCCAATAAAACACACCTGCATATGCTGACGCAGCACAGAAAGATCAAGCAGAAAATCATCAGAAAGTTTTTTTAATGAGAAGCTGGGATTGACTGCAGTGATGAGTCAAAAGGCTGTCAGACAAGAGCAATGCTCAAGAGACCTTCCTCTTTTGTCCTCCCTTTCGTCCACATCCACGTCCAACCTCTCCTTCCTCTGCTCCCGTCTCCTCCCAAAGTGCCTCTAACTACTCCTCCCCATCTGTCCCAGTTTAGCCATATCCCCACCCAAAATTGATATTTCTGCTATTACTTGAATCCTTTACTGATACAGCATGGTGGACCTTGCAAGTTTCCCCCAGTATCCCCTTCAATTATTTGTGAGGTTTGATTACCTTCCCCTTAAACACCAGTGGAATTTGTCCACCTTTCCCAGCTATCTCTAAATTCTGTCAACCTCTCACTGCCACTGCAGTTCAGCAATTTCTCATATCGTGACCAGCAATTCCTCATGGTCTTTTCAGCTGGCAAAGCCTCAGCCAGAGCCTGGACATCTGCCTGCATAACATCAAGAGGTTTAGTTCCAAGACAGAAACAAAAAGTCCAGATGCACTAAACTGCCACAGGTTTAGTACGTGGCAGAGCTGCAGTCCTAAACTGTTCCTGTGAAACAGCTGGGATGCAGCTCATCTACCACAGCCAAACGTCTGGTTCCAGGTTTCATAGAGCTGCAGGTCCTTGGGGGACACGCTGGGCCGCACCGTTCGCAGGGCACTCTCAAAGTCCAGGAAAGAGATGGGCCGTACCTGGTCCGGCGTGATGGTTGCAATGTCCGTGGACTGCAGACTGCGGATAGGGCCCAGAGAAGCTTCCCGACAGAGCTGTGTCATGTCTGCCCCAGAAAACCCATCGGATTTTTGGACTACGAGTTCGATTTCCTCTTCATTTAGAGAGCAGTGCTCCTTTTTCATCAGCTGGGTGACAATCTGCTTCCTGGCAGAGGCTTCCGGGAGAGGGATGTACAGTCTCTTCACCAGTCTCCTTCGGGCAGCTTCATCAATTTCCTGGGGTCGATTTGTTGCTCCAACCACTAAGATACGATCTTCAGAGGAGGTTGTTGCCCCATCTAACTGCACCAGAAATTCAGTTTTTATTCTCCTGGACGACTCGTGCTCCCCCTCTCCACGCTGGGACAACAGGGAATCGATCTCATCGATGAAAATCACTGCTGGCTGCTGACACCGCGCCACAGCGAACAGCGCACGGACCATCTTCTCCCCCTCACCCACCCATTTGGAAGTCAGAGAGGAGGCACTGATGCTGAAAAAAGTTGCTCCAGACTGGCATGCGATGCACTTGCCTATGAGAGTCTTGCCAGTCCCAGGGGGTCCAAAGAGAAGAATTCCTTTCGGAGGACCACGCAAGCCAGTGAAGATGTCTGGCCTCAGCATGGGCCACACCACTATTTCTTTTATAGTAGCTTTGGCAAACTCAACTCCAGCAATGTCATCCCAGCTGACCGGAGGCCCGTGGTCCATGATCTCGTGCATGATGAGCTCAACCATTTTTGGTTCTATGCTTTTCAGCCGTTCATCCACAGGCAGCAGTGGGTCTGTTGATTCCCCTGCATGAGGTTTACACTGTGCTCCTCCATTTTCACTTCCATCTTGTTTTGGAACTGGAGGCACAAACTTGCTGAATGGACCCCGAGACCTGCCTGCACCCAGGGATTTTTTTACCCCTCCATATGATGAGACCGGTGCACGCTGGTTTTGAGATTTCTTTTGCTGATCCATCCATAGCTGCTCCTTTGCAGTTTTAAACCCAGGAGCACCACTCTCTTCGTTTCTGTTTCTTTGCCCTGAAAAACCGGTAGTTTCTGCAGAAATGGAAGCCTGACATGGAGCAAGGCTAGGAATAACTGTGCTGCCTTCATCAGCCAGACCATAGAATGCTTTTCTTTTCCCAGAATTTGCAGACCAGGCAGGTACAGCTGACTGGAGTCCATCACAACAGTTACCTGACATTTTCAGAGAACTACTGTTACTGGCTTCTTTACTTCCAAAGAGCGGAGTTGCCTGGAAACCTGGATGAAACTGTTTGCTTAAGGAGGCTGAAGCGGCAGGAAGTGTGTCTGAAGTTCTGGTCACAGGAGGCACACCACTTTGAAGGGACTTGGAAGATGAGGGATGCCCAAGATCTGGTCCCTGACTTGCACATTTTGCTGAGCCAGCACCGAGTTCAGTCTCCCCGGTACTGCCGAAGACGTTGAGTTTAGGAAGAGCTGGAGCAGTGGAGGCACTGACCCCTTTATCAGCTTGTACACGGGCATCTGTCAGTGCCATCTGAGAGCTCTGGAAAATTTTGCCAGCCTGCATCCTCTCTTGCACACACTTTAATTCAAACACATTATCCGTTGTCAAGGCAGATTGCCACTTGTCACTGTCACTTTGCTGACATTTTGCCAAAGTCAAAATGTTTTCTGCATAGTTATTCAAGCCAGTCTCTGTGTTGCCAGAGTCAATAATTGCAGAGTATTTCTCTGCGTACTTCTTGAACAGGTTGGCAGCACAGACCTGGGAGATCTCAGAGTTTGCCCATGCATACTGAATACGCAGGATCTTGGCACGGTATCCATCTGCCTTCTGCCTGGGTGTGCAGGTGCCAGAGGTGACAGCAAAGTAACTTTCCTGCCAGTCACCCAGGTGCACCGTGCTGGGGCTGGGGGCCTCCATCACTGACACTGGAACAGACAGAAAATACCTGCAGTTACAAAATGCCATTTCACACCATTTGCACCAGCTGCTTCCCTCCTTTCCTAAATACTTACACAGGAAAACCTACATTATTTTAACTGTGAGAAACAGAGCAGGAGGTCTTGCAAGCTACTTAGGCAATCTGGAGACTCTAGTGTTTTCAAAAAGCACCCAGCTTTGTGGTGCAAAGGCATTTAGACTGAGGTTCTCTTTTCTTCCTTGTCCGAAGAAAGAAAAGAAAAAAGTGGGGGAAAAAAATAAAAGAGAGAGTTTGCTTCTAACCACAGGTCTCCTGGGGAGGTAAGCAGGCTGCAAAAGATGGTAACAGATGGCCAGGCAAAAACTGGCCTTGTTAAATGAAATCACCAGTGCTTTCACTCTTACTTGACAGAATATGGCACAGTTCAGCAGAGGACAGAGGATACACCACTGTCAGAATGATTTCATTTATTACAGTGATGATAATAAAAATGAAACAATTAAGCTAATAAGTAAAATTGTATGCAGTCTCCAAGGGGAGTGAAAAATGCAATGAATAATCCTGAATGTAGCAAGCTTTCAGATTAAGAAAATATTAACGGATTACTAGCAAACGTTCAAAACTATTTATTCCATTTAGAAGGCACTACAATGACCCCATTTTACACTTTAGAGAAACAAAGTTCTTGCTTGTTTCTCAGTTTCAGAAAGCAGAATTTAAACTCCTTTAGTGTTGGGGTTTTTTTAAGAAATAGGAAAGATGACATTTGGCTCAGGAGGAATATTTCATTTGACTTGAGATTATTTGCTCACATTCATGATGTATTTTCTTTCCCTGCAAAGTATCCTCTCCATATATTTATTCTGCACCCTTTCCAACAGAGTATGAGTCAAGCTGCAATCCTCTGGATCAGCTACGGACTGCGTAGGAGTGCAGATGAAGGTACAGGTGCAATGTTCATACAAGGCTGGGGAGACAGAACTGAAGGAATCCAAAACTGAAGAATATGTAAGGGTTTCCCCTCTCACTATTTGCAAAAGGTCTGGCATCACCATTAGACAACAGAGAGCACAATATGATTATTGCTCATATGAATATATGGTTACACACATGATAAAATAATGAGGATGTAAATCATTTTGGTTTGAATTTTTTTTTACTACAGCTCAATTTTGTAGAGCTCATTAGAAAAGTCAGAATGCATTTCACCTGCAAACCTGACACCTCTAGAAGCAAATCCAATTAAAACAACCAAACAAAATAAACCCACAAAATTTTCTCTCTGAAAATTTACTGCCAACTGTTGCACCATGAGAAGTCTAATTTGCACCTAGAGAATCTGATACAAACTCACATCATAATCCATCCATAGCTGAGTGACAGATGAATAGGAGATGAAAGGCTTCAGCCTTTTACTTCTCTCTGAACAACTACTGTACAGCTGTTCACTGTGCACATAACTCTTTTTGTAACTGTTGAATCAAAAGTATAGTAAGTGACAGAAAAGCACTAAGTTCAGGAAAAATTTAATAGCAGGCATTTGCCCTGTAATACTTCCATAATTCGGAACAAAAAATCTCAAGTTCACCACGACTTTCTTAGGGATTCAGTGATCACCTTCATAGCACTGAGGGAAGGTCATAACAACAGAGGTAATCAGTTTGAAATTTCAGTTTGATTATTCACAGAATCACAGAATGGGGAAGGTTGAAAGAGACTGCAAGGCATCATCTGGTCGAAGCTCTCTGCTCAAGCAGGGTCATCCCAGACACACAGCACAGGACTGCATCCAGATGGTTCTGGAATATCTCCAGTGAGGGAGACCCCACAACCTTTCTGGGCAACCTGTTCCACTGTGTGGTCACTCCCACAGGAAAGAAGTTCTTCCTCATATCCAAGTGGAACTTCCTATGCCTCAGTTTCTGCCCACTGCCTTTTGTCCTATTGTTCGGCACCACCAAGAGGAGCCTGGATCCATCCTCTCGACAATTTACAGTTATTTATATACATTTAAGCATCGTCTGGTTTAAATAATCTCTGCCCCTAGTCCAATCCCCATCAATTGTCCTGGTACAACTCCTCTCCGCGAGAGCCACGTGCACACCCGTTCGGCACAGCCGGAACCGCTCCCAGACGAGGAGGACATCGTACCCAGCTGGTGTGCACGCCTGAAGCTGGGCGTGTGTCCAAGCACTGACACCGGCGCACCGCCGGCACCCGGGAGCGCGCTCGCCTCAGCGCCGAGCGGGCCGGAGCCGCTGCCGGAGCCGCTGCCTCCTCGCAGCAGCGCGCCCAGCACGGGGCACGCCTGCCTGCGGGCCGGGGAACCACGGCCAGGTAGGCCAGCACACCCGCCCCTTCACTGCCCTCAGGCCAGGAGCCCAGCCGGGAACCAGCTGAGCCCTCGCCGCTCCTACGCAGAGGGCAGCCGGGGCCCCTCAGCTTAGGAGACCTGCCCGCCCCGGCAGCGGGCGGATCCCCCGTCACGGCACCGGGGAGCGGAGACCAGAGCCCCGAGGGGGTCCCGCAGCTCCCTCCCTTCGCTGCTCGCTGCTCCCTCCTCCCTCCC
>VZTR01014234.1:344207-372300 GCA_013400775.1 Chaetops frenatus | reverse complement strand
CCCCGCCTCGCCCCGCCCTTCCCGGGTCCCTCACGCGTTCCCTTGGCTTGTTCCCTCCGTCTCTCCCCGCCCTTCCCGCGTCCCTCCTGCGTTCCCTTGGCGTGCTCCCCCCGGCTCTCCCCGCCCTTCCCGGGTCCCTCACGCGTCCCCTTGGCGTGCTCCCTCCGGCTCTCCCCGGGCCCCTCCCTGCTCCCCCCGTCGAAGCCCCCGCTGGCGGCCCCGGGCGCTCCCCTGGTGCCGCTGTCTCGGCTCCCGCGCCTTGCCAGCCCTGCTCACACGCCTCGGAATAACCCTTGTGATGAAGGTTTAGTTCCCCGGCTGCCGGTCAGAGCAGCCAAGAAGGGAGAGGCTGGAGAATGTAACAGGTTCTGACATGTTTATTGCTTTTTCAGTAGCAGTAGAACGTGGAAACGTGGAGTTGTGTGGTTTCCGTGAGGCGGACGAGGTCTTTACCTTCAGCTCGGTGATGGAAGGAGCAGAATTGCTGTGGCTCTTCCTGTGTCGGACTCGAGTTTGGCTGCCCACAAGTTTGGCAGGGCGGGCACCCCCTATCAGCATTCCCCAGCTGCCCGCAGTTCGTTCCTCTCCTCGCCGTCAGAAGGCCCTCTGGATGCCCTTTGCTCAGCTCACAGGCGGCCACTGGCGTCCCGGGCTCTGTCCGTGGCCACAGCCCTCCGCGCAGGACGGGCTCCACAGGAGGCAGGTTCCATGGCTGATGGCCCACGCACGAAGCCGTGGCTCCCCTGGTGGCGACTGCAGAGCCAGTGATGGGTACCTGGCCCTTAGGCACCCAAGCCTTGACCTCACGGCCACCTGTTTCATCTCTAGCCCTGTGGCACCGGCTGCGGGGCCACTACAGCAGTGTCTAACACTCCTGAAAACAACAGCTTCAGGACAGGCCTTTTTGGGAGAACAGCTCTGACAAGGACAAGATGAATTACACACTATTTTACAGGGCAAAAGATGGTGGTCCGTGTGCATGTATCCCATGAATTGAATATGCTGGTGGAGTCCCCAGCTGGATCACACCATCCCACGTTCAAATGAGCACACCGACCTAGATGCAAATCAGCACTCTAAGCTGCAGTTACAGCTCTGGTATTAACAGAGACGCTTCTGTGTGGGTGAACATTTCATTTCCCGTGAGGAACCTTTCCTGCAGTTACTGTCAGGTTTTTGTTATACATCACGCTTGTTATGCCATTAGTGCAGACAGCACATTAAACTGTCTGCGCTGGTATGCAAGCTATCGTCTCAGACCCAGCTGGGCTAACATTTAAATAGTTTGTGACACGGCTGCCATCAAATTTTTCCCAAGGCATGCTTGCCCAATTTCCCTGGGGTTGCACAGGGGCAGGGAGCAGAGCAGCCTTGGGGCCACAGGCTGCAGCCAGGAAGGACTAATGTCATGGGCCCCTTCCCTGTCCTACCTTGATGGCACCGGAGCTGCAAACCAAAGCCAAAGCTGGACAGCTGGCTCCAGTGGCAGATCCAGATGCAGGACTGTGCAGAAACTGGCAGAAGGGTCAGCACTGGCCCTGGGCATGGCCAAGTGTTTTTCAGACTCCTGTTGCTGAGGAGGAAACTTCCTGCAGGAAAATTTGCAAAGTCCCTTTTGCAAAGTAATTTGAAGGACACATTGAAAAAAAAAGTCCTTGGTTGTGATAATCAGGGCACTGAGTTGATAAGAGTGGGGAGGTTTGGCTTCTTACAGTGCATCTGGCCACTGAATGAGATGGGAAAAGCGAAGTACAAAGAGACAATAATCATAGCTTTGTTTCCATTTATTAATATTGCCAGTTAAAACCTATATGTCTGTTCAGTCAGTTTGGGATACAGATTTTAAAGGGAATCGACAAGTCACAAATTATAATAAGAGCATAATACTTCTGGTTATTTTTCCATTTAGAACATACAAACTCTACGTATGCTACATAGATACTATCCATTGATGGTTATTTAATTTGCCCCCACTAACCACCTTGGTCTTCGGGAGTCTTAGTTTTATTTCTCGTTTGCTTCCGTCTTTGAGAAATTCAAGCTTATACATCTCAAGGTTTAGACTGCTGTTGTAAGGCAACTTCAGTGTGAGTACTACTCATTACATATGGGAAACTTCAATAACAGAACAGTCATGAGGAGAATCTTGTATGTAAAGGCAAGAACACGTTAGAAATTTAATTATAATGCACTTCAGAGTATAATATATTATCAATGCTTTCATAAATACATATATTTTCAATATTTCACCATCAGTAATAAAATATATTTATAATCTGTCATTAAGAATGTAAGTACTGTACTCTGCTAGTTTAAAAAAAAAAGAAATTGAGGTTACTGAAAGTAAGAGTTTTTTCCCTCCTTCTCTAATAGACACAGTCTTCCTTGAGATGCGGATATTCTACTAAAGTACAATTCTGGGATTTTGTAATTATTTTTAATGTCAAAGAGTATGCATCAGCACAGACTGTATTAGCTTTTGCACACAAGGCACGATAAATCCAGGTTAACATTAACTATTCATAAATACAGTGTTTCTCACAGATAGGTTGCAAAGCTACAGAACAGAAACAGCAGTTATGTTTTTCTTTCAAAATGTTCTTTTCAGTGCTTGTTCTTGAGTTGATTACACAGCCCCGATTTTCTTTTCAGATGACCCAATGTTAATTTTCTAAGAAGAAATTATCACATGAGGAAAAGAGGGTATGAGAGACTGAATACTATGAAGGCCTTTGCTAGTTACATACTCAAATATCTTAGAATTTCAGAAAAACCAGAGCTATGAACTTCAAATTTCCCTGGGCTAGCCATGGGGAAATGTAATTCCATGGGTCTCATCACTGCTATTTATGAGATTTACTTGAGTCACTTCTTTAAAAGAACAAAACAAAAATTAACTTTTTCTGCCTCTGTATTTTAAATTAGTCTTAAATTTTTTGCCAACAGGAGTTTTTGTATCTGGACAACAGCCACTTCTAAAACTGATATTCAGATACTGAAAAATGTTTAATTGAATGTCAGTTTTGGCAGTATTTTCTTGCAAATGTCCAAATCAGGGATCTATGTCCCATTCAGTGCTGTTGGGGACAGTTCACCTCTCCTAGGTTTGGATGTGCATCCTGCCTTCCTCCCAGTTTTACAGCAGTTTGAGGCTCACACAGGCAGGCATTATTCATCTCTGCTCTGGTTTCCATGGAGCAGATTTCCAGCAGAATCTTCTTATGTTCAGTTTATTGGTGCCTTACCGTATGCCTTTCTTTTTCAATACTTACTAGTCAGATTTTTAATTTCAATTATAGTCACCTAAGCCCAAAGCAATTCCATTTCATTTCAGTGGAATTATCCTGGATTTACTCTGTGATAGCTTTGATCCAAATCANTTTTTTTTTTTTTTTCCTGGACAGACCTGGTTATGTGTTTCACAAACAAAATACTGGTCTGTCTCACAAAGAAGGTGTAATTCTTTGGGTCCAAGATTCTAGAGTTTTCATAATGTAAAAGTTGTAAAATTGTATCACTACAAAAGATACGTGTTGTGGATGAATGTTGTTTTCCAGATCAAGAGATCTGAATAACGTTGTTAAAAATAATAACAGAGAAAGAGAACAACTGCCAGCATCTTCCACTCTCTTCAGTCTACCAATCTATTCCATTGTGCTACCAGAGAAAAGCTAAATTTCATATTGGTTCTGCTGAAGAGAATGATGCTATCAAAATTTCACTGTAGCTGACAGTAGTGTCTTGTGTCAGTCACCTGCTCAAATATTACTGGGCTTTATCAAATTCACTGGTTATCCCTTTCTTCATCTGTTACCTGGGAAATCAGTTCTTTACAGAAATAGTAATCCGTCCCAGTCTGCGCCCCAGAAGGGAGAGATTAGGAATCATGAGAAAAAATCCACCTGGTCAATATTCAAATTTGTTACGGTCTTCTGGAAAGACAGAGGTAGGAGCAGACCATGTGCCAAATTAACTGTCCTGATCCATGTGCCCTGGTCTACATGCAATTTCCAGACTGTAGGAAGTATACTTGAAAAGGATGGAGGAAGAAAGGTGAATAATTGTGCATGTTGCTCAAGAGACCTTTTAAGTTAATACGAGCAGTAAAAGGAAGATTGAAATGCAAAGGTAGAAATTAATCCTACGTATTATTTTTCTTGGAGCAGCTACTTTTGTTGTTTTTATTGACACAAAAAAGTCTGGAATCTGTATTTTTAAAATGGCAGAAGTACTTCTTGACTTGATACTGTTCTGACTTTCACCTCTAACTTTAATTTTAGCTCTTCACTGTACCTGCCTTTAACAGGATGGCACATCAGTGGTTTGTGTCAAATACATATGGTTTTACTATCTCAGAGGTTTTCCAGTATTTTCATACTCCATTCATCACTGTTAATGGAAAAAAAAACACCAGTGGGGGCACCACAGCAGATTTTGGGGGTTAGTTCACTTACTTTCTATTTTTATTGTCACTTGTTTACTCATTTGTTAGCTAATTTGAGAAACTAAGACTAACATTTTTGACATCATGTTTCTTAGCACATTTTGTCAAAGATTTATTACACAATGAAGTAATCAAAATGGTTGCCATAAAAACAAATCATATCTCAGTTTCACAGAACATATAGACTCTTTTCAAGTAATCCCTGCTGATAAAAACTTGATTAAAAATATAAAATACCAGGTAGCACATGGCTTTTGACAAAATTCTTCAGAAGGAGCTTTTCAGGGGCCTCATTATGAATGACCAATCTGGAAACCAATAGCCAGCATAACCTATTTGCTGGTATTTGACAAAATGGCTGTTTTAAAAGCATTTAGGGGAAAGTAGAGAACGTGCCAGAAGAATGATTTAGTAATAAGTTAGTGTTCATTCCCCTAGGCCTGGCTATGCACTGAAGGAAGTCTTGAAGTCCTTTGTCCTTTGTTCATTTACGAAATTGCTGCAGCAAGTGTGTCGTGACATGATAGTGCCCCAAATGGTGGCAACTACATTTGTGCATGCCTTTTCAGATATTAACATATTAGTAACCCAAACAGGTTGGGTTACTAATCCCAACTTGGATTCTTCCTGCAGGCATAATAATGTTAAATTAATTGGTTATAACACCCTTAGTTTCATCTGGAAGGAAAGGAGGGGATGTGCTGAGGTGAATGGGGACAACAGAGGGAGCACCAACCCTTCCATTTCCATTGCTTGGTTGAACAAATGCTCTTGACAACAGACTGGTAAGAAATGACAGCTCAAGCCTCCTTGGCTGTGTGCATCCTGGGAACAGGCAAGGTGAAACTACAGTACAGAGAAGGAGTGACTAAGGGTACGACAACTTGCTGGGAAGGGTTTTGCTACTGCAGCTGGGCTATATAACAACAGGTTTTTTACTTTCTTTCTTAGTTTGACTTTCCCACCTGCACCTAAAATAAAACTTGGCAACACAGAGAAAGCCAGTTAATTACCTCATCTCCACTTATACTTCACTGCTGTTGCTGCTGGTGGTGGTTTTGCTCCCATGTTTTCAGAAGATCAGTTGCCAGCTGTGAGATGTGCTGCCAGGCAAACTTGATGTGGGTGGATTCCACTGTGCGGGAGCAAATAGCAAAACGTAGAACAAACTTCTCTCGCAGGTGGCACGGGACCAGATGGATCTTCTTGGCATCATTTATGCTTTTAAGAAGTGCCTCGTTTAGTTCATTTGAGCCCTGAAATCATCATAATTCAATGGATATGACAATGAATTTCAGAAACAAGTCTGGAAAGCACCACCAAGCAGCCATGCCCAAGTAACACCAGTAAGAAGCAGCCATTTTCTCATCTCTCAGTGTTTCGCCGTCAAAGGATCACAAAAAGATGATGATGTAAGAGAGAAGCTTTGAGCCACAAAGAGATTTAGGGACTACCTTCAGTTTAGAAGCAGTGTTCACACTGGGGCATTTGTGATAACTGACTGCCTTTTTGTGACCTAAGGTTGTAAGCTATGTTAAAAGCATTTATTATTGTATCCGTGTTATTACACTCTTCTTGGATCTAATCAGTCAAACATGGGAGGAAGTTTTGCAGTGAATTATATTAACTTTCCTCACTTAGGCATGGTTGCTGTGAAAAATTCTTTTGAATATGAAATCTTACCCTTAATTAAGAAATTTTTAAGGTAATATACCCCTGGCATAAGTAGGTTTCATATCATCAGTGGAAACCCTAAAAAAGTATTTGCCTCAATTTCTATAGGAGTTGAACACCACAGAATCCATCAGATGAAGTATCTTAGGGATTGTGCAACCTTTACTCTCTCTAATACACTGGTGGTAACACACAATTAATTGCAAGAGGTTCTGGGACCATCTGCATTTTTACCACAGTGTTCCCTTACTGAGCACTGACTGTGGAAAAAGAGTTACTAATGGACAAATACGTCAGTTCAGCAGCAGTTGCATGACTGTGGCAGCATTGATCTTGAAAACATCCTGAGCAGAAAACACCTTCTCTCAAATCTGGGCAGTTGTGACTTTCATGCTTAGCCTTTTCCGTATAAAACCAAAACATAAGGCAGACAGTTTCCCATTGTCAGCAACGATAAATGTATCATTCTCACGCTTTTAGATCATATTAAGAATTATGAGTTTAACCCAAGTCAGAACCTTGTTCTGTCTTAGCACAAGTTGTTATGAATTTTGAGCAACGTCCTGAAAATCATGGCTTAGCCTTACTCTTCTAGGAGATATTTATGTGATTGAAATGCTCCTAACTAAGAAAATGGACCAGCTTTGGTGTTTTGCAAGTCCCCACCTATTACAGGTCAGTCACTGATGACAATGTCCTGCTTTCTTCTCAAAGGTAATGCATTATTAAAATGACAATCCTTGCCATTAGTATCAAATGCACAGCACTGGCTTTCAGGCAATACGAGCAGTTATATGATGTTAAGTAGGCAGGGGTGAAGGGAGGAACGAGAAAGAATCATTTATCTTTCTTCTGTTCTACTCTCTCAGCTCCACCTTAGGGCTGCTATGACACTCGGGTGTCACGTCAAATTGAAGTTGGTAGTGACTAATCTTCTCCCAGAGCTTTGAGAAGCCAGCTTTGATTGAGTCTGTGAGCTTCAATAAGACAGCATTTTCACCCCCTTGGAGAAATCACTAGCTTGACTTGTATTCATCTGCAGTCATGACAAGGAGGCCTAAAACTAACCCTTTGGCATGACATATTTGATGAAATAATTATAATATGAAAGTCATAGGTAATTAGTCCATTTGCTCAACAGTGTGAAAGGCAAAAAATTAAAAGTTACAGCTAAGCAAAAAAATTAAAAAGGGCTTCTCCAGAACAAAGGAAAGAAGAAAAAATATTTGATACTTTTACGGCTGTGCAGCATTACATAGTTCAAGTCTCCTGACCCTTAGTCCTACTGTAACTACATAAAAGTTACAAATATCCTGCTTCTAAAATGTATTGTAATATGAATTATAAAAATAACAGAAAGATTTTGAGGGAATGACATAGAAAGCAAATAAAACTGTTAAAATAGCTCTAAAAACCTTCTAATTCGTAAGCTTGCTAGTTTTTGGATTTGGTGGTGGGTTTTTTTGTTGGGGTTTCTTTGTCAGGGTTTTTTTGTTGTTGTTTGGTGGAGTGTTGGGGTTTGGGTTTTTGTTTTTTTGTGTGTGGGTGGGTTTTTTTTGTTTTGTTTTGTTTTGTTTTGTTTTTTTGTTTTGTTTTGTTTGGTTTGGTTTGGGTTTGTTTGTTTGTTTTGTTTTTGGGGGTTTTTGTTTGTTTGTTTGTTTTGTTATTGTTGTTTGTTTGTTTGTTTTTTCTTGTTTTTGATGAGGCCTTTATCCTACAACTTGTCCAAAAGTTTCTTAGCTAAAGGTCCAATATTTACCTCTCATTGTAAAATTGTCTTTCCCTTTAGATGTGATTTCTTGCTCTGAATCATGAGGGACAGGAGAACAGATGTAGCTGAGCTACTGGTCTGATCAAAAGTGACAATTCCTGTGTTGCTATGCTCTATTTCACCAGAACTGTTCCTTCAGAGTAAATGTAGAGCACTGACTAACAGCTGTGTCTGGATCTGCAAAACTAGTGTTTGCTTGTTCCATGTGAGAGAGCAGACTGCAACCAACATTTTCTTATTGAGCAATAAAAGCCACAGAATCTACCCCTCAATATATTTTAAAAGTTCTTGTTAGGAAAGAGATTGTATTTGTGTTTCCATTTACTGCATTCTGTAATCTGTCCGATCCCCTAGACACAGGGTCTTTTTAAATTTTATTTTAAATTTTATTTTAAATTAAAACAAAACCATTTTCCTATTCCAGGTGAATTAACTGTTAATTTATTATTTACTTGTTAGCTTCTTCAGCCAGTTGCATCAAACTCAGGTAACTGGGCAACCGAATGACTGGGAAAAGATTTTGTTAAAAATAGTAATGCCACGCTACCCAGAAGGAGAAAAGCTGTGCTTGCAAGCCTTCAGAAAAGCTAAAAGCTCATTTAGGTATCATGTTAAGTAGAACACACTAGTGCCATTGTTGTTATTGTTGTTGCTTGGTGCTCAGATTCAGTGTCACAATCCAGTCCTTTGCAGAGGCTTTAGCTACAAGCTTCTCTAAAAAATGACTTCTTTACCTAAACTAAGACACTGATCCCCTTTTAATGTCTGAATAAAACAAATGTGCTCTCCCAACTACTGCAGCTTTTATGCTCCAAGTGCTGAATGATTTTTTTTAGTTTCTCTTGGGGAAGGCCTCCACATCAACGAACTTGGCACTTTGAGAGAGTTTGGGGAATAAATGGCCAAACAGGGCAAAAGGATCATGCTCAGCAATAAAAAAGCAGACCAGGGCCAAGGGCAGGTGGGAAGCTGGCCTCCCATGTAACCTGTTCTGAAACATATCTTACTTCAATTTCCCAGTTCGACCATAGAATTTTGTGGAGGAAAAAACAGTCTTTACAGAAAACAATAAAAAAGTGTTTAGTGCTCTAATTTTCATATACTATAGTAATTTTTAATAAAATTGATTATTAAATATATACACATAAATTAACTTGACAAGAAACACGTAATACGCACTCATCATATACAGAAGTCTAGGGAAATATACTAAAACAGTCATCTTTATCAAAGCTCACCACACATAGAATATAAGTCATTTTGTACGACTGGTTAAAACATTTGTTCGCCTTGAGTATATATTTCCATACCTTAATATGCTTTAATTTCTCTTAAGCTTATGATGCAATTTTTAAAAAATAGTCTTAAGCTTTTTTCTTTTATATGCTTTGTTCTAAACAAACTCTCTTTACTTTCTTAAAAAAAAAAAATCAAATATATTAACTAAAAAGATTGTATTCAATTGCAGGTTATGGTGTTTCTATAAACCATGGGAGAAGAAATAGGAGATCTTAGCTGCCTTACCTTCAGCCGGAAACAGACCAGTCCCAAGACAACCTCAGCACAGATCTCAAACCTTTCATCCTGAAGGACTAAGTGTTCAAATTGATGCGACAGCCTGACATGCTGAAAAGAGAAAGAGAGTATCTATATTGTATACATTTGATTCGCCAAGAGAAAAGGTGTGCTGAAGTATTTTCCATTCCTTTGCTCTGTTCCTTCTGCTGATGTGTGATAATATTCACACATTGCCATCTGTTTGTGCTAACTTCCATTGCGTTTATGACTTCCAGAGACCATATGGAGCCATTGCTGTATTAGTATCTCAGTCTGTCTTAGCCAGTGCTGGTCTACTTCTTGAGACAATTCTTCATCACAATTGGATATGATACCACATTAAGGGTAAATAATTTTAATAATTCTCCTTTAGGTTTTATACCACTGTTAGTTTTGGCTGGGAATGGCTGAAGAATCCAGAAGTCATTAGAGGGAAAGGGGGACATGCACAGATACACAGGGAAAAATTGTCACAATTTCAATGCAAATGGAGCTGGAAAGGTACACTTTTTAGAATAGTTCACTTAAGATGAGAAATCTGTGAAGAAAGGGAGAACTTGCTCACTATTCTGACCTGGGTTCTCAGGTTCAGTTGAATAAGAAGTTGATGGCAGTATAATCAAGAAAATGGATAGCAAATCTCAGCAAACCTGTTGAGAAGTTACTGAGGCAAAAAAGAATGACACTGGGCACCAAGCCAGAAGCAATTATTTTGAAGCAGATGAAACCAAAATTCAAATAAATAGGAAAAATACTAAAAACCAGCTGGGAAGTCTTAACATCAGTCAGTGATACTTGCATACTCATACCATGTTCTGCTTTGCTTTCTTCCAAAGAGAAAATGAATTTAAAAGCACTTTCAAAAAATCAACCCACATTCTCATCAGGTACCTGCAGTACCTTATCCAATCCCCCTCCTACTGGCTATATCTTCAGCTTAGTGTTCACTATCCCAGGAAATAAAATAAAAAAAACAAACAACCAACCAGCCAAAAAAATAAGACAACAACAGCAACCAGCCATTTGAATTATAGTTTGTCTTCGTGCAATAGCCAGTCTATACCAAAAATTATCTGAAACATCTAAAAATCATGTTTAAAGGTTCTTCAGCTTTTATATATTTAGAATGACAAATAATTTTACAAAAATAAACAACTAAGCCCATGCTTTTGCACTTTGACTTTTTGTAAGTTCGGCTATTAAACGAAAATGAAACATATCCCGTTGGGTCAAGGTTAAATGTGGAATGTTTCATCTCACAGGAACTTCTTCCAAAAGGACAAGGCAAAACAGAAATTACAGAAAAGGGAAAAAAAAAAAAGAAAAAAACCCCAACACATTTTGCAATCTTAATCATAGCTTTCTGATGGTTTTTTATTTCTTAAAATAGAAAAATATAGTTTAGATTGAATCAAAATATTTCCTCAAAACCTTCCTACTGGACTTACTGGTACCTTACGCAACCAGCCAGCTTTCCTGTTGAGACCACTTCCGCTCTGCTGTTTGTTACATCCATTTATCATCTCCCTCTAAAATTAGTCTGAATGCTCATTGAGTCAGCAATGAGACCAGGCCAATCCCTTCCAAGGGGTTTGAATGTGCTGCTAATACAAAGAGCATGAGTTTGTAGCTGTGAAATCCAACCAGAAGTATCTGCATACATACAGATACTTGTATGCAAAATAAGTACATGAAAAACATATGTGAAATAGGCACAGGTGTTGTAATGGTCTTTTACTGTCTCCTCCTGTCCTCATGTTCTACAGCTTTAACCAAACATGTCTTTTACACAGCTTCACAAAATTCTGCACTGCACGTACTATGTCTTGGAAATCAAAGCCATAAAACAAATCATGTCCAATGAGATAAGAATTTCACAACTGTCCAGCTTAATGTAATCACCAGCTGAATGTAATCAAAATTTATCTGAGTAAGTATTGAATAAAACAAACTTTTAAGATCTGGCTTCTTCTGTGAGAAGTTTGTACAAGAAAACTCCATACCCAAGACGTATATTTTATAGCAGGTACTTATGTCCACTTTTTGAACTAAATTATTTTTAAGGAATTAGAAAGAAATAAAAGCAAAGGAAAATAGAAAATTTTTAGCTCAACATTAGTCAAAAACCAAAATTCTAGAAGTATTTTGCATTCATGTCTGGATGCAAATACTTTTATCCACAGCAAGTCTTAACAAACAGCAATAATTGGTAAAGACACTGGGGGGCACTAAGCGTTTTAGGTTTTACAGAACTGGAAGGAGAGAAAGTGGTGATTTAACTGGAGTTTCACATGTATAGCTTTGCCTAAATATAGTTACCCAAGGCCCTGCACCTTTGAACCATAAGCTATTATCCTGAATTGCTCTTACAGAGATTGCTGCAACAGTGAAGTTAAACATTATTAAGCCTGGAAGTTCAAGTTCTGTAGAACTGCAGGGCATTTAGGTGTCACACGTGCCTCTGTAAGTCCAAAAGCTGTACCCACGCTCTGGATCTCCTCTCACAGGAGCTGTGTGTAGAGCCACTCACGTGTGGCTCTAGTGCTTCAGCTTTTTAAGACAGGCAGGTACACTGTGAAAATAAAGTCCTGTTTGGAAAACTGCAGGCACTGAAACTGAGGATAGGAAAGAAGAAGACTGACAGGCTGTTCTCAGTTTTCTGCTGGATGTGTACATACCAAGCCTGACCTATGGATATCTTAACCCTCCAAGTACTTTTGATTTTGACATCTGCATCAAGCTGTGTCCCTAGCACCAGTAACTTAAAGTTAGCATTCAAAGATTATTTACCTTTTCAAAATTATTTTATCTAGAGCTGTTACTTGATTTAACAAAAGTGTGGACATAAGCAAAACAACTCATATACTGTTTCTAGAAATACCATTTGAGCAATCCCATCATCAGGTGGGTTCTCAAAGGGGAATCACATGGACTGTGTTGGTGTCCTGAAGTCTCTTGGTGTATAGGAACTGAATAACAGCCCCAGTCTTTGCGGTGAAATTTAGCTGATTGA
This sequence comes from Chaetops frenatus, assembly GCA_013400775.1. Taxonomy (NCBI): domain Eukaryota; kingdom Metazoa; phylum Chordata; class Aves; order Passeriformes; family Picathartidae; genus Chaetops; species Chaetops frenatus. Next base: position 359,841 of record VZTR01014234.1, on the reverse strand, counting down.
AAAAAAGAGGCTTGTAAGGAATTGTTGTGTGTCACTGTTATCTCAGGTAAATAACCATTGCTCTTCTGCAGAAGAGTGAGAAAGGAAATGAGGGAATCTTAACTAATTTGGTTATTCTGGATTAAGGGAAATGTCTTACATAATCAATAGTAGGAGCAGTAAACTTGCAAGGCATTAAGATGTGGTCCCTATTTAAAAAAAAAAAATCTGTATTTTTCTATGTATATCTGTGAATAAATAACTATAACTACAAATATAAATATAAATTCTTCTGCATTGAAGTATTTAAACTGAATTTTAATTTTTGGGCAATGCCCTCAAGAGATAAAATAGTTTTTGATTGCAGGGAGCTTCTCTGAAGCATCAGAGTACACTACTGTCCACATACAGATAAGCATACTGGCCTAGTCTTGGTCACTTAGTACTTTTTCTCCTATAGATTTCACTTCTTTGCCTGCCTTAGCCTGCATCTCACTACACTGAAGGAAAATGCTGTCAAAAGGGTCTTCTTAACATCCACTTGGACTGTGCCACTCTCCAGTTCAAATGCTATTTCTAGCTTTGGTGTTCTTTACAGTTCCAGTTTCTTGGACTCTTGTTAATTTTTAATGGCATTCATTATCGTCAGTACACTGATTACTTCTGGTTCTAAGGAGGATTCAGCTGAGTCAGAATGTTCATAGAAATTGCATACAAAAACACATTAGCTCCTAAATTTCTCAAATTACTTCTGAGCTCTTTGAGAGGAATTCAACCAACAAAGGAATAATAAATTGTTTGCAAATGGGCCATTTACAAATGGGCTGTTTGGATTTCACATCTATACGGACTCTGAGTGGTTTGCATCAGTGCAGAAGACTGTTGTTGGGTTTGCCCTCTTTTTACAACTCCTCTGTGGCTTTGGGACTTGCCTCCAAAATTTGTCCTTGTCTTTCCCCACATCCTTTGAAGATGACTATCCTCCCCTTTACCACTGCTTTAAAACCTAGACTTTGCAATAGATTAATATAACATGCTGTGTGTGAAAAGAGTGCATAACTGGAATGTTTGGAAAACAAAAAGTTACTGTATCTAAATCCAAGTCACATATTCTCATCTCCTGGGAGTATTTTGGTTCCTAAATGCCATCTTCAAGCAAATGCCAAGTTACAGTGGTTATCTAGTCATTTTGATGTAGACCTTAAGGCTGCAAACACAACAAACATCTTTTCCTTAAAATATACTAATAAAAATGGGGGAGGGAAATAATTGTTGTGATAGTTTACATCAAGAAAAAAACATTTGTGAAGAGATAGTTACAGATATCTTTGGTCTTCCACACAGCAACTTGCTAACACACAACAAATAGGGTGGGTTCCTAAGGATCTAGTGTGTTTTTTCCCTCTATATCATGTCAGAAGCTCATCTCTATTGAAAATCTCAAATCCCTTTGTAAGTAACATCAGGCTGCACGAAAGAAGCCTAACTAGAAATCTAGAAACACTGCACAGATCTTCCTAGAGTTTTCTATGACTTAGGAGCAAACATGTGCATCTCCTTCCCCAGATTCCAGCCCAAGGAGCTGCTTCAAACCCCTATCTACTCTTCTGCCCGACTCTGTTACCCTTTTTTCGGGGCACCTCCTTAATAACACAAGAGAGAGAGCGCGAGCACCTTTTCCTGCTTCCCCAGCTCCAGCCCCACTGCTCTCCACTGGAACGTTGCAGTACCTGCCTCTGCCACTGGTCCCAAATTTCTTCTCATCCTATGTCCACTCTATCACCCACTCAAATACATCTCCAAATCATCATATGCAGCTTCAGAAATCATTCTGGCACCTACAGGGCTTCCCTTAAAACCCAGCTAAAAGTTCCAAGAACACGGGAGACAGTACCAGCCAGGAACTGCCTGGGACTGCCTTGGCCAGCAATGGGAATATAAGAACTGTCGTTTGCAAGGTGCCACTGCACATTTAAAAGAAAGCAGCTTCTCAAGGCCAGGCACAGGGATGAGCAACGTTAAAGTTCAGTTAACAAGCGAAGCTAAATTCCAAATTATTTTGCATTTGGAAACTTGTCTACAGGTTTGAAAATTTAAACCAATGTCAGGCTGGTTTAGATACTTTGTTACTACTCTACCAGAAGAAAAGTCATCACAAGCTACCTGGAGTTCATGATAATTTCTGAGAAGAGAGGAAAAAGTACAAGATATGGAACGCATTTTTAATTTTTATTTTGAAGCTAGTGATATAATTTTATCAACATATCTGAAAACTCACAAGAGGTACCTTAAATTCTGCTAGAGCAGACAGCAAATGAAATTCAATTATTTCTTGGAATTTAAGTTCAGCAGAGACTTTCTGGAGATAGAAATTACTTTTGTTTTGTAAGATGCTTTGGAACCCACTGAACCAGCATTCATTGGAAGTGGGTAAGGGGGTATGAGGAGAAATTAATTGAATGGTTCCAGTTTGAAGATGTGTACAGAGAGACAAATTCTTTACTTAATTATCCCTCTTGTCTTTTCATAACTTTTTTTTATATCTATACTGGAGAACAATCCAGTCCTTAATGAAATATAAACCAAACACACTCATTTCTACAAGCCCTTGGAAATCTTAGCTGTCTAAATTACCTTTACAAATGAGGAAATGTACAAGGGTTTTATTTCAGAATCAGTATCTTTAAGAAACGATTCCTTTATTTAGCCTTCCTGAGCTGTATTGTCACAGAAAATATCAAAGCTTGGTCCTCAGCTATGAATATATGAAGACATGCAGCTTTTGGTTGCACAGTGAGAGAAAGATGTGGGAGACAGTGAAAGAGGGAGTTTTTTGAGTGTGAATACCGACCTCTGGAAACCAGCCTGACAAAAGGCCATGCAATTGATATGAGTCTTCCAAAGCTTTTCTTAGGAATTTTTCTGTTTAGTACCAAAATTGAAAGGAATTTGTGTCTGCAGGGAATTTGGTATGCTAGGCTAGGCCCTTAGCTAATGGATATTTTTGTAAATATTTAGAGCCGAGTCATGGATCTCCCCTCACTAGAGGTTTCCCTGAACTTCATAAAGATGAAAAGTATGCTTGAATTTGACTTTAGTGCTACAGAGGAAGGATATATATAATTTAGACAGACACCACATGTGTTTTTTAGTGATTTACAAACCTTTTTTCATCAAGAAACCTAGTACTTATAACAATATTAACACACTGTAAATTGTACACATTCTTTTTTTAACGAAAATATATTTTAAACAGGAAAGAAAGCAACAGCAGAGTGAACATGCCAAATAAGTCACTGTATCCCTTAATCATAATCTAAACATCCTATCAATGCATGCACATTAATAAAATAGACAAGTAATAAATATCCATGTGTTTCCACAATAAAACCATGGATGCGCTCTGGCTTAATTTGAGAGGGAACTATGGTACCATACTGTAGAATTTCCAGATTCCTAGACTTTTCTTTCCTAAAGATGAGCACAAAACAAATGGCACTTTTGATCACACCATGATATGAAATCGTGACCTAACGTGGGGCAAACAAGCCACACCCCTGTTGAACTGAGCTGCCTAAAAGTGTTTTCTGTGCTTCCTGACGTGTACAGAAGTCATGGAAGGTAGCTAGGCAGCCGGCTCGTTTTCCCTTGCCATCATCCCAGCAGAGGGTACGCAATAAGGCAATTCCCCATCACCTTGCGGATGTGCTCCTGCAGCCCCTTGACCCCGTACATCCTCAGCACGAACCAGAGCTTCAGCGAGCGGAACCTCCTGCCCAGGGGGATTTGCCAGTGCTGCAACCCAGAGAGAAGAGCCCGTGTCAGAAGTCACCATTCCAGTCAGACTGCAGAAAGTATGTTCTGCCGTGGTTTTGAACCACGTTGCCACATCCTATGGGCAGTTGCTAGAAATAATAGAAGGAATATTTATTCCTGGTTTATTAATCCCTGTTTATTAGTACCATTTAGCGCTCAAAATTTTCAAATTAAAATTGGCAAAGGAGGTTGGAGTCAGAATTGAAGGGTCACAAGACAGATCAAATTTTCTTTGTGCATCCTGAATTGTGCTCAAAGGCTTCAGAAAAACAAGTATCTGAGAAATTCATGTACATTGGCTTATTTAAAGTTGTGGGGCTAGCATCTACAAAGACAGGCATGTTTTTCATTTCAAAACAACAGTGTTTCCATGGTAAAAGATTAAAATAGAGGTGCTTTTAATTTTTTTTTTAAATTGTGTTATTCACTATGTTAAAGAAAAAAAACCCACCAAACCCACAACTTTAGGAAATTTCTTTCTACTGCCTAAATCTAAAGATATTGCACATGCAAGACAATTTCTGCCTTTAAACAATTTTTTTTTTTTTTTTTTTCAAAAAAAACACAGAACAAAAAAATAAAAAATCTGTTTTGGGAATGTTGAATACTTAGCAAGCTGCATCCTTCTTGGAAAGAAACAAAAAGTTTGGAGGTTTATGATAGTAATGGAAAATAAAGTCCTAAAAATACCAGAATATACAAGTAATAGTATTGATTATTACATTGTTACTGTACTTACCCGATAATCTGTTACAAGACCTGGAAATTAAAGAAAAAATGTTCACATTGCATCATCATCACCACAACAGCCAAAGACTTCAATCATGCTAATGTTATTGAAAAAGCTGTATCTTAGCTATCCTTTACATCTGCTACAAACATCAGCATTATCTGTGTCAACAGGACCACTAAATACCCAGCTGGATGTTTGGCAGCATGTTAAATGAAGGTGCTTGTAAATGACCTTTCTTCCTTAGCTAGTCAGAATATGCCACTAACAAACAGTTCACAGAAGAAACACTATTTTAGTTTCTGTTATACTGCAGATACTATGGAGACGACAGATCAAATATTATGTTTATTTTCTTCCTGTATAGAAAACAAGCAGTAGATAAACCAACTATTACTAATTTTGGTTTAAACAGTTTGCAGAATCCCCAGACTCACTTCATAAATCATTCTCTGCTGTGAAATGTCATCACCTTTACCCTAGTTAATTGGTAACACTCTTTAAAATAATCCACTTCTAAATACCTTTTATACTCATACATATATTTCTTGCTAATTCTTCAGGATGTCTCATAAGTGACTGGAAAAATTGATTCAGAATTTAACCTGTTCCTGCTTGGAGAATAGTATTCTGCAATTTTTTGTGGCTTTTCTTTTGATGGAGTGAAAGCCCCTTACAAACACAGATGGACTAAGCCACAAAGCAGTCTAGGGAGGCAAGTAGAGGGCATTATTAGCTGTCCTTTATAAAAGCATAGTGTCAGGATTCACCTACCTTTTCTTTAGATCAAGGAATTAAACTGATTTCACGGTAAAGGAAACTTGAACATAATTAGTTACTTGCTGTAAGTCAGTGACAGAAATTAAACTGACGTAATATTTAAAGCACTTCTTTAGTAAGCATCTGTTTAGCTCCCTTATTTTGCTTTATTTCTCTGCAGTGGAGTATAAGCTTCATAGGAGAGTATGTGCTTGGATTCCTTGGGAAAATGCTAAGTACCCTTGGAATTGTTAACTGGAATTGTTAACTTGAACTGTAGCTTCTGAATTTGACCAGAATATGCCATTTAGATAATTTTCAGCCTTTATGTTTTCTAGGAAAAAAAAAAAAAAAAAAGCCTTTTTCCTGTGTTACAAGCTCTCTTGCCAATGTTCTCTCATTTGCAGCCAAAACATGGGAAAAAACATGGTCCTTCTTTCCCTGTAGCAGGAGGCCATTGGGTTCTTCAACCTGTTACTATGTTGGTTTCCAAGTGGTAAAAAAACCCAAACCCACAAAACAACCAATAATTATTAACCTGTTCCTGGACTTCAGGAAATGAATGTGATTGTCTCTGCTTGGTAACGAGGTAAATGGAAAACATTCATATTCTTCTGCATTGTAGCAGCCATTTCTGTTTGATAGCTGCAAGACTGGTAGCAAAGGGAGTAAAGCAACTGGTGACAGATAAATAATCCTACGCTCCTGTAAGGGACTGTGTCTAATGATCCACAACAATGCCTTTCACAAGCTGTGAAGCAGAATGTAATCAATGATTAGTCCTTGATTCCTTGATTACAAGCCTTAGTCCTACATCTGTATTTAACCAGGAGGAATTGCATTGTGGGAGTGTATGTGGTGTTCACAATAGAGTATAAAGCTGCATTCTTCTAACACTGCCATGAGGATTTGACCTATATCCTGGGTTGCCAGGCAAGCTAGTGTAATCTTCCTGGTGTGATGATGCAAATCACATAAAATTATAATTAATGACAAAATAAAGACTCTCCCCTTGGGGACACACATAATTGCCATATGGTTATTAAGAGTAATTGCTCACAAATAGAGATATTTTTCCACTCATTTAAATTCTTGAGTGAGAGATGAGTGAATTCAGAAATACTACTTCATTTACTTAGTAAACCAGGATAGGAATTCTCAGACCTGAGAACACTGAGAATTCAAGACCCTCCATTAGACAAGTCGTATTTCCAGGAGTGCTGACATCCCATAAATCACACAGGAATCAATGGGGACTGCAGCACCTTCATGTAGCAAATTTGACTGTGTTTATCAAAGGCATAAGGGTGGGTTGGAAGTTTAACCAGAGGCACTTGCATTTGAAAATTGTTGAACAGCTCTTTGGAGAGTTGATATCGAATGGGAATGGAGCATAGAAGAAAAATTAGCATTCCCAGACTGCTAGTAATCAGCTGATCTCTTTTAAATCATTATGTTGGATCACATAACATGCTATGATCCTTCTGAAGGCAAGAAGGCTAAAAAACTCTATCCAACTGGGGTGATAAAGTTTTCAGGTCAACTAGGTGACCTTACTGAAATGACTTGTTTCTAAGAAAGGTTTGGTTTTCTTCAGGTGTTATTTAACCCAGGTAAGACCAAAAGTTCTTGTATCAGCACTATCAGTTTTCCCAAGAACATATTTTGATTTTAATTAAGGCTGGAATTTTTTCACATGAAGATAAATATTTTTAATGTGTAATATGTTTTAAGTAAAATTCATTGCCTTAAGTGTATCTGCTGTAACTTGTATATTACATTAGAAAAGGCAAAAAAAAATTTTGTATCTTTTTTTCTTAACAATTTGACCCTTTAGAGGGTGAACATCAGGTCCAGAATTACTGCATTGTTGTTTGTTTGGTTTTTTTTTTGTTTTTTTTTTTTTTTTACTGCACTGTTCTATGTTTGCATTCCTTGGAAATGGAGGAAAAGAATAAAATGCAAGGTTTATGCCAGTTCAGGATTTAGGCACATGAATCCATTTTTCCTAGGGCTTTTTAGTAAATAGTGGAATTCTGGATGGTATTAATTTAAATGTCAGTGAGTTCATAGCCATAACAGGATACACTTCTGAGCAGAGATCAGCACCAGCAATTCCAGGAAAATTATGAGGTTGAGTGTATGGTAAGACCTTCTACAGATGATTCACCCTCTTCAGAAAGTTATGAGGGAACTTCCACCACATGTTGACACTGCACTGCTGCGGCCTTCTTCACAATTATTCAGCTAATAACTAAATGTGTAAAAATGGGCTTCAGGAGGGCAAATAGCACTCTGCAGTTGCTAGGTATGTGCAAGGACCAGCACTAATACATTAAGGAGCTTTATACAGAGGCTGAGATTTGTAAGTTCTTTGTGAGCATTTTGTGAAGAGCTTTCATGAGCGTTTTGTACAAGACAGATAGTCTGCTCTTACTGCCTTTCTCTACAGCCAGTGTAAGAGCATGAGGGCTACAGCATAATGTCCCATAAAGCTATCACTCAAAAGCAGAGCACAGACAGCAAACACAGTTCACCTCTTCTCTGTATTTTCAGGGAGTGTTTTGCTCCTCACATGGGTTTGTGAAAAATTTGAATCAGAGCTTGCATGAATAACTAAGAAAAAAAGTCACAGACCTTAGAAACTCTAAGACCAAATCAGATCCCAAAATCATTCTGGAGAAAGATGTGTTGGGGAAGACAGGTTAAGGGACTTGTTCACAACACCCAATAATACGTTTATCGGGCAGCCAAAAGATCATACAGATTTTCTCAACACTCCTGCAATCAATCAGTGGTAAGTCTGAAACTGGGAAAATCCCAATACAAAAGTAGTAATGCATAATGCTTTATGAAATTACTTTCCTTGTATTGCTTTTAACTAACTAAAATCTCACTAGACATGTATTTGCACTTTAATGAGCTTAGCTCCCTAGAGTGTTCAGAAAATGGAATCAGCCTCCTAAACAACTTGAGTAGTTTAAGAATTGCCATTTTTATCTTAAGTCCTTCTTTTTCCATTAAATATCAGAGTGCAAACAAAATAATAATAATCTAATCTAATTATAAAATTACCAGACTCCTGATGGTGATGCTGCAGGTAAAGCGGTTCTAATTTAAATGCACCTATTAAATCTGATCTTTTTTTCACCCTGTATAAAAAGAGAAAGAAATCAAATTGAGAAATTTAAGAATAAAGATTTAAGACATTAAATTTCCACAAGAAGTTAAGTAAAATTTAATGTGTTTAAACTGGCATATTTCCTGAGCACAGCCTGTGCCATTTTCAGTGCTTTTTCACAGCCATATCAGTACTGTACTTACAAGTAGTTAAGTGTAAGGCTCAGCAGGAACGGGCAGCATGACTGCACGACTGCATATTTAAAAACAGACAAGAAACAGACATAGAGGATCTTTTTATGGTGATAGACACTCACACCAGAATGTGAGACTAGCTGAAGCAATGTTAATGTTTGCAGTCAACAGAAGTTGTCTTGAAATTACTGCAGTACAAAGCTGCGTGGGAAGCGCTGTTGCTTCCTAAACACCGCGCAGAGCCGCGCTGAGGCTTTGGGGCTGCTGGCCACTGCCTCTCCATGCTGCCTTGGAAGCAGCAGCAGCAGCAGCCACTGGGAGGAACAAACCCCTAGTCCTGACTCAGGCTCCCCTCTTGTACCACCCTGCCATTAGCTGGATCCACTGCACAACTCCTGACAGACATTCTGCAGCACAATGTCACACTGAGAAGCGTAACTTACTATTGCCAGCTAGGGGTGGTGTGACTGGACTGAGGTTCAAAAGCCAGTGTGTGCCTTTTAGAGAGAATAAACTATGTTTTGCCAGTGATTAATTCAAGACTTTTTCAGGTTCATGCTTCATGCTGTGGAAGACTGACTCACCTCCACAAATGTTGGGGTTTATAGAGGCAGAAGAAGAAGAAACCATAAATCAAAAAAGGGAAAGACTGCTACATCATTATATTATGCCTATAAATATATTGCAAAGTAAGCAAAAATGTTATCAACACAGGGATCCCCCAAATGACAGAAGTCCAAACCTTTTTTCTGTGTTTTAATGGTTTAATGTAGAATTGTAAATTTCTAAGTAAAAATCTAATTTCCAGTATTTTAGTGCATATGTATAAAAGCGCAGGCTAACTCCCACTCTCATTCACATCTAGACTGTGGTCATAAAACATCTTATTCAAACAACAAGCCTTCCTCTCCTTAATGGTTGGGGAAGTACCAAGGTCAACAGCTAAGTATTTGCCTTCAGGTATAGAAGTACATAGCTGAAAATAAGTAAAATAATGCACATGAAAAATAACAACAGATTTTCAGGTAAAATTAGACAAATTAATAGCCTGATTATTGCTAGAAATTTCCTGTGGACAAAAGGAAGGAAAGATTAAATGAAAACAGGTTTAATTAGGATAAACATTTTCAGCAAACTCCAAGTTGTTATACCGTAGTTTATTTGAAATATTGGATTACTTTGATATATTCATGTTTCAGTAGCTCATTCTGTATGCATCTAATCCAAGTTACAAGCAATGTCTTTAGTTGTTTAGTGAACACTTAATTTCTTCTCCTGTAAGATGCTGTATTAAACAATGGAACAGGTAACTCATCTAGCTTAGAAGACACAAAAATGACATGGAAGTTTCTGTAGGCAGGGCATGCAGGAAGCGTGCTGCTGCATTCTGCACATAGGTCTGCACTTAGGCAAGTCCTAAGTGCTCAGGAGGCCCACACCAGAGAGCTCAGGGCTCGAGGTCTCTGCCATAGTGGTGGGCACCCACCTCAGAGCCAAACCCTGTGTGTCTTTTGAGAAGTCTGATGCTACCACTCAGATGGAACTGAAAAGGAAGGAGATCAGTGCAGCTGGTAGCTTGTAATGGATGCACAGAGACTTCTCCTGGAGAAGAGGCTGGCACCTGCACAAAGTGTGCACAAGTGGATGAGCTGTTGTGGCAGGTGGCTGCATGACAAGACACAGATAATAGTCTGTGTGGTAGTGGAGGGACTGAAACAGAGGTAGATATGTGGCTCCAGAACCATACACCTACAGTGGATAACATTAAGCTTGAGACACTTTGGAACCTAGTGACCAAAATAAGCAGGGCTCCAATCTCCACCCTCCAACATTCAGACAAAAATCTCATTCTTTAGGAGTTTTAGATGTCTGAGCAAGGCAATCAAGGAGAGCCTACATCAGGAGCCCATGGTGCTTACTGTAAAAAGAAATGTTGAGTAACTGTAGTGGGCAATTCTCTGCTAAGAGGCTTTGAGGCACCCATCCACTAGCCTGAAAGATGTTTCTTGACTACCTCTCTAGATTAAAATCATAGGGCTAGATGATCTCCAGGGGTCCCTTCCAACCCTAACAAATCTGCGATACTGTAAATATGTATTTCACAAATTGTATTGGTAAACCAGAACTTTTTTAAGGCTGGATGTTATGCTAATAGACCAAGACCTAGTTTAAGTAGCATACATATTAAGTACTCATGATACAAAATGCACAGCAAAAATCCTGGTGAATAAAGTAATGAAAATCTGTGAGAAGTTACTTACTTGGATTGCACATCTACAGCTTTTAAGTTCCTCACTCTATTTAATGCATTTCTAATAATAGAGAAAAAGGTGATTTCATACTATGACCCAAAAGGAAAATTTCATTTCAGTTTGTATTCAAGTAGACTGTTCAAGTTTGTTCAACTGAAGTCAGGAAGTGAAATACAGTTTTATTTCAAGCAGTCTTCAAGACCAGGCTGGATGGGGCTTTGGGAAATGGGCAAGTGGAAGTTGGTCCTATCCATGATGGTGGGGTTGGAAGTAGATGATCTTGAAGTTCCCTTTCAACCCAAACTATTCTGTGTTCCATGATCTACAGATAAGTATTTCCTGTAAGCACCTTCTTCCAGTTACTGAAACATCCTTTCCAATCAAAAGGTAGCACTTAAACCCTGAAAAGAATAATAAAATTCAAAAATACCAAGACTTTGCAAGATTATTATTTTCACTCTCCCTGAATGAAGACACTTCTTCCTATTTTATAGTATTCCAGAGTATCAATTAAACAAGTCAGGCAAAACTGACTATAGTTTCAAGACAAAGTCTCTAAAGGACCATAATATTTGAATACAGAAAATACACTCTTCTTGGACTGGCTGTATTAAATTCCTTTTTATAGGAAATTGACTGCTCTTTTCTGTACATCAGGAAGTCTGAGAATATTTTACAAAAGGTTTATAATGAAATTGCCTCCAAATCTGAAGCTCAATCAGTGCCACATATTGCACTGAGTAGTTACCTAATTACATTACAGATTTACTGGGTAGATTATTTTAATCAGCTTGCAGTGAAAAAAAATGTGAGTGCTTATTGGGGAAAGTGCTGAGGAGTCTGGGTTATTTTGAAGTCTGCCCATCAACGGAACTCAGATTACTTTGATTCTGAAATGGTTTTCAGTGTTTACTGAACTCTTTCCATATTACCATAATATCATGTTTAATACTTTTCATGGATCCTAAGAGGACTATGTATCTATCCTTCACAGTTACATTTTCTTACCACCTTTCATTCTTTATTATTACTTTTCACCTTCTCAGGGAGTGTTGCAGTTCGTAAGGCAGGTGAGTTTTGGACACGGGTCTTAGAATTAGCTGGACGGTGGACTTGGCTTCAAGTCAAAGAGTTTAAGTGTACATTTATAATGTAGTAAGTGAATAACCCCTATGCATAAATGCCTTGCTGAATTGAAGCCCAACTGGCTATAGTTGCGAAAATTTTACTTTGAGTAAGGAGATATTTTGCAAGGTCAGTTCAGAGTCCTTGTATTGGAATCTTCCTACCTATGAAAACACTTTTTATGCAACGGCTTATCTAAAAAAGCCCAAACAAAACAAACAAACAAAACCCAACAAGAAACAAAATGCAGAAAAATACTCTCTTAAGTCCAAAGCCTAAGATTTAATAGGATTAACCTAAAATCACCTGAGATGGGAACTCACAATGTGATTGTATATAACTTGTTTTACTGGAAAGCAAGGTAAAATGCCTTTAACATAGTTCCACAGAGTTTTCAGGGAGAGCAGAATGAATGAGAAACTAAACTGTTAGGGACTAAACTGTGGTACCTAATTGTCCCACAAACATTAAAGACAGTGATAGTGATTGTCTAATTTGCAAGTGGCTATGTTTTTAACAATGTCATTGAGCGATGTGAAAAAGATGGGAGGAATTAGCAAGAGTTTGTTTCATCATCTTCCTACTTCCTTAGACACAGAGACACAGCATGCTCTGGGGTGCTGCCACTACTGATGAATTAGGGTCAAAATGTAAGCCATCTACCCTAATGAAAAGAAAAAAACCACAGTGTGTTGCAAGATTTAACATCAGCTGAAATATTCAAGTAAAAACCAAAATATACTACCTGAAAAGTCTACTTTGCCAGGGAAATTAAAAGAGATGAAGGCTAACCAAAAGCAACTGAGTGATCATTGTCTTACATTTATTCTTCTTTTAAATGAGGTGATTCTATTTTTTGGATGATGTTTTGGAGTTTTCTTTTTTCACTTTTGCAAGTTTTGTTCTATTATAACTGAAATTAATGTTTTCATTTATTTTGATAAATAGGCTGCATTTGTTAAATAACTGTTTGGCTGTAAAGTATCATTAGTTGTGATGCTGGTAAGCATTTAGTTTGGAACAAAATAAGATCATCTACTAGGGAATGTTTTTAACAAATCCATGCTATTATTACTGTCATGATACTTTGCTTTGTTTGAAAGTATGTCTATGGGTTTCTATTTTGGCATCTTTTAACATCAAAATGTTGTCTCTGCTGTCATCTGGAAAAATTGAAAGTCAGTACAAAATTATATAAATAGTCCTTTTTGAAATCAGCTGCTTTTCATCAGCCAAAACTTAAACATTTTTAGAAAGGCTTTTAAAAGAATCAAAGCTCAAACCAAAAGAGATGTTATGGAAAAGAAAAGGAAGAGGGGGAAAAAAGCCCTGTTTAGCATGCTACTCATTGCACTGATATCCTTAAAATAAGGGTTTTTTTATTTATGTTTTAAACGGTCCCAGAATGGAGCAAGTATAAATCTGCAGACTTTTTGGGACTTCTCTCTCTTTCTGGAACTTAATACAAAGCTAAGGTCTATTTCTAAATTTCACTGTTTTGTAACTTGGATTAAATGAAAATTTGAACCCTGTAAATGATTTATAAGAGTTAAAGCTATTCAGTTCTCCTCATTTCAATTGAGAAATATAAATAAATGTCTACTTCTAGAAAGGAAGACTAATATCACCTCATTTTTGTTTCTTGTAATGTTTCCCTTTGCTGTAAAACTTACCACATTGCAGAGCAGTCAAAATTCACTAGAAGCCATTTGTGAGGATTAAAGTTGAATGAATCTGCAAACTAATAATGGATAAATAAAAACAGGATTATGAAAGAGAAAAGGATCCATGTGCTAATGATATGACTTGGTCAAATTGTCTATGTAACTATGAATCAATTCCTGAATTAAGTGTTTATAATGTTCATATTGATGTCACCTTATTTAGTAACTTTTGTAGTCAAATCTTCATTTATTTTGGGAGTGGAATTCATGTTATGTATTCAGTGCTATTATCAACATTTTGAGCATTTGTTTACAATTATACTATCTAGATATGTATGGTATGGAAAAGTATATAACTTATTATTATCTTAAATAAATAAATAAATAAATAAATCTGCATACTCAGANAGCATTTGTACTACATGTTTATACCACGTGCCAGGCCTGGTTTACTTGACATATGTTTAGGTGGGGCATCAGAAGAAACCCAGGTGGGTAAGATGGACACCAAGTCAGAGAGGCTTCATCCGCGTTTTCTGTTTTAGCAAAGGCAGAAATCACCAGCCTTAAAAAGCCAGGGATGGGGACCTGGCAGCACCAAGGTCTGACTATTCCATATAGCACTCTTCTGTTCTCATTTGCTTCTCATAACTTTCCCTCTCTCCTGTAAACAATTAACAGTTGCTCTAATAAGAGAAGATTATCTGTCTCTCTATCTATCTATGCATCTATCTAGCTATCACCCTGTACTATGTAAGATAGGAAACCTATTCATGGTGGTTAAATATTTACTCTTATGACAAATGCTGGCCCAGACAAGGGATGCTGTTTCATTTCCTTCAGGAACCAATAACAATAATTTAAAAAATATTCCCCCACAGGAAATTACAACAAGCTTCATTTGCTGATAAAAAGGAGACAGAAAGAAATGCTTTATTTGTGAGGGGGTTTTCCCTCCTCTTCTTCATTAGTCACTGCCTATCAGTGCTGTGTTTAAACTTCTGGCTTTACCAAACAGTAATATTTTCTCCACTGACATGGAAGACAAGGACTTATCTGACTGTCTGAGGGGAGCAGCAGGAAATTGAAGTATTCTTATCTAAGCAACTGAATGCCAAGTAGCTCAGCAAGGCAGGGGAAAAGGGACAGCAGTGCTGTTGGGGGAATATTTCATTTAGGTTTCTTGGTTATTAAACTCTGTCTGTTTGAGATACAGCTACTGGCTCTATACTATATGAATTCCAGGATGTATGAAAAAAACAGACATAATGAGGTCATTAATTTGTTGAAAATATTATTTTCCCCTCTTTTTTGTGTAATTTAGAATTAGGATATTACAAATATGTCTTTAGCGATATTTGGGGTAAAGTTCCTATTTCCTATTTGTTGATTCAGTACTACTTGTTATTGTGAATGACAAATTTCTTGTAGAGGGGTACTTGCATACTCCCAGGATAAATCAGTAAAAATTTAAAAATTTAAGTAATGTAATAGGATATACAGGGATTTGTAGTGCAAACTGAGATGCAGCTTAATCAGAGATTCTGGAAGAGCCATTAATCTTGGATGCATAAGAAACACACAAATTCTACAAAAAAGCAAGGTTTCAGCAGGCTGCAAGAGAAAAAACACTCATTCACCTCCACTCCATTTAAAAGATGCCTGAATTCAGGGCAGATGAAAGCACTCCCCGCATAGGCTGCATCAATATGCATCCAGATATTTTCCTTATTACCTAAAAAAATATTTGAAGGAAATAAATTAAACAGCAGATTAAAAAGCCCAATTAATTTGCTTGAAACCAAGTGCCTGAGAGAATTCTCTTTGATGTTATTATTTTCCCAATTTAAAATTAAATTAAGAGATTAAATGTTTCCACCATCTGGGTTTTCATTAATATATGAAAATTTACATATAACATATTATTTTTCCTTCCCACTTCTACTGGAACAAAGTTACAGAACCAAAGAATCATAGAATATCCTGTTTTGGAA
>VZTR01014234.1:292456-337899 GCA_013400775.1 Chaetops frenatus | reverse complement strand
TCGCCCCCCCCCATAAAAGAAACCCTTGAAGCAATGTCCTCTAACTCTTTTAACAGTGTAGGAATGCATATTTGCTGCCTGACCTAATATTAGAAAGAAAACTGTAACTGAAGGTCTCATCTATAAGTAGCTTTACTGTGTTTGGACACTGCATAATGTCCTGGAAATGACTCAGCATGGCTTAAACTGGTATCTGCAATTTTAGAAAGAAGCAGCAAAGACTTACAAATAGGACCCAGTTCTAACAGTTTGTCAAAGGAGCAGCAAGGGGTGGTTCCAAGTGTTGCACAGAACTGCAGAGCCAAAAAAAAAAAAGTAAAAATAGTGTTACAGCATAGAAAACTACCAAATGAGAAAAATTGCCTGCAAAGGCAGCAATAAACAAAAAGAATAGACATCATAGAACAAAAAAATTGATGTTAGTAATTATCTACCCTAGTGGAACTTTAAGACTGTGGGTGGGTTTTTTCAAAGCTCCCATAACAGTCCATTGAAGCAGATGCATAAAATCAAATGTTTATACAAAATTGAGTGATAAGTACTGTAATATAGGCACAGTGTTGTGCTACTGCTGTATTTTATATATTTTCTATATGTTCCACATGCTTATTGTGTGGCTCAATACTACCCTAACATACGCAAATTCCATCAAAATGATTTGCAGTTCATGGCACATAAACAAGTCCTGAACTTGAGCAACCCAAAGGTGCTGCAATTATTAACAGAATAGATCGACAAATGTTGCTGTCTTGATCAGAGCCACAGCTCTGCAACAGAGATTTGTATCCAATTTATGCAAGCTGGAGATCTGCAACCTGGAACCTGTTAACTATTAGAATTTGTTCACTATTTGGCTTGCAAGACTTTTTCCCAGAGAAACTTCTTCTCCCACATTCATCCCAAAACACTGGAACAGTTCTTCCTTCATTCGGTTAATGTCTCATTTAATGTATCCTTCTGCGTGACCAGTGGGCCAAAAGCAGAGGCAACACAAATGCTGAAGTTTCACAGTAGAAAGAGAATATAACTAGGTGAAAATGAGCTAGTGTAATTTACTGGGAATATGCAGACAGAATTTTAACCAGAAAACCCCCAACTACCAAGGGCCTATAAACTGATACTATTTTATTTCTCATCGCTACACATATGTTTTAAACACCCAGTCTTATTTCTGAAAGTACTAATAAAGGCTGAGTCTGGTTTTTGTCTTGTACTAGATTTTTACATAACAAAAGATACTTTATAGTTTAATAGACAAATAAAGTATGCTGTGTTTTAGTCAGAGTACTGAAGTACAAAAGAATTAGATAACTTATCCAAGGTCACACATAAACAATAGTACAGCTAGGAGAGGATTATAAAAATGCCAAACCCAGAATTTTGCTTGTTTTATTTTAGTATATCTGGTTACCTTTTCTGCCAAGTACACTGTCAATGCAACATATTTTGTTCCTACAGTTTTCTCCTATATACCTGGAATTAGCCACGTTTTTCTCTGTGTGTGTGTGTGTCCATGTGCCTTAGTAAATTCATGATGAGACCAAGAAATGAGAAAGGAGAACCTAAATTATACTTGTTCATCCACTAGACTTTTAAAGAAATGAACATTCTGTCACAGCAAAACTTGAAAAAAGTCATTATTAAAACAAAAAAGGAACAATTCAGTATTTTTTTCTATATTAAGGTATTAAGAACCAGAGTTTGAAACAAATCCAGTTCTGAAAATGATAAGTACATTGTATGTATATAGTTAGAAAAAATCATGAGTTAACATATTTTTCTTTCAAGATTATCTAATCTTTATCTATACTGGGCCCTCCTATATTCCTGAGACACAGGAGAAGAACAGAAAAACTGAAAACCCTTGAGGTACATTTAAGAGTTCTCTGGAAGGCTAATCACCCTCTGAGAGAGGCTGCTTTGAAAAGATGGCATGGTATTTTTTTAAATAGGAATAAATTTGGTCTCTATTTTTCCTAAGAAGGTGCATGTGCATGTAGTGAAAATATATTTATCACAATGGAGAGTACCATGATGAAAATGCCAGCTTTTCTATATGCATAAATAATAGGGGTTAACCCACTGGATTAGGAAATAAACTATAGACTTAACTATGCTTTTACATATACATTTTATTGTAATATGGTATGAATTTTCTGGTAGGATTAGAGTGAAATTGCCTTGATTAGTCCAGAAATTAAAATAATTATGGAAAATTCACAATAAAAAGTTATACATTATTTTTATTAGTCGTGTACAGCAGTTAAAGTATTCTCCTAATCAAGGTAAGACGTATGTTTTTTCAGTGAGAAATTATATGAATTCAAACATATGCTTAGTTGTTTAAATAATGGCTTATCCTGTAAATTATACCTCAATTTCTAAAATAATTTTGTTTTCCTCTCTGCAGGTGTCTAAGCCTCAAAGCTACTTGCTTTAATTCTCAGAAACCACTTAGAGTGACAGCGTCTGCTCTTGTCAGGACTCTCATTACCTCGCCTCAGTACCACAGAATGAATCTAACTCAATTTGTATCCTGTGTAACACCAGAAAAATCACATTTGTGCAAAGAGCAGGGGACAGACTGCATCACAGAAATGGGACTGATAGCTGAGTATAGCCTGCAGGCCTTTTCCTTTTCAGGTTGAGCACTTCAAATTTGACTCAGCCCTTGCTTGTGAATACAAAGCAGCTAAAATGCTTGCCTCAGTCATCTCATGTATTACTTTCCTGAAATGGAGAGCTATGTCAGGAAACATGCATGAATCTTTATGATTCCTGAGAGCAATTACTCTCAGTCTTTTCAACTGGAAGACCTCCTACAGCTTTTTAAAAAGACATGGACACATTTTGCATGGATCAACCACAAACCTCTTCATTTTCAAATAATTAAAATGAGGCAGAACTTTCAATGTTCACTTACAGTTTTTATTTTCTCCTATTCAGTTCTTGCCAGCTTGTACTCATGAGAATCTCTGTGGCCTGAAGAAAACTGCAACAGTTCTCTAAACCACCATTCAGTATTTTACAGAACAGCAATCATTCACAAACTGTGGGCTAAGAAACATCACTCTAGACATCTGTACATGTCTCATGAATGTTTCTTCCAAGGGAAATCTGTGGTCAGGATCTAAGTGTTCTACTGAAAAGATGGCTCCTCTGTCAGTCTGATTCTGATTTATTGTTTCCCAAGAGAGTCTGGATACAAGCAGCCTGTTTCTTAATATCCTGTGGATCACTGTTCAGAAGAGTCATTTCACTGAGAATCAGAGGAATTTCATGCTGGGCAGCAGGCAATTGTGTTGTAGCAGCTTTATACTGGTTGAGGTCATTGATGTATACTGTACCTTGTATATGGCAGCTGCAATCTATCAGTGCTGACTTATGAAAGGCAGGACGAAGCTCACAGGCCACTTACACACATTTAGGTCAGCTAGGCTTGAATGCAGTGGGCAGTCTTTCTGCATTTAGAAGTGCTTAACTTAGTGATCTTCACTTTTGAGCATCCAGGCAATATTCTGCCAACACAGAGGCCTGTCTGAAGCTGGGAGCATAGGGCTCAGCTGAGAGAGGCATTTGCACATGGGCTTAACCAGCACAGTTAATGAAATGGATATGACTCCAGCACATGTTTTAATGCTCCCCCTTAACTCGGGGCCAGATGGAAGGGCTGCACATCATCCATGCTGGGAAATGGCTCCTCAGTAAATTGTGGCAGCTTTAGTGCCTCAACACCTGACATGGTTAAGTGCTTTGTTTGCACAGTCTGGTTTCTTTACCTTATGAAAATATCTCTGTTTCAGTTTCTGCTAAAGTATTTTGAAAGAGACAAATTAACACAGGTCTGAACTCAGAAATAAAAGAGAGAAAACAAAAGTAGAGATCTAGGTGCCCTAGTGGCAGCTTTTACTGAACAAAAGGATATATACATTACTAGGGCTACAAGACATTGATGGTGGGTAGGAATGCAAAGATTCCTTTTAAAGGTAATGCCTCTCCCCCATAAAGGCTGACTGCCAAATCCTATGTACGTGAAAAGCAAACCTTTAATTAACAGATTGCTTTAATGACAGAACCTGTTTCACATCAAGCAAACCTGACCCTGATTCTCCACTCACCTCTACAGGGAAAGCACTGCTATCATGTTCAGTATAATGATTCTTCATTTATTCATTAAGTATAAGAGGAGAAACATGCCTATAAGGCATTTCAATTTACTTGTATTTTCTTTTTAATCCCTTACAAAACCTTTTCTCGCTGCTAAGGGAGACTGTAGCAGCTTGGATGCAAACAAGACATCTTCATTAGGAATGACGTCTCTGCTGTCACAAGTCTCTTCAGGCAGAATTTCTCCCATCAAACTTGTTGCTTTGATGTTGAATCACTCCCCTTAGTGAAGGATCAGTGAATACGGGGAGACAAGGAATCAAGTGGCGTAAGGTGTTTCCTTGGCAATGTGCATATCTTTGTCGCCAGAACAAAATACAACAGCACCAAATTACTCAAGAACAAAAGAAATGGAAAAGCTTTTGAAATCTGCAAGCCAGAAAAGGGAGCACTAATACAGTGCATGGACTGCTGCTCAGCATGACAGAGAATTAACACACCTTTTGAGTTAAGAGGCCAACCATACCGATAATGAGATCTAGTTTAACCTAAGCTGACATGTTTTATGTATACAAATAAATGGAAGACTCAATATAGGCTATATTAACTCAGGCAGAGCCTCTGCTGTCTTTGAAAGACTGTTTTGCACAGCTAAACAAACAGAAGGAGAAAAACAGCAGTTAAATCACTCTTTGTAAAGGTGTCACTGAATACATAAAATAGGTTTTTTTCTTCTTTTTGCTATGCATAGAAAAATTAATAAGGCATAAATATTTATGAGGGGAAAGTTGGGACAAAAGCTGAGGAAAAACACATTATAGTTACTGCATGAAGATGTGATATCATGCTGTACTTGTCATTATTTACAATTAACAATGAGATATACAAACAGGATCCTGTGTAAGGTATTATGAGCGGGGATCATAACACAGAGAAATAAAACATGCCTTGTGGCATGTTCTTCAGCTTAATAGGTACATCCCAAAGACAAAAGTTCTTTTTGGAATCCCTAGAGATACTTTTTTCTCAGTCAGAATCTTGTTACATTGTAAAGCAACTGACAGGATGTGCTTGGTCATCCTAAGGACTTGCTAGTTCTAGGCACCCTAGAAATTGGCAGTATTCTGCAGATATGAAAACCACTTCTCATTCTAGTCATCCTCATACTACATAAAAACATTCTCTAAAGGTTAATAACAAGAAGAGCAAAAAGATTATAATTTCAAAAGAGTTTGGTGAAATTTAAGCTTCTTTGTCCCATTTGGCACTTATCCATGACTATAAGCAAGCTTAATCTTCCACAACTTCTGAAAACAGTTCATAGACATTTAAGTCACATTATCCCTTTTCAAAATGTTGCAGTACGAAAGAAAAGAAACAATCATTGTCAGACATGACTTTTCTGTGAAAATAGTGACTTATTTTTTAATCTCTTAAAAAATCCCATTTCTGAAGTTCTCAGTTTCTAAATTAGTTGTGTGAGGATTTTGTCTTCAGTGGAAGCCAGTAAAAACATATTCTTTGTAGCATATTATACCCCTCAACAGATCCATACAGCCCATGGTCTGTATCAAGTTTAGTAAAGCATAATGCTTGGAAATAAACAAAGAATTTTGTTGGTGATGTACAAAACCACAACAGAAGTTACTTACTTCGTGGGAAAAAACCAAATGGCAAAATCTTGTTTTAACTTGAAGTAATAATGTGGTATTCTGAACTGGCAGGAGGAGTAGATCTGATGAATAAGCAAATTTTCTTTTTGATCAGGTACTTATCACAGTAGAACAAAACTTTTGAATTTTATCTAATCTAACAATGCTTTATGTCAAAACCTGGGGGATTATGAGCTTAAGATACTGAGACACAGCTATATTTGGCTTTGCTGTCCTGCTGTGGAAGGAGGAATCTCTGGTAAAGAAAGTGGACAGATAACAAGAAATGGTGACAGCTAAAGTTTCTACAGCTGCATTCCTTATAGCTCACCTGTTAGAGATTAGTTACATACTCACAAGTACTTGACTGACAATGTCTGATCTCAATGATATTTAGGGTATATTATGGAGGTTAATTTCTTTGCTAAAGTACTATCAAGGGGAAACTATTGTTTCTTGGAGACACTTGAGCTTGAGATAGCATCATTTAATTTTTTGCCTTTAAACCTGTTTTATTTCTGAGTTGGAACCTGAAAAATGAAGGTAAACAGTTCAGAATTCAGGAATTGGGAGATTATAACACTGCAGGACAACATGCAACTACAAAATCGACCCCAGACATAATTTTGCTGAGACATGCAACCAGCTGCTCCAATTATTTTCTCCTCCTGCACAGAAAGGCATGTGAAGAACACTCATGGAACCTCTCCTAGTATTCTAGCTCAGCTGCCTATCAGTGCCTCTGTTAGGGATGAGATTATCTATTCATGTCAAAAGCATTTTATCAGAAGCATTAAATCCACTGATTAATTAAAATCCAGTACTCACAAAGAATGGTATAAGACCAGCAGCTTTGTCTTCATCCAGAACTTTCTTCAGGGCTGAACCACAAACACTAAATGTGTCATCTGAAGGAACATTTTTGATCTTCACAGCACCAATTAGTGCAGCCCTTTCCACAGATGAATGAGCCTACAAGGAAATGGGCAAGTTTTAAGACCAACACCTTTACTGGAATGTAAGAAGTTCATTTGAATTTATGAAGAAAAACTTAAGTTTCAAGTAAAGCCATACTTGAAATCCTGAGAGTTTTGATGGTATGTAACAGATATATACTTCTCCACCTTTCATATAGGTAGATGGACATATATATATATATATATACACACACACACACACACACACACACACATAAATACACTTGTACAACAAACTAATAGCAACCCTGACATAATCTTGAGACCACTGCCATGATCCCATTCAGACAAGAGTTCCATTAACCTTAGTGAGAGCTTTCATTTGCATGGTAGTATTGATGTAGAGCTTCAGGATTTGGCTGTAAATCAATCAAAGTCATGCAATCATCTTGTTTGATAGTGATTCAGGTGCTTGCTAACATATTTTTATGCTGTATAGCTTTGCTGAACTCTAAAATTATTGATGTCACAGTATGGTACAGATATTTTCTTACATGACCATTTTTTCTTGTTACATACTGACTAAATTGTGCTTTGATCATTCATTCACTTTTATAGGCAAGTAAGCATCATTCCCATATGCTATTTTATTTACAGCCCACTTCATTTGAATTCCCCTGAAATAATATTGTTTTAGTAAGTAAAGCACATCTCAGTAAATAAAAACAAAGATAACACTAAGAAATTCTTATAAATTCATGAAGTACAATATAATAATAACAGGAATAAAAACTCCATTGACAATGAAAGATACATTTAGCCACAAAATAGTCTCCTTTGAAACATGATTAAAACAAACAAACAAACAAACAAAAGGAAAAGCTATTTTACCTTCTACTTTCTAGTTTCATTAATCATCATTAATTTGAAAGAGGAAAGTTCCTGACCTTTTCATATCATGACTATTCTCATTCAAAATCTCCTTGTTGATTCTTGCCAGTGCCTATAAGACTGCTTATTAATTCTATTTTAATTCAGCATATAATCACAAAAATAACAATCTTGAATTTTGTTAAACTAGACTAGATGAAGTTTTTGCTTTTCAGCTTCACACATACCTGGAATGACATGTTTTAAAGACAGATGTACCATTAATTTGTATCTCAGCAGTGCCTCTTGTTAAAGTGCTTTGGTAATTAATTAGGCACCAACTTGAGAAAATTTGGAAGCCTAGACTTGAAATATAACTTTTTAGGTGGAAAACAAGGTGTGTGGTATAGCAGTACTATACTTCATTCAAGTGTACAGTGGAAAAATGTATTTTAGAACTTATGTATACTAGAAGTGAAAATAAGCAAACTATAATAATACACTGAGGTTGTTAGCCAGTCACAACCCCTAAATTGATGACATCGAGACTCAAAAATTGTAGCAAGATTATTTTCCAAATGCATTCTTGCATTGTAAGGCTTTATCAGTGAATGATTTTCACCGCCACAGAATGGCTTAGGTTGAACTTTCTTTTGTGGATTATTGCCTATGAGTCACACAGGTCTGTTCTTAACGCAGAAGGAACGGTGAGCTCGGCAACAATCTGCTTGGAAAGGTCAGCAGTATCTTAAGGCAAATCCTTCTGTAAACATAAGATCCTCTGACCTTCAGTAGGCAGGAAGGCCTGTCAGTCCTCATTTCAGGTCAGCCTCTTATATGGGACAAAAAAATCAAAATAAGTAAAAGGTTTTGTGCATCACTGGGTTGGTCAGAGCTCTGGGACTGGTGATCTGTGCAATACTGACCTTAGGGTCCCAAGGAAAAAAAAAAAAAAAAGATAAATATCCTTTGTGCCTCTTGAAAGTAGTTATCTTTTCTGATATTTTCTTGTCCTGAATCTTCTCACCATGCAAGTGTAATCCCTCTTCCACCAGCAAAGAGAAAGTGTAGTGTTAACTTCTTCTACAGTGCTTTCTAACGTACACTTAGTAGTAAATCAAAGTAAGGCTGAAACCTGGGCATTTTAGTCTGCATATCAGATATTACTTTAAAATATACATTAAGTACTAAGAAAGGGGATTTTCTCTGTCTTATTGACATGTAGGTAAGAAAATGTCACAGAGATTAAGAGAAACAACATTGCATAACCCTTCAGTAGGATTACTGTGTCAAAAACATAGCAACAGCAGAACTCACATGAGCAGAATTTATTTTCATTAACATTAAAAACCTCTCACAGTCATGGCCTGCTGAGATTTTAGTGTAACTCAGTCTGCTAAATACGACTCACAGTCAGAAATCAAGGATTATGTTTTCTGTTTTCTTATAAGATTTCTTAGTTGGATTGGCAGATGGATATCTTAAAGGTTTTCTTTAAAAAAAAAAAGTTTTGGCTTCTTCAAGTACTGTGACCAATTTGTTTCATATTCATGCATTAGGTTTTTCTGTGTACATGCATCTGTACCCCTGCATGCTTGTAGGGGGAGGATGTATGTGTGTTTGTTTGCACATGTGCTTGTAGGGGGAAAATACTGAGTGCACAGATGGACATAGAAGACTGGATGTAACAAAAGTACCCTAGACTTACTAAACATAACTGAAATTAATACCTTATTTAATTATCTTTACTTATTTCAAAGCTCTTTATAAATATATTTAATACTGATGTCTGGATATTTATCCTTTATATTATGATAGCACACATGAAATTCTCATTCATTTACCATAGAATCATAGAATGGCCTCGGTTGGAAGGAACCTTACAGATCACCTAGTGCAAATCCCACTGTCATGGGCAGAGACAACTTTCACTAGACCAGGTTGCACAGAGCCCCATCCATCTGGGCTTGAACACCTCCACATCTGGGACATCCACAACTTCTGTGGGCAACCTGTTCCAGTACCTTGCCAGCCTCACAGTAAAGAATTTCTTTAATATAGTCACCCTACTCACAGTTTAAAATCATTCCCTCTTGTCCTGTCACTACATGCTCTTGTAAAAAGTCCCTCTATGTCTTTCTTATAGGCTGATTTAGGTTGTAACTTTGTCAAACCAAAGCCTTCTTTTCTCCAGGCTGAATAATCCTAATTCTTTCAGCCTTTCCTCATAGAAGAGGTGCTCCATTCCTCTGATTATCTTGATGTCCATCCTCTGGACTCAGTCCAACAGGTTAATGTCCTCCCTGTGCTGGGACCCCAGAGCTGGATGCAGCACTGCAGGTGGGCTCTCACCAGAGCAGAGCAGAGCAGAGCAGAGCAGAGCAGAGCAGAGGGGCAGAATCCCCTCCCTCCCCTGCTGCCCACACTGCTTTGGATGCAGCCCAGGACACGTTTGGCTCTCTGGCCTGGGAGTGCCCATGGCTGGGTCATGTCCAGCCTCTCATCCACCAGCACCCCCCAAGTCCTTCTTGGCAGGGCTGCTCTCAATCTGTTCATCCCTAGCCAGTGTTAGTACTGGAGGCTTCCCAGACCCAGGTGCAGCACCTTGCACTTGGTCTTATTAAACCCCATGAGATTCCCATGGGCCCAATTTTCAAGTTATTCCAGGACCCTGGGGATGGCATCCCACCCTCAGGTGTGTCAACTGCACCACTCAGCTTGGTGTCATCTCCAAATTTGCTGAGGGTGAACTCAATCCCTTTGTCTATCTCATTAATAAAGATATTAAACAACACTAATCCAAATACAGACCCCTGTGGAACACATTTATGAGGTACAGTAAAATTTAAACAACTAAAATCAAATAGTCACCAATCCAAAGAGTTTATACTAAATTCACCTGCCTATTCAGATGGCTGAAGTTGTTAAGTAAAGACACTGTGTTTCCATGTTAATGAGAGGTACTCACCTGATCAGAAGCATAAGCCACCAGCCTGCCCATGATCTCTGCTTCTGTTAGCTCAGGCTTTTCTGACTGCACCCGTCTGATAGTCTTTGTTCTTGCAGCAAGCAGTGCAATTAGGGTGGCCTCGCTTGCACTTCCCTGTGGGACAAATTGAGGGAAGATTCAAAATGAAAACATTGCAGAAGAAGAGAAATGACATGCATTCTGCATGAATCTGTGAAGTTAACAGAAACTGCAGGTGAGAAACTGTGCAATCTCATGTTTTTTAAAAATATGTCTGACAGCAAAGGAGGAATCTCTGATCTTGGTCTCTTTCTTCTAATGCCTCTGCCTGTTCTCTTTAATCTCCATACTTGCTCAGTTTAGGCAACAGCCTTACAACCAAGTGCTAGAAAGCTGGACTCACAGACTTAAATGTATGTGAAAAGGCTCCTAAACCAGGCACCAAACTGCTGTTAACTCATAACAATGTCAGAATAACTGTTGATTTATGTTAGTCTGGATTTCTGCATAATTAAGTTCCATCAAAACCTGAATGCCAACTCTCACTTCTATCAAGCAATATGCCTAATTATACACCTTCTTTCATATTAGAATTACTTTGGGCAAGTAAATTATTGTGACTAAAAGAGAAAAAAACACTGAAAAACCAAAACTGCTATGATTCAATATAGCTAACTGCACTTCAAAGTATAGTAATGTATGTTTTCATCATCACCAACAAAGATGAAAGGAACAGTGACACACTATTTTTAAATTGCACTTTGACTCACAAAACATCAGTTTAAAATGTGTCTTGGATACTCAGTGACAACAGAAAGGGAGAATTTTTTTAATCAATTTATCACTAAATTTCACAGAACACAAATTCCCAGAAATTCTTTATATGGTTTTCATCTAGAACATGCACCTGAAACATGTCCTGAACTGCTCTTTTAAACTATAAGTAGCAGTTTGTAAATACATGCTCATAAATTTCAATATATTGGGGTGTCTCTATGCAAGATGAAGTTTTTAGGCACTTTCAAAGTTAATCAAACATCAAGTGAATCATAACAATGCTATGAATAGAGTTACTTACATTAATATCTATGTCTCAGAAATATCCCCAGTGTTAACAAACAAATTTTGGAGTGATGTTTCTTGTCCTGTACCAAAATTCTCTCCTCCTTCTGCTAAAGACCTGTGTATACTCATTAATTACAAGAAACATTTAAATATTTGGGAAGTATTTTTATTTCCCTGAAGGTGAGCCTGATCTGACAGATTTCATATGTGAGAATGATCCCAGTGAGTTCAGACTTTCTCCAATACTGAAGTTAGCTGAGCTATTCATATGAGACCATGCTGCCTTCTACACACGTCAACATCTTAACACTGAATGAATGCAAACCAGCTGAAATTCAACAGCCTCATCAACGGAGTAATCAGGGAAAAGGACAGTCCCAGAACATGCACTGAATGTATTACCAATGATGAATATATTTTATCTGCCTTTCTGGTGGTGTGAGATCCAGGGAATGTAGACCACAGGGCATAAAGACAAGCTGGAGATAGTTTTGCACATTTTTTTGCATTTTTTGTAGCAGCTGCTGCTGCTGTATACAGTATTATGACAACTGAGGGAAATATTACAGACACAGTATGGAATTAGAATAAAATTACTCCTTTTGCTGAAGTAAGGTATAACTTCCATGTGGAGGCAAGGGGTGAAGGAAATTCAGCCTATTAATTACAGAAAACATAATTTGGCAATCTCCTCATTTAATGTTATTCTGTATATGGTATGTAGCTGGATAATCTCATCAGAATAACAGAACATGGAGAAATCACCTGACTTTTTCTGTCTAAAAAGTCAAAATAGATGAAATAAAATAACTGTTTACACTGTAAGTATATTTCCAGAACATGTATGGAATACACATATTACAAAAATAGGTATTAATATATAGAAGAAAATGGCTGTGACAAATTACAAAGGTTAAGGCATTAATTTGATATATGGAAATATAGGCCCTCATTATTCTGTTGAGAGCCTGGCTGGGTGGGCAAATGACTTAGGCTGAAGAATAGCCTCAGCTTTCTAAGGAGTGCACCAAGATATCCTGGTTCTTCATCTATGCTGGTGCTGGTCAATGTATACAACAGTGCTTGTATGAATTTACTTTTACAGAAACAAGGATGAAAAGAAAAGGGCCTGTTGCCCAGCTGAATTTTGCCTCCTGATATACAGCTGGGATGTAGCCTAAAGGCACCTGAATCCAGCTTTGGGATGTCCCACAATAGACACAGGCCTTTTCCCCTTGCCTCAGTTTCCATAAATCACTTTTTTTAGACTGAGTCACCTTTTTTGCACTGAAGCTTTTTACACTGCTTTCAGATCCTGGTTTGCAACGCTCTTCTATACACTTGGCACCAAAGTCTTATGCTAAATATTTTTGAGGAAAAAAACTGCCTTGGTTCTTGAACTACTTGGCTAACTGACAAGTAAGATAAATCAGCAGTGTTCTTTGCCAGGCCAAAGATATTTTTGTCTCACCCCTAAAATACTTTTTCTTTGCAGAGCAAGAAAACTCTTTAAAATTCAAAGCAGGTACACTTTCCAGCAATTTATCTAGACTGAACAGCAGGATACAAACTTCAGGAAGAAAGTTGCTTTCTCACTTATTTTTGAAAGCAGTTTTTTCTCCTCTTTAATGCAGCATTCTGCATTAAGTGAAGGATGATGATACCTTTGCTTTTACCACAGGCAAACAAAGGTTGCCATGGCAAGCAGGCTCAAGAGGCAGAAAAAATATCAGCAAGAGCTGATGTTCATGTCCACCAGAGCTCTGAACTGAAATTTTCTTTCATCTTTTGCCATTTTAAAATGTCATCTCACACACAACAACAAAGTGCTTCATATTGACATAGACTTTCAAATGTAATTAAGAGGCAATTTTCACAGGCTGTTTTACCCAATAGCACAATAATTACTTGGCATTTAGGAACAGAATGACTGGCACTTTCACACACTCTCATTGTCTTTGCCTCACGCTCTCTTGCTTGGATCATTACTGTTTCAAGAGCACGACAAGAAGATCTGCAGCCCAAATGACTGCATCATAAGCGGGAACACAGAGCCCAATTTCGATTCTGAAACTGGCTGGTTTCTGATGAAAATTATGGGCAATCCAACACTGTCAGCCTGGAGGGGCAATATTTCCTGCTGATAACAATCAAGCATAATTGCTTGCTTTCACTGGTACAAAATAGATGCTGCTAAGATGCATGAGGAAAGTTTGATTTCTTGAACATGAAGCCCTCCCTAGAAAACATAATGATGAAGATGCTAACAGAGCAAGCAGATGAGTAAAGAACTATACTGGAAATACACTGGTGTAGGTACAGGTCCATCTAGGACAATGGCAGCATTTGGGTTAAATTCATTCTTGCCTGGGAAGATGTTGGGAAGGATTCATTGGAATATGCTGTAGGCATTTGCAGTTGAGATCAAAGAAAGAAGCCCCCAGTTCTAGCATCTAATTCAGATGTACATTAGAAGCCTGTCTTAGGATAAAATGGATTGTGCCCTGACCTCCAATGACCAGACTCCAGAGATTATCAAAGGAGCACAGAACAATTATTAAATTTCAGTCTGCTTCATAAAAGAGATCTATTTTAGATAGAATAATAGCTGTGACTAGAGTTGCTTTTGCAGAATGACCATGTGCTAGTGGAGCCATGGCTGACAAAAAGTATAGCTTTATTATGCGTGCAAGGTTGCCCACTGATGATATATTCATTATTGTTCAGGTTATCTGTTCAGACATTTTAAGTTTCATTCAGCTGTCAATATCCAAATTTAGGGTCTTTTTTCTAGTTTGGATATACAGTGTAGTCTCAAAACTGTATTATCTATTGATAGACCTACTTAGGTTCAAATTTTAAGCAGCTGCTGTTTTTATTATAATACTCCAATATTTCCTTTTGTTATATAAGAAAAACTTGAAATAATTTCAACCTCTTTGGCAAAAATTGATAGACTTTCTCTTGCATTCTCCTATTCCTGTTTATCAGAGTATATCTTCAATGTCCTGCTAACCTCAGCTATGAAACATTGCTGCATATTGTTGGTACATATGAGCTCAATTCACTGAATAAAAAATTAAGGTCTCCATCCTACATGCTTTGGATTTGAATTTTAAGCCTAAATTTTAAATTGAACTACTAGAAATTCACTAAGAAGTGTTTTAGAGATCAGCTGCTCTAAAAACAAAAGCATTACTTTCATGAATGATCCTGCCCACCCAGAGACATTCTCACAGACTATCAGTCTTTCTGGAAATTTGAAAGGAATCCACGTGGCAGCAAAAAAAAAAAGTTTCCTTCATTAGTGTCCTAGTAGAAAGTCTTTACAAAATCATGAATTCACAAACTCAATCTGTATTCTTCTTCTCATGTCCCTTCTTACCTGAATGACTCCTCCACCTTGGCCATCCTTCCCAGCTAAAAACTCTTCAGGCAAATTAACCATCTTCCCTAGCCAATCCAGCATGACAGTCTCCAGCTCTGTGCAAGCTGGGCTTGCAGCCTGTGTTGAAAAACAGAGCAGAGCAAATAATCTTACTAGACCATGAAGAGAAATCAGATCCACCAAAGCAAGAATGATTCTTTCTCTCTCTCTTTCTTTTGCTATAAAGGAAGAGACTAGATGACTGCTGTCACCAGCCAAGTTGGGGACCTGAAGACCATCTTGTGCTGGTAGTTTCTAATACTTACTAAAAAATGTCAAAATAGGCCTTACATAGGACCATGACAATCAAATGTCAAAGATAGGATTTACGTCTTGCATACTTTTTTTCAACATCAAATACCAGCCTCTTGTGAGAAGATAATTCATACCTTATATGAATGTGGGGGTTTTAAGACAATTTTCCATTCATCCACATGAAAAGAGAAATATCAACACTGGGTGCTAAACAATAGTCATACCTCTTACTGGATCACCAGTATGTTTGCATTGCTACCACTAATTCTAAATGCTGGTTGTTTTCAAGAGCAAAACTTATAAGAAGAAATAAACTTCTATTCCTGGAATCATTCAGGATGTCTATATGAAAACCCTTAATTAATCAAGTAAATTTATCTATAAAAATGCTCCTGTGACCTCACTGCTATTAATCAATAATTTCATTGTAGAATGTTACTGAAATGCTTAAAATCTTGGCAAGCTGAAGCACCATTACCACACACCAGAGTAAACTCACCCAAGAGAAGCCCACACATCCTATTCCACCACACAACATATCTGCAAGAAGAGCTGGGAAGGAAGAGGCTGCAGGGAAGTAGGCAAAAAAGTATGGACTGTGCCAGTGAGTCACCTGTATTAAGGGGAAAATAGTTATTTTTAACTAGTACAGGAAGCAGAAACAAATTGTCACAAAATCAAAAAAGGTTAGAAGTTGTGACAAGCCAGCAGTTCTTGACTACCTGGCTGTAGCACAGGATCTTATTTTTTAGAAAAACTTACCTTTTTTTAATCCATCTTTTACTCAAATTAAAAATAACTAAGTTCTCACCACAATTCCCCCAACAGCTCCAAAATCAGAGTTTTCCATTTGTCTTCCTAGGAGACAAGAACTGTGTTGGCCATGGAAGCCTGAGCTTTTGTGTAGGACACTGTTCTTGAGCCTGTACCATCAGGGACTCTCTGATATTTTGTTTTTCCATCTCTGTCATGCAACTGACATAGGAAGATTGTATTTAGTGCAGCAGAGCTCCACAGAACTCTCTTGCCCACACTCTAATGTTATTTGTTAATACTCAGGCACTGAATCTGACCAAACAACTCCTCAGAACAAAATGAAACAACCTATCTCAGTATACAATATCTTCTGTAGAAGATTAAACTTTCATCTCCCTTTAACAAGTAGCAATTTATATACAATTCCACTTGGTATGTGCTAATATGAGAGAACACAGTAACTGCATAAATGGTAGTCAATTGTCTTGCCAAAGCAATATTTAGAATTATCTCATGTAACGTCCAAGCAATTTTAAGGATCTGTGAAATAACTTGATAGTTCTCCACAACTCCAATCTAATAAAATTTGAAAGCAGGAAATGCACAGCCACACTGCAATGTTCAGTGGAAGCAATGTGATATGTGATATATTTGGCAAAAACAGCTTTCACATTCAAGGTAAAAGGCAAATTTTTGAAAAGGTGCTTGTAGAGCTGTAAGCAAAAATTCAGCAGAATCTGTGTAAGATTCTTTTCAGGGCTGAAAATCCAGAGGCTGCTGAGTTACTGAAGGCTAGCCTTTTCTTACATAATTTTTTTTCCATTTTTTTTTTTTTTTAAATAATGGAATTCTGGAGGATAATAAGAATATAGATTCTCTCTTGCCTGAGCTCAGTGTTTCTGTGCCGTTTTGTCCCGCATTCTCACTTCTGATGAATTTTAGCTTTCACACTCCTCTCTCTCAGTCTGTGATGAGGTTTCTGGTTCTGGAGCTAATTCAGGGATTGCTGTACCACGCTGTCCTGCATGCTGCAAATAATCCCTTTTTTTTCTCTTCTAAACTTCTTCATGCCAGCAACCAGCTCTTCTTTCAGGGATGTGGTCCATGCTAAGGGGAAACTGTCTTAACTCTTGACGGAGTGAATCAGGTATCACTTTCCCTGCTGCAATGTACCAATTCCAGATGTCCCCATCTCTTTCACATGAAAACATCTCCTATCCATTACAATTTTCCACTGTCTAAGCTAGTCCTGTACCTGGTATTTTCAAGATTTCACTTTTACTGGTCAGTAGGTTGAAACCTATCAAATCAACTATCCAAAAACAAGCCACTCTGAACCTTTTCAGCTGTATCTCATGTTTGGTCAGGATCGCTTTTTTTGCTGTAAAAAAGTTTTAGAGCACTTGTGGCAAATGCCTACCTTCAAAAATCAGTAAAAAAACCCAACAGATGGGACATGGGTCTTCATAGGAAAACAGTAAAATATTCAAGAAGCAGCGGTCCCCGATAGGATCCACATGCACAGACTTTCACTGATGCCTGTAATGAGCCAGAGCTGCCACTGTTCATCTCCCCAGATCTAATCCTCTGTGATCTGTAAGACTTGTGACATTCATCTTGGGTTAATCAAGTTAAACTGACTGCTTGCTGGGAGCCATTTGTTTGATGAAACACAGCAGATTCCAGTTGCACCACTCACACACATAAAGCAAAAAAGCTAAAAGCCCTGGGGCAAGTGCAGCTGCGCTTCTTCCTCCTGCTTCCCCTCCTCCTGCTTCCCTTGAAGCAGCTGTAAAATTCATTTTTTTTCACCATGTTGGAACAGACACACTTAGTCAGATATTGCAAAGAGCTTGACACAATTGATGCCTGTTTTTTAGCCCTCTGCTGATAAATAATGATATACAAGTGTCTTGGGTTCACTCTAATTACCACTCTAGTGCTTCTCAGAGACATTTCATTTCCAAGATTTCTTCTAAGGATGTCTTTCTCTGGCTTGCTGAGTCTAAGCAATAGTCTTCCTTTACCACACAATAAGGATAGGTACTTCATGTGAAAGTTCATAGATTAATGGATCCAATGTGAGGAAATTTAGCATCTTGAATACTGCTTTCTGCAGTTACAACTATACCTGATCATTTTTGGCTCTAAAAAAGAAGTACAACAAAGCAAATCTGAGAGAGAAAGGTAACTCTGATTGATATTTTTACATGCAGATCCTTTCCATGTTGTCTGCCTGCTGTGGAAATCAGAGTTCTGCAGTTATTCCCTCTGTCTTTCTGTTAGTATCAGGAGCCTAGCACCATTATTGTCATTATCATTTGGTGGACTGTCCTTTGAAGTTCTACCTTACATTTCACAGTAAGTCCCCATAAAGAAGTTTCACCACTCATGAACACTTTTCTCCTACAGGGTGAAGACAGCAATAGATAACTGCATTATTATTGCTTCACACAATTAATTGATCCCTGCTTTACTCAAGGAACACAATTTTCACATTTTCACTCATACAATAAGTAGCAACTATCTGAACACAACTAACACATTAAAGGTTGCCAGCATGAATGAAACAAGAATCACTTATGCACCACCAATAGCTTACAGGCAAAACAGGGGTTTATGATATGTCATATTACTCATTCTTTCTGAAGAAGCATTTTGTGAAGTTCTTCATTTATAAAAGGGATATAAGACATTCCCTGATGAAACACTGGTGATATAGCTGAAAAACATTAGATGTACTTTTAAATGTTATTCTTGTCAGGAAAAACATGGGAAAAAGATTAAGAGAAAATATAACCAGAACAATTAGGGCAAAAATATCTTTGCAGACTGGCTGGATAAGCTGGTAAGGAGAGCTTTAAACAAGGAATAATGAGGGAAGGAGTGGAAAACCCACAATTCAAGGGATTGAAATGGACCAAGCTGGCAAGCAAAGGGTGAAGGGTAATGTGGGTATAAAAGAACTGAAAAAGAAGCTAAGGCTAAAGCAGACTGATCACCTGTGTATGCACATAAATAAGGAAGTGCTGAGAGGGCAGCATTAGGGCAGGGGCGGGACAGAGGAGCTCTCACATCTTTTCTGGGAAATAAAGACAAACGGGTGCCTCTCTGAAGCACCCATAAGCTGTGGCACAACACATGGGGAACAAACAGGAGGAAACAGAAGGCTCTGTGCAGGTACAGGGCTGTGATTTCACTGGGATCACAGAGATGCTGTGAGATTGCTTTCATGACTGAAGTGCTGCAGCAGATGAGGACAGGTTGTTCAGGAAAGTCAGACCAGGAAGGCAAGGCAGAAAAGTGGTCCTTTATGCAAGGGAACAGCAGAAATGCACTACTGGCCTCTGCCTAAGAATGGATAATGAGCCAGTCAAAAACTTGAGAGTCAGGACTGGTGACAACATTTGGGGGTGCATGTCTGCTACAGACCACCTGATTAGAAGCAGCACATGAGTGCAGCACTCCGACAGCTGGAAGAAACCTCATGTTCACAGGTCATAGTGCTCACATTTGCTGGACAGACAACACAGCAGGACACAATCAGTTCAGGAGGGTTCTGGAGTGCATTTATAATTACCTAACATGGGAAACTTTGGAGGAACTGATGAAGCTGTGGGACATGGTGTGGGACTGTGCATTTACCAACAGGAAAGAACAGATGAAGGCAGTGCCCTGGGCTGCATCCAGAGCAGCGTGAGCAGCAGGGGAGGGAGGGGATTCTGCCCATCTGCTCCATTCTGGTGAGACCCCACCTGCAGTGCTGCGTCCAGCTCTAGGATCCCCAGTACAAGGGAGGACATTGACCTTGTGGAA
Organism: Chaetops frenatus; assembly: GCA_013400775.1. Classification (NCBI taxonomy): domain Eukaryota; kingdom Metazoa; phylum Chordata; class Aves; order Passeriformes; family Picathartidae; genus Chaetops; species Chaetops frenatus. Next base: position 318,066 of record VZTR01014234.1, on the reverse strand, counting down.
CGAGTCCAGAGGAGGGACATCAAGATGACCAGAGGAATGCAGCACTTCTCCTTTGAGGAAAGACTGAGAGAATGGGGATTGCTCAGCCTGGAAAAGAGAAGGCTTTGGGATGATCAAGCTGTGGCCTTCCAGTACCCGAAGGAAGCCTACAAGAAAGATGGGGAGAGACTTCTTGCAAGGGCATGAGGAAATGATTTTAAACTGAGAGGAGGTTTAGATTATATGTTTGAAAAATAATTCTTTACTGTGAGTGTGGTGAGGCACTGGAACAATTGCCCAGGGAGGTTGTGAGTGCTCCACCCCTGTAAGTTTTCAAGGATGGGTCAGATGGAGAATGAAGGGGAAAGGCCAGAACTGTTTAAGATCTTCATTAAATACCTGGATGATGGGATAGAGTGCACCCTCAGCAGTGTTGCAGATTACATAAAACTGGGAGGAGTGTTTGATACGCTGTATGGTCATGATGCAATTCAAAGGGACCTTAACTGCCTGCAGAAATGGGCCAAGAGGAATCCCATGAAGTTCCCCAAAGAAATGCAGAACCCTTTACCTGCTGAAGAATAAACCCCTGCCCCAGTACAGAGCAAGGATCAACTGGCTGGCAAGTAACTTGGAGGAAGTGGACCTGGGGATGCTGGTGGCCAAGCTGAGCATGAGCCAGCAATGTGCCTGGCAGCAAACACCGTGACCCAGGAGCATCCTGGGCCACGGTAACAAAACTGCTGCCAGAAGGTCAAAATTGGTGATCCTTCCCTTCTACGCAGCACTGGTAAGGCCACACCTGGAATGCCACACCCAGTTCTGGGTTCTCCAGTACAAGGAACAAAGACATGGCCATACTGAAATGATCCCAGTCAAAGAGCATGGAGATGATTAATTGCTGCATCTGTCATGTTACAAGTGGCTGAAATTGCTTGGGATGTTTGGGCTGCAGGAAACTCAGGGGGCACCTTGTTAATGTGTATAAACACCTCGGGGGAAGGTATAAAGAAGATGAAGCCAGATTCTTCTCAGAAGTACCCAGTGACAAGACAAGAAATGTGCATAAACTGAAACAGAAAAAATTCCACTTGAATATAAGAAAAAGCTTTTTTACTGTGAGGGTGATCTAACTTTGGAACACAACAGCAGAATTCATACTTGGAGATATTCAGTGACCAGTTGGACATAGACCTCAACAACCTGCTCTAGCAGGCTCAGCTTTGAGCAGTGGGGATGGACTAAATGATCTCCACAGCTACCAGCCAATCTCTACTATACATGACCTCGTGGTTCTGTGCCCATGTGAGTCTTCAGAATTGAGTACAAGCAACATGGGTAGACTCAGAGTTACTATAAGAACTGGGATTTATATTGTGCTCTTTGTCTCACTAACATTTCACCCCAGTGGAAAAATTTAGGGTAGAATAATTTTTTTCAGAATGTATCACTTCATAAATTTGTTTGCAGGGCACGTAAATATCAAGAAAAAGTCAATTTAGTTAAGAGAGAACAAGACATGTTGATGACATAATTGGAATTTAATGTCTCACTTTCTACTCTCAAGTGATTCATCTCTTATTTTTTAATCCATTATTATTTTATTGAAAGTTCTCAAGTGTTCAAAGGGTTTTCTCTTATACTTCACAGACATTACTATTTTCCTCCAATGAAAAAGAAAAGGCAATTATATCTATGATCAGCAATTAAAGTATTTACATGTGTTGGACATAATTTTCCTATCTAATCTGCATTGACTTAATTATCTTGGATTTAAGACTTCATCCACAAACTTTTGAAATGAGTGCAGAGATTTCAATTGACTTCAGTGGAGCTTTTGCCTGTTAAAGTGCAGCAGAGCTGGCTCCAAGGAAAGCAAGAAAAAAAATCATATTGAATATCAAATATTTATATTGGTCAGTAAAAAGGAATTGGTATTATAGTACACTGACTTAAAGCCATTTCCAGATGGTGATGTCCACTCCCATCACAATCATATCACCTAGCTGCATCTAGAGAAGAAACCCAAAGTGTTTATTGCAGAGATCCAAAGGAAAGATTAATTTACATTTACTAGTAACCCAGTCCTCTTCAAGCTACCTAGAGACCTTAGAAGACAAGCATATATTTAAAATAAAAAAGATGTACCATGAGTGGAAAAACAAGAAAAATTCAGGCCTGAACAAATGCCAGATGCTTTGTTCTTCATTGTGTGTCCAATACTGACCTATTAAAAGACTAATATTAGCCGCCCTCTGCCTTAAAAGCTACGAGAAGTAGTTGACATTTAGGAGAATAAATCAACAGAACAAGAGATTCTGGATTGGGATTGGGAGAATCCTTTCTAGTCAACTCTGTAATAAAAAGAAGCCTCCTAAGAGAATTTTAACATTTAAAGATCAGCTTAAGGAAACACTTTGGGCACAGCAGACTAATAAAAATACTATTTTGTAAAATATTTACTGTGCTATGAAAGTAGTGAAAATACCACATGAAACTGAAAGTTATGAAGTTTTGCCTTAATCAGTTCAAGGGGGGAACAGGAATTATTTCCAAAAGTAAGCCATGCATGAAGCAAAAGAATGATTTTATTATTTCTAGGAAGAACAGAAAATATTAGTTAGATCTTATTTAATATGTAAAGCTGACTCCTGCCTTCTAAAAGTTAATCAGTGTGGGTACTTGTGTTGATAAACCCAGACGTTCTTTAAGGTCTTTGGAAACCTAAATACCATGTTGAACATAGCACTCCAGTTCCATTTTTCTTACCCCTGGCATAATGATCTTCTCAATGTCTTTAAAGACATCCTCAAAGCTCTCAGGATTCTGGGGTGCACAGTCTGCGATGAGGGGCCGTAGGTATCCTGGTTCCACGTCCGGGAATACCTGCCGCTTTTCTATCTTCTCCAGGTAGTCCGCAACATAGTCCACCATCTCCTTCCCTCTCTTGCGGAATTCTGCAGCATCCATGAGTATCAGAGTTTAGGGCTTACTCCCAGAAAAACACTTTAAAGAAAAGGGGGAAAAACAGTCATTTTTGAAAGAAAATTTTACTAGTTTTAAACCTGTTATTCATATGATTTATATGAAGACTCATATGGTCATGATACAGATTAGATTAATACAGATAGACAGTAAGGTTAGCACAGAAGAGCAGTACAAGCACACTGATGAAGATTCAAAAATTACAGGTTTATTGCCTATAGCTGCTGGTTGACACAAGGATGTAGCACAGTTAAGTGGCACATAATCAGCTCTCTCCTGCCTTATAAAGAAGAGGTGTAAGAAAATAGCCTGCTGTATCTCTATTATAATCTGTAATAACAAGCTATAATAATCGCAGTTATCATAGCAATACACTGTTCTGCACTGTCATTTTATCTGCTTCTTGACTCCTGTCTTGCCTCAAGATTAGCTTCTTTACTCTTCCACTGTAAATGTACATGCTGTGTCATCTACAAAACTTTGTTTCTTAGTGAGGTTTCAAAAAGAATTCGCTTCAAGTTGATCTGTACTGTGTTTTGCAGGAGAATGTGAGGAAGCTCTGTCTGGGGCTGTCCATATTTCCAAGATGTTGGACTGCAGCTCCAGGTGTTCTTTGAGACAGGCAGATTGTGTGAGCACACCCAAGCTGATACACGGCACAGCTGAGAATGAGCAGGAGTTCACCTGCAAAGTGCTCTGCAAACATAAATTCCTGATAATGGGATGCCTGCTCCCACCACCCTGGCCCACCCAACGTTTTTACTCTATGTAGCTGTACATTTTGAGTACTCAGTGAATATATGGCAGAAACTTTGTATTCACTGAGTACCTAAAAAGTGTCACGGAGTCTTTATACACTCAGATTGAGGGATACTGTTCCTTGGAGTCTAGATTGGCAAGTGAAAAAAGGGTATTCACTGCTGCTCTCAAGAACTCCCGTGCTTAGCTCACACACCTGTAGATCTTCACTTTGTAAGGAATTAATATATTAAGCACAATGTGACTATTAGATAATTAGGAGACATTTTTTCAGATATCAAGTATTTGTGATACGTATTTATAACTGAGGACATTATTTTGAGGAAAGAGAACCTCCTGGGTGTTATTACATTTGAATTATTACTGTAACATCACAAAAGAAACACATCATTAATAAGTACTGTCCCAGAGACATCTTTGCTGCTACAAATAGAAGATCTGGGATTTGTATGGAGCTGTTGCTGCTATTTAAGAAGGCAGGGTGCTGCTGTAGGTCACGAAACACTTGGGAGAGCAAGGATCTGCACAGTAGGGACCTCTAGACCCCCAGAAAATGGCTGTTCCTGTTGCTATTTTACTAGAGTTTTAGTATTCTCTTTAATCTTCATGTAAGTATTTATTTGGCTCTGTCTATGCTTTTCATAAAGAGGTATTAGGACCTTTCTCATATCTTGGTACTAGGTTGCTGGAAGTAGATTACCAGTGGTAATTACAGTCCTTAGAATGTCCAGTAGGCAGCTTTGTGTGTCAACCTTCCTTTTGCTGTGTTTAAGCACGCAGTTTTGTTTCCACTCCTTTAAAATCAGGATGATTCAATTTCTTCCATATCCTCTACATCTTACGTGCATTTTCATTTAACACATCTGTGTTCACTGTTCAGAATTTTAATAAACTTTCTATAGAAATCAGCATGAACTGCAGCAAACAATATGCATCTCTGTGGCTGCAATACAATTATGCCCCAAGGCTCCGGTCTTTGGTTTAGGTATTTTTGCCAGAAGAAATCTAAATATTGTACTGTTGCTCTTCTTTTTCAATGTATCTCTAAATTAACCCTTAACTCATGCTATTATTCTTTCTTTCATGCTACTTCATTCATGGGTTGATTGCTATAGCATGCCCTAAGGAACTTGCATGAGGTAATCTGTTACTTTTTTCCTCTGGCTTCAGAGAAGAAAGCTGTGAAAAAAAGAATTTAACACACAACTGACAAATTAGTGGGAGATGTCTGAGACTGAACTGACTCAGAACATGAGGACTGGTGCTTCCAGCACTGCTGTTGCTCACCACTGTGCTACAGTTATTCCTACAGACCTTTACACATGGATCAGTTCAGCTGAGTATCTCATTCCACATCTGTGGTTCCAGTGAACCCTAAGCACAGCATCAAAACAAGTAAGAGTATCACTGTGGAAGAGCACCACTATACTACTCTCTAGCTTTACTTCGTATTAATCAAATATTGGGCACCGCTTAACATAAAAACTTCTGTAGATCACTTAGTCTTTTCCTAAAATACAAATCAAATGGCATTAATTAAATCACATTGTGTGTAAGCTCAAAATGGCTCACAAATACACAGAAAAAAATGAATTTACTTTATCATATTACCAGAACCTAGATGGTATGTTTTATAGCTTGTGACCATTTTTCCACCACCTAAATTTTTTTACCCAAAATTTATATTACAAATTTTTATTACATTTACATTACCTTGTTGCTACACAGTATGCTGACATAATTTGTTGCCATTTTTATTATTTGAAGTTTGGACAAAGCTCTTTTTGGATATCAGGGTAAGCAAACAAATTTTATACCTAAATATCAGATACACATTCCATGGTTTTAATCTATTTCTGTGGAACTCAATTTGATAAAATACAAATTTTGTATAATCACTGAGATCTTGTTTGTTATTGGCTAACTTTTCTTCTTCTCAGGAATGAGAGGTCCACTGGCTCATCCTAGCATTGTTTTGGCTGCACTGCTTCTGTCATAAATCACTGTTGCAATAGCAAAATTCAGGTAAAGAATTAAATTTCAGGGGAAACCCACTGTTTAGAATGGAAGAAGTACCTGAACTAGGAATCTTAAGCATTAAGAATCAAAGCTTGAGCCTTTCATCCCAAATGTGCTACAATGGTTGCAGTGTTATAAATTGATATGAACTAGTATTTACTTAACCTCTAATATACTTAGAATTTAGTTTGATCCAGTGAAATATGTTAATCTGCTTAAATCTGAAGAAAAGTATTTAATTCTTCTTTCCCCCAAAGACAATACCAAGAAATTAGAAATTCTATTCATGCATCTTCCTTCCTAAAAGTTCTTCCCAGAAAATTCCATATCTACAGTAATGTATGTATCTCACAGGGGAACTGTGAAGGCATACTCCTTGCAGGAACACAGTGGTCATCCTTCTCACCTCCTATTTTATTTCTGTTCTTCTGTAAGTGACAAGACCCACTTACACTTTCATCCCTATTTTTATTCTCTTCCTGAACTCTTTGCTATAGATCTCACTTCATCTGCTTGAAAGTACTCCTTGCTACGGAAGCCATCTCCAGCAAACAATTGTAATGCTAACCAGTGAGTACTATCAAAATGCAGATTACTTCACTTCCCTACCAGTACAGAGTGTCATTACCTCTTGCATGCACATAAAACTCATGTACAATGCAGCAACACAATGCATAGGGAGTCACCTTCCCTCTATGCCAGTATATTCTAAAACTATAGAGATTTTCTAAGAAGCAAAATGCTTCAGACAGCTCAAGCCTTAGGGTTTAAAATGAAAACATTTTTCGATAAAATCTGTATTTTTTGAAGGGATGAGTGTTAGTCTGCATGCACTCAAAATATCCACTTAACTTGAAGGAACTTAAACTGCAAAATAATGCTAGCCAAGTTTCCAAAACTAAATGGAAATTTCTGAGAAACTAAGCCTCTCTCTAAAGTATTTAATAGTGGTCTATCTTCTTGAAGGCCCCTAAAGAGTGAGAAAAGCTCTACACTTTCAGATCCCACACCTCCCAGGATGAGTTTCAGCACATACAGTACCAGCCAGCTGAACTCCAAGTGAGGAAAGCATATCTTCTCAGGAAGTGCCCTGCCTAATTATCAACCGTTACCACACTGTGAGCAGTCTGTATGCAAATTCATTGACAGCCTTACTATGATTGATAAAATACAATTTTACCAAGCATATATTCTGCCTGAACATTTTTGTTCCCAACAAGAATCAATGACTATTGTCACCACTGCATACTTTAGATTGAATCCTACTTTACTGGAGAATATTGAGTTCTGCTCTAAACTGCAGGTAAAACCAAGAAAAATCGTGTTAAACCTTAAATTATATCAGTGTATCTTTTTTATTTATTCATATATAAACTTCTTGGTCTTTGATTTTGCTGTAATTAGTCAGAAGACAAGTGCACTACACAATCTAAAGCTGACATAACCTTTGTTGCTTTTTTTAAACTACTCTTTTTACATCAGTGCACTGAAATTAGCATATAGCCACATTTTATTTTAGTGAAGTTACCAAAAATTGTTACTAGTTTTTAGATTGCAATGTTAATTTGCAAGCAGTTTTCTACTTAATCTGAAACTGAACCATACAAATGAGTAGTTTATACACAAGTAATTATTAGATATTTATAGATATAATATTATGTTGGTAACATTCAGCTTATTCATTATTTCTGTTAAAAAGTATTGTCTATAATTTTAGAATCTGTGTGGGTTTTTTCATATTTATTAAATATAAATGTAAAATGTATCTAAACGCTACCAGGAAATTCATTATGAGAAAGAATAATAGAAAAAGGAAATAAAAAGAAGGAAAAGAGGAAAAGTAGAACAAATGAGAGAGGTATATTTGATGCATTATGATTTTTTTTGCCTCTTCTCCAGTTCATCAAACAAAAATAAACAACAGCTAACAAAATAGAATCTTTTAGCAGCTTCTGTTTATAAATACAGATAGGAAGAATTCATAGACACATTATTAGCACCCAAAACTGATAGCTGTATTTGCTCAAAACAAACCCCTTTATATTTTTCTAATACACAAGTCAAGTGCATTTTCTATTCTGCCAACTGATTGCTGTAGAAAAAAAATGCAATTTAAGAGCTCATGGTTCTTCAGTGACACCACTGAAGCCATGAGAACTTCCTGCTACTACTAAACTCAACTGAAGGTTTTTGCAGCTGTTGCCACTGTTAAGCTGAACTTCCCCTGCTGGCAACTGGATATTGCCAGAAAAAAGGTTTTGAAGGATGAATTTTATTTCAGCACAAGTAAAAAGGAACTGGACCTACTCTGTACTTCGACCTTTGCACAAGTCAAGAATTAGGAGTGTATGTTACAGTCCTTACATTTTATTAAAAGCATTACATTTTCCAGAAGTTGCTGTCTGTATTCATTTGCTGTCTCTGGCACAGAATCTGCAACTTCAAAATTTTTCCTGTTGAGGTGTTACTACAGTGATGGGAAAGGGTTATTTCTGAGGAAAACTTCACCCTAAAAAGTCCTGCATTTAATTTATCTTGAAATTTCATTATTGAGAATATTTGGCAGAGAATTTCTCAAGTTCTGCTTGGTTATTGCAAGCACTGCTGTACTTAGACAAGATACAAACTTTTGTATACATGGGGTTCTGCAGAAATGTATATAAACAGTTACAGCTGACATACATCAGATGAAAAACAAGCAAACACATCTCAAGAGGTGCACAATACATTGTGCAAAGTTAGATTAAAAATAAATGTACTTTTTATTATTATTATCCCTAAAATAACACAACCTGGCTGTTCATTAACTGAACTCCCTCTCCATAACCAATTGTTGCATTAATCCAAATGTACCTACTTGAATTTAATAACCATAAAGCCTTAAGGACAAAGAATGTTACTTACAGCGAGTTGGTAAGGTTTCTGCTTCTCTCCTGCTGTTCTCACTGCCTTTCTTTGCTCCTCAGTGACAGCTATAAAGAGAAGAGGATGCAGTTGCCAGCATATATAGGCAGAGTATCCATGTCCCTTCAGCCTATCACAGCCACGGGCTTTGCACTGAACGTGCAGCAGCAGCAGCAGCAGCATCTCCCCCTCCTCCCACAGCTCCTCCAAAATATACTTCACAAAGAAAGCTCCCCGAAAGGCAGCAGGATCTGACCAAGAAACGGCCCTTGCCTAGGTTAACTGTGCAGGGCTGTGTGTTTTCTTCCAGGGGCTCCATTCACAAGTTCTTTAGCAGTAAGTGTCTGATCACATGCTCCCCGTCTGTGCTGCACACTCCGGGACATTTCTGCTGAGACTGCTGCAGTAAAAGCAAGTGCTTTGATCTGCTTCTGTGAAATATTATTGTCAGGAAAGGAACACGGATATGATTGAAGTTCCACTCAGGTGACTCCAAGCTCTGAGCAGGTATATAGCTGTGGAATTAACATCCCTAGATAAGCTTTATCCAAGCTATTCCAGTTTCTCTCTTGTATCATATGTGCACTTGAAAGCAATTCTAAGTGTTCAGGATTTGTTTTCTGATTCTAAAAGTTTTATGTGGAATTCTCTTTCCTAGATGAATCCAGGTGACTTTCTGTCATTTTTATTTCAGTCAAGGTAATCTAAAAAAAGATACTATCAGCATTGCATAGTCCTAAACAGCTTATAGCAGGCAGTGTGGCAGATTTGGGATAGTCATTGCTCTCAGACCAGTCTCCAGTCCACTGCAGTATTACAGTCAACCTTTTTGTGAAGGAGGAAAAGGGTCCCAGTTTTTTCAAACTGTCATGGCTGTGATTGCTCTTCTAATGTTACAAGACCAGTGACAGCTCTGCTACAATTTTGGAAGAGCCTACTCAAAATAAAAACAGGACCTAAACTCCCCAGGTGAGCTTGCAGGTGTCATTGCACTTGTGCCAGCTATTATTCTATGACCTGACTTGCAATTGCAATGCCTGGTTTGGCTGCTACAATGATTAGTCTATAATCTTGAAAAGCATCAAGAAATCCCAGAGTTGTTTGCCTCAGCCTCTGAGATGTTTTCCACCTTAAATCAACTCCTGAGTGCACAGGGTTACAAACTGGGCATATTGGGATCCCATAGGAAAACAAGTGTTTTGGAGACTTCTTCTATTTCTTTCTTTCTCCATGAATTTGACTGAAAAGGCTGAAAATTCAAAATTTGTTCAGAGGTATAAGAGATGCAAAAATTGAAGTTGTCTCTAATAAACTTAAAGATAACTGAAATCTTACTTCAATGTTTCATCCAAATGGCCTGCAACAAGTAAATAACTTTCAGAGGAAATTAAAAATGGAAACTAAAATTAAGATTGAAGTATTAAAATGCTGGTTTAATCAGTTTTGAAATACAACCTTAAAGTCGCCTGATATGTTTTTATTTTTCTGATATACCTGTAAAGCTTGGTGTGAAGAGGCAATAGTCACACCTTCCATTAAAACATGTATTTTTGTAATTTCTCAGGAAGAAAAAGGAAATAAAGCATGAAGGTACAACATGCAAGCTGGAAAAGGGGAATTAAATGCCTTTCTAAAAAGCATGTTCCATGTCTCTCCTTCAATACTAGAAATTCCTCTGGCTCATACTCATTTCATAGTTCTCATCATGAACTGTTGTCAACACACAAATCTTTGTTTAACAGAATCTTTCTGTGGTGAACAAAAGGAAGACCACTAAGTCTTTTATCATTGGTGCTGGCTAAGTCAGACCTGATTTGGCCCTGTGAATTTGTTGATACTGCTCTTTCTTTCACAGAGAACAAATTCTTTTCCCACTGAAACACAATGAATAGAGATTCCCTCCTTTAGTGCCAAACTGTTCCAAAATTCAGGATACCAGTGTGTGAGAAATAACAGATGATCCCAAAAGGTTTAAAGGCTGGGGCTTGTTGGTAAGCACCCAACAGACCCATTATTCACAGCTAACAAGACACAAGCTTCAATATGTTTTTGCACATGGAAGTCAACCCTGATGATGATACGTAAACAATGCTGTGCCCATGAAGTAATGGCACTGATTTATTACCATTACTGAACCCTTTGGTTTGCAAACGAGGTGGGAGAGAGGTTGTGTTTGAACAGGAGGCTCCAGCACAGCACAGAAAATAAAGCAGACAATGTGTTATCAGTCACTGCAGTCCCATTGTCAGTCCATGTGCAAAGACATGGATCAAAGCAGAGGGGATTAAACAGTTTGTACCCACTTTCTAACAGCTTTCACCTCTTCCACCACTGTACAATGCAGGTTAGAAATGAAGAGGCAGTTTACTCAGGCTTTTAGTCCAGTTATGATTAGATAGCTCTACTCCCAGCTTTGTTTTGTCTCTCACCTGAATAGCCTGACACTCTTCTCATGCTAGCCTGGTGGTGTGGGTCTAGGTACTAAATTTGATGAAGGTGTGTTTGTGCTGTAGTTCACTGAACCTAACATTATTTGAAGAAAACTGTTCTGAGCTACAACGTGAAAGGCTTTAAATTGACTCAGATATACTCAGTATCTGAGACACTGGGAAAAAAGTTTGAAACAATTAATTAGGGATCTAAGCACAATGTTTGTGCCTGTTTTCCACACTTGGTGTCAAAGGAACAGTCACTGTTGCCTATGCATAAAAGAAACCTACTGGTTTGTTGTATTTGGCTTACTCTGTGTCTGTAGTTTAAGGATGATATTTGAAGACTGCAGGCATTTTTTCCAGTTTTCCTTGCAGTTGCTCCTTCAAAAAGAGAACAGTAGTAGAACCCCATCTTTTTCTTTTTCCCCCAAATTTATTCGTCAATTATTGTAAAAATTCTAATAACAGGAAATTATCTATGAGAAGGTAAAAGAAACATGAACAAATAAGAATGGAATGAAAAATCTTTTTATGTTCTGTAAGCAAGGTCCAAATCTGCATAAGCATTAAGATGAGACAAGAAATAAGAGAATATTTTAGCTAAAATGTGCAACTAAAAATTTTCTAATTATAACAAAGGGTGTGTTACCTTTGGAAGAAAGTAAGAATTAAATAAAGCCTTCAGACACAAATAGATGGATTACTCCCAGCGTATGGGGATAAAACCTAAGTCTTCTGCAGAACATAAGTAGACTTTGCAACAGATAAGCCAGGAGATGAATCTGAGACAGAGCTGAAAAACTGGGAAAGTAACTATCCTCTTTTTTCATAAATATTTTATGTGTGACTTGTTTTCCCTGTTCAGTTCCTATTGCTGGTTGTGTGAACATGTGAAGGTAAACCAAAGAAGGAAAAAAAGGAACTGCTAACGAAGTGAACATGGACACAGACTCACACACACAGTTTCAGAGGAGTTAATGTACCATTTGCTGCTTCAAGGCAGCCTGAGCATATTACTCTTATGGAAGCAAGCCTACAGAAAAGAGAGGTTGTGATGAACTGAAAAAGTGTCAACAGAAAAACTGACAGGCTGTGAAGAGTCACAGAGACAGTGAGAGCAGGCTGCAATCGCACCAGGCAGACTCTTCCAATAGAGAGATAGGAATAGCTTCTGCTGTGAGCTGAGATCTGCTTACCTAGGGGCGTAGGCACTGCCAGGGCACTCGTCCAGCCATGTATTGCTCACAGAGAGAGTGTTCTCAAGCTTTGACTACTGTGAGCTTCACAGAAGCTGTGGCAGATAGATGAACTGCTATGAGGCCTTACATGTACTGTGAAGACCTCATGTTAGAAAAGCATGCTTGAGCAGTTTATGAGTGGAATAACCCCCGTGTGGATGAAAAGACAGAGCCAGGTGAGGCAGGAGGGACAAAGATGGCTTGAGATACAGAGGGAACACAATGCAGTGCTTGTTCTTGAGCAAGTGATTTGTTTGGGTCACTGTTTACAAAGATATCAAAGAACACATAATGCTTGGTTGAGAAGGTATTTTGCCACTGACTGTGATTAATGCCTTGTCACAAGGGCCATGCACTTGCAATAAGCTTGGAAGAGTATTTGCCACCACTGTAAAGCTTGAGCCATTCTTGAAAGGATGAGAACATCACTAGAGTCTCTTCATAAAGAGCATGTTGGTGTCCAGTTGTCTGAGATTACATCAAGTACTATGGCAAGTGATCACAGCAGTGTGTCTTGCCCTTCCTCCCTGTCAGCTTTTCTGCAAAGGTGTCTTTGGCTCCCCTTCGGTCTGTGCTGACATATGCACCTTTCCAGAAAGGACCAATGCAAAGTTTCAGGAGACTTTATGTTTAATAGAGCACGTTGGAAAACGTCATGGAGGACTATCTCCTGTGGGAGGAACCCCACACTGGAGCAAGGGAAGGACTCCTCTACCTGAACAGTAGGAGAAACAACCTGCAATGAACTGACCACAGGCCCAATTCCCTGTCTCCTATCACCGCTGGGGAAGGAGGAGGTAGAGTTTGGAAAAAAGGGAGGGGTGGGGCAAAGGTGCTTTAAAGATTTATATTACTTCTCATTATCCTGCTCTGATTTTGTTAGCAATGAATTCAGTTAATATCCCCAATTCGAGCTGGTTTTGCCTGTGACGATATTTGATGAGTGATCTCTACCAGTCCTCATCTCAGCCCAGGAGGCCTTGGCTACATTTTCTCTCTGCTGTCCAGCTGTAGAGGGGAGGGACAGAGAGGCTTTGGTGGGTGCTGGCATCTAGTCAGGGTCAACCCACTACACACATATCCCAAAAGGAAAGCTCCAGGGAACTGTGTGGGAACTGGATCTTCTACATGCACAGGGTCTCCCTCGTCATGGACACACATTCACAGCATTGAGTAAGGTAATGTTTGCTCCCTTCTGCTCTGGGTTTTTGTCTTCACTTCAGTGCTGGAAGTGATATATGTATACAGCCCACCTGCTTGAGTGCAGGAAGATGCATTTACACTAAGATGAGTAAGACTAAGAGTCTTTCCATTGTAGCCATGTCACCCTGCTCCTGACTCCTGCTAATATGGTTAGCATAACCAACGCCATTTCCTAAGACAGTCATAACATGTAAGTGTGCTGGTCAAAAATCACTTCCTTCTCTTTTCCCCTTTTCAACACTGTAGTTGTCACCAAGATGTGATGACCCCCATTCCAGAGCAGCCAGATCCCCTCACAGCATTGTGAAAAAACTATTTGCCCATGCAGGACTGCTGCCAGGATGTGGTGACACGTGTTATGGAACACAGAAATGTAACAGTACACGAGATACTGCCTATAAAAACAAACAGCTGCAATACCTGATGCTGGACAGCAAAACCCATGATCTCCCAGGGGTCTGGGACACAGCTACTGCTGTCTTCTTCCTCTGAAGACTGAGTGAATCTTGTTCTCCTGGGTAAAGTCTGAGTCCAGATTACAATTATTGTATAATCATTATTATAATTATTGTATATTGCATGCACTGATTACTAAGAATTTGACACGATCTGCAGAGGGTCCAAGTGACTAAAAGTGTAGGTAATTAAAGACTCTAGATAGCAAGAAAGCTACAATCATTTCTAGAAATTTTGTTTAACTGAAGTATAATTCATAAAAACCGTGCAACAATAAATACACTAAAATTGTAGATAACAATAAACTATGCTGAAAATTAAGTATTTAATTGTAGTAATAAAGGTCTAATTATACCTAAAGACCTCTGGCAAATTCTCATTCTGCCAAGGATCCCTAAAAGAATCTGTCTATCCCTGTGACTTTAGGTGACAGAGCCACCAAGTGTTCACATGTTCCATTCTGCCAACTCCACAAGAAAGGCAATCATCTCCAGCTAGGAGGGAAAACAGTGAGCCAGGAAAGATAACAGCTTAAGCTGCTGCAGGTAGCTTCACCACAGTGCAGCCAGCCATCTCCCCACTCAGAACTGCTTGCCATCTGTTCTCCTTATGATCTTGTTCACTTCCACACCTCAGATAATCACAGCTTCCACATTATCATTAGGAAAGACAGGCTGTCATTTGGCCAGGATTTACTGGCAGAGACAGGCAGTTAAATAAGAGGGACAGTCCAATGTATTCATTACATCTGTACTCAGAGGCCTTAGTTCAAGCTCTTGCTTTCAAGTACAGATGCAAGTCTTTGCCATATGCTGTGAAATTCTGGGTAAGTTCTGAGAGGAATTTTCCATAAAATATTTTGCTAGAAAGGGTTGTTCTCTTCCAGCTTATTTTTCTGTGCTACCACGTTTGGCTCCAGCTGGATTTGGGATCCAAATAGTCTAAATCTAGGCCAGGTTTAAAGTGGCAGCACCCTCTGTCAGAACTCTGGCAGTGTTTGTCTCTGGCCAGAGGCACAAATTTTGAACCTCTCTGTGCTGAGGTCAGATGGTGCCAGTCTAGAAACAAACTGTTTTAACAGCAGTCTGATATTCTGCATAGTTTTCTGAAAGACAATCTAGGAAAGTTTTGGAAATCTTGAGATTTCTGTTTTCTTCCTTCCTGCCAACTCTGTAAAATGCACTCTCTCATTTATTTAGGAGTCATCTTGATCTGTATAGTCTTAAGAGACATCTCTTCCACTTCTACCACTAGGCTAACTTTTGTCAGCAGGAAGTGGTTAAGAAATGTAATTTTTCATTGTTTTTCAGTCCTCAAATAATGTAGAATGGTGTGAAATTATGCTTAGGGAAGGAGAATCACTACCACAGTTTATTTTACATACATTGCAAAATATAATGAAGTAAAGTAACTTACCTGCCCATAGCTTCTGCTGAATTCTAGGGGATATTTTCAGTTTCACTCTTTCAACAACACCCCAGTCTAAACCTATTATTGTTGCCCATTGAAGTGAAAAGTAAGAAACTGCTATGTATCTACATTCTCTGACTTGTGAATGATCTAAAAGCAGTTAATATTTTACATTGTTTACTAACTTTCTTTCTTAATATGTATGCTCAGCATGTAAAATCATACTAATGTTTTATCAAAATCATTATTTATTTACTTTATCTTACATAATAATAAACTCGTACAACCCAGGTCTACATTTTATGTGACTGTAGTCTTCAAGAATAATTGTGGAAATTAATTTATTATATAAAAAAAATAAAGCCTAACTCAAGATTCTTCAGCTCTGAGTACAATGCATATCAACCACATTCCAATCCTGCAACACTGCTAAGATAAGGGAAATAACTCAAAGCGATGTTAAACAAAGGATGAATTACATGACCTCCTTACTTCCCATTCACAGAAAAAAAACCCCATGAAAAACAGTGTTACACTATATTCAATGGATACTTACAAAGAAGAGTTGGTTTCTACCAATCCTAGAATAGCAAGCTGTCACAAAAAGCCTGGCAGTATTTCTGGATGCTCAAGACAATACAGTTCTCTTCAGCTCTGCAGCTTTCAGCTCTGCTGGCTGCTACTGCTGCTATCCAGGAAGACAAGCTGTAAAACTGTGATGACAAGGTGACCAGAAGCATCCTCAACTAGCATGTGGAAGAAGATTGGGGAATAAGGGATCCAGAACCTGTGTTAAGGCTCAAAACATTTGCTATGGTTCTGCCTGTAGAATTTGAAATAGAGATAGGTGGAGCTGTGGGTTTTCTTACAGTGAAGCTGTTCACATCCTCATCTGGCATCTAAAATCAATTTTTTTCTTCTGTGAAAAATGGGCTGACTATTGTGCCTGGAAACGAAATGGGAGCGTAGGGGCACTGTGCAGTGAAGAGGTACAAATTACAGCAGGGGCACAACTTCCTGTACTCACAGCTCAGTTACACTCCATCTAGCACTACCTATTTAATAGTTTTCTTTATGCTTGCCCTGTTAAACATCTATTGAATAAGCCATTCACGTTCATAACATTTCCTACTTGGTTGGAAAGATAACCTTCCTGCTGTTTTCCAAATAAATGAACGGTGCTTCTATGTCTATGTTTGTTCTGTTTTCTTTCCAGCTTCCTTTAACAGGTACTTTTCTTGAGCAAAAGAATGTTTTAGCCTGCTTTGGATACAATAAATTTTGATTTATCATCTTAGCAATTTCAAAATATCTCCACTACCTATCAGAGGCTTCTGCTGCTAAAGTAACTACCAGTTGTCTGTAGGAACTGTATTTTTTCAAAAAAACCTAATCTTCTCCCCAAAACAAGTACTGGATTCACTTCTAACATGGAGTTGTGCTGAGCAGTAGAAACCACAAGAAGATAACAAATCAGACCTTGGCAGCAAGGTCAGCTGTACTAGATGTGATAATCTTGTTATTGCAATTATGTTGAACAACATGATGTAATAACATTCAAAACTTCAGAATAGCAAACACATTTCTTCACACAACCATTTTTTCCAATTTGTGTACCAAAGATATGTACACTAAAATAAATACTTAAAAGCAATCTGCAGCAAATAGCCCCATTCTTATGATGGAACTTGATCCTCAAAACAAGCAAGATAAATTAAAGATGTGTCAATATGTCTCTTCTAGTAAAACAGCACAAACAAGCCTATAGGTCCACCAAAGAACATGCAGAACATCATTTTAAGTTTCAAAACGAATGACAAATTCAAATTAGGGATGATTTTCTAAATAAAACTGTAACCAAAAAGTGGGGTTTTTGACAGCCATTATCAAGAGCAGGATAAATAAGAACAGGTGAGAAAGAAGGCACTAACACACGGTACTTACTGGTCTGTTATAACATTTTTTTAATTTTGTAAGATTAATAACACCGGCTTCCCTATACACCTTTAATATCTTACTCCTTCTGCCAGCTATGAAATTTTGCCCAAACTTATGTGCTTTTAAAATGACTGTTCATAAAGAGGTATTACATCAAAAATTGTTGCTCCAAAGGGCACAATGTATTTTTAAGAAATACATATTCAAAAGCATAAGAAATCTGCTCTTGAAAAATTACAGAAACATTGTCCAAAGGAACCTTCAGAATAAAGCAAAAGCTGTAGCAAAGAAGACTGACACTTTTTGTCTTTTTTTTTTTTTTTTTTTTAATCTTGAAAGGAAACGTGAGAAAGCCACAGTAGTAGCAAAGTCCACCATTCAATCTTAAAGTCATTTAAGGACTAGTGTGCAATTAAGTTATTACTGGGCTGAACAGAACAGCAGTCAACATGGTGACAAATTACTGGTAATTTTTTTTTCTGTAGAAAAACAAAAATTAAACAGATAAAAAATATGTTTGCATCTCAGATTTTTGGATAGAGCTAGAATGGAAATCACCCAAAGGCAGGAACATACTCATTAGGATGTACAATAGAAATATGTGTCAATAACCTTGAAAGGGAGGAGGCAGAGGTAGGCGTAAGAACAACCCAGGGCATGAATTCACACAACAGTTGTGTGCCGTGGGCAGATATTCTTGAGATCAGCCTTATAACTAGATGAGCTGCTGATGCAGCTACAGAGAATCCTCACACTTACATACAATCATAATAATGCATTCTATTTTTTGTGCCTATCTTTCATTAGCACAAAACACATTTGCAAGGCTCTGGGTTTTACTTCTTGAATTTAAACTTTTCATTATAAGTAATGTCATTTTCAGCAGCCTAGCGCAACAATAGGCCCCTATCCTGGCAGGCCTCAGGATGCGGTGCCGCAATACTTGCTCAGGAATCAACACCTCAGAAATTAACACCTTTGTACCTGGTCTCCAGGCACCCAAAGAGAACGGCCCATTTAAGAGCTAGCAGGGCAGGCAAATGAGGAGTCAAGTCGTTGCCTCTGTGAGCAGTGCACAGAAAAAAAATCCTGGCATGTGCAAGGCAGCCGAAAACAGAAGAGAGAGCGTGTGAGGCACCTGTCATGCTAGCAACCAGCAAATAAAGGACTTCTGAGAGTCTGAAAAGATCTCGTAAGAGAAGCTTAACATATATAAGCATGTAATTCCATGCCCACCTGAGTAAAGGCTGTATGCCATTGGCCTCAACAAACAAGGAACTTAAGGCTAAATAATTAAATAAATTCTAGTATGACAATAAAAGGAGGATTCTAGGGACAGATGCCAACACTGAATATAAATTTCCTTGGAGGCAAAAGAATAGTGAAGAAACAGAAGAATATGCCATAAGAAAAAAAGATTAAAATGCTAAAAAAACATTAAAAAACAAAACCCACAGCAGTATGCATAATGTGTGCAATCCAGTCAGAGGCTGCTGGTTTTTCCTGCAGGCTCAGGCCAGGACCCTGCTGCTGGCTGGTGACTGCCTGGGGATGCCTGTACTGGCACTCTAGCTGGGGTGCAAAATGCTTTCTGTTTGAGTGTGCACTTTCCTCGAAGTTAGGCTTATGTTTATTGTTTACAAAGCTTCACAAATGCTTTCTATTGCTTAATAGGTTAGTTTGAATTAATACGTTGAATTAATTAATTAAGGTGAATGAATACCAGAAAATGTATTTGGCCTCAGGCCTTCTATTTCTGGGCAATTATAGTCCTGTATCTATGTTTGTTATGAAGTTTGACTTTGTACACCAGTTTATCATAATAATAATAGTAATAGTGTTATTACACTATTAGCACAAAAAAAAATAGAATGCACCTTAATAATAGTAATAGTGTTAAGCAGTCATGCAGAGGTTTTCAAGCTCTCACAATCAATTATGTCCTCTGATTCTACATTGTGATATTAAATTTTATTTACACATTATTTTGGAAACTTATTGATATGAAGGGATTTTCCTCATAGATTAAGATCATCACTAAGTTGCTTTTAATTGTCAAACTTTTACTATTTAATATGAAGGCTTCTTTAACATCTTCCTAGTTTCTGCTTCTCATGAGCGATGTTTCAAAAATATATTCTCTAGCCATAATTTCTTTCTTTCCAAAAATCAATTCTTTTGTTCCCTGGGTGTTTCTACTTACAATGCAAAATCCATAAAATTAGCTGGTCTTTTATACTTGGGCAGAAAATATGATCACCTTATGGAATATCTTCAGTATGTGTCAATAACCATGGGCAACAGACCACAGAATCACAGAATGGGTCAGGTTGAAGGGACTAGAGTGGGTCATCTGGTCCAACCTCCCTGCTCAAGCAGGGTCATCCTAGAGCACATGGCTCAGGATTGTGTCCAGATGGCTTGTGAATATCTCCAGTGAGGGAGACTCCACAACTTTTCTGGGCAACCTGTTCCAGTGCTCAGTCACCTGCACAGGAAAGAAGTTCTTCCTCGTATTCAGGTGGAACTTTCTGTGCATCAGTTTCTGCCCATTGCCTCTTGTCTTATTGATGGGTGCCACTAAGAAGAACCTGGATCCATCCTCTTGACACTCTCCTTTCAGATATTTATACTCATGAATGAGATCCCCTCTCACTTGTCTCTTCTAAAGACTGAACAGGTCCAGCTCCCTCAGCTTGTCCTCACAGGAGAGATACACAAAATATTCCTCTTTCTCTCCCACAAATTCTCTTAGGTACTAGTTTATCTTTTATTAGAATACAGGCTTACTCATCATCTCCCATCTCAGACCTGTCACTACCCATCACTACAGCAAGTATTCCTCCTGGTCCATTCTTTCTATGTCCCTTCTTAACTACAGCTCCTGCCAAGGAGATCTCAGAGTCCTCTACTTTAGCTGCCTAAAATATACGAAAGCTGCAATACCTGGGGGCTTTCATATTTGTGAGATACAAAAAATTTGCAGTGAAAGGGTATCTTTCCACCATCCCATCATCCCCCTCCCCCCTCTTCTTTTTTGTTATTAAAGATACAGCCATAGGAACTGGGGAGGAGAGCTAGGAATGTCACATCTTGAATAGTCAGTACAGAGTTGTAGGAAGCTCAGCACAAATAATCTGAAGTAACACAGGATACAGAGAAGGTTAAGAGGTCTTAAGGGTCAAACTTAGTCTAACCTACCTTGGTGGCACTGCTGGATGAAAACCTCTGTTCAGTAAGTAACATGATCAAGAATAGCACGAAGTTTGGATCCAGTAAGAACAAGCTGAAGAATTACAGGAAAAATATTCTAGTGACTTTTGATCAATTGTTGGAACATTTCTGGAATATTCAATATTCTCTCAGATTTTCACTTTCAAAAATACTTCAGTGCCCTCCTGGAGTATAAGAGAAAATTTTTCTTCAAAGGCATTTATGCTATGCGAAAGATTCAAATGAGTGGGCCTGGTTAGCTTTGAAAACAGAACAACATGAGGAAAACCAAGGAAAGGATAAGTGAATGAAAGAGTACAGGGAGAAGACAAGGGACTTCTTTCTGTTTTTCAAATTCTAAAAGCCTAAGAGGGACAACTCTGGGAAATTAAAGATAACACATTAAAAACAGGCAGGAGGAAACACTTTTTCATATCGTGTATGGTTAAAACTGCAGAAAATATAATTACCACAGGAAGAATTACAGTCAAGAACTCAGCAAGATTTTGATGGGTTTGCAGATGTATAAGGATATCAAACATATCAAGGGCAATTTAAAACTGCTGGAAGGCACATGTATTTCTTCAGGGAAAACTGTCCAAGCATTTTAAAACTGCACAAAGACTTGCTAATCAGACTGAGAGACAAAGGAAAAGGTCTCTGCAAAATAATGCACCCACAGGATGCCGTTAAAGGAACGACACCTCCTCTGAAATCCTTTGCATTCATTCTCTCTCCCTCCCTTTAAAGAAGCAGCACAGAAAGGGACAATATCTGCCACACTGAAAGGCCACTTCCTTTAGGGTATTGTCCGAGATGAAAAGGTGCCTGCCAGCCATTCTCCCAGCATGCTGGCATTTCAGCAGTCTACAGCTTGTCCCATGTGTCTGGAAATGTATATTTGCCTTGAAATTCATAGAGCTGGTTCTACAATTAGCTGGGTCCTTTCTACTTCTCTGAGCTCAGATTGTTTTTGAAAGCAGAAAGCACCATATGTAGTATATCTGTAATTTCCCATCTCGCTTTTTTGCATGACTAAGTAGTCACAGTAATGATGCTTCCCTCTTGTCATGTCACGTTAACTGTACCTGCACTGTCATGTGTCAGAGAAAAGAAAATCTAAAAACGGTGAGGTTTATTCATTCAAATGAAACAGTTTGTCAACAGTATAACTGAGTGCAAGTGAGGCCAAAACATAGGGAGGTGTTATAACTGACTTAGCAGCAGCATTACTCTGATGCTGAATTTATAGCCTTCCTAAACAGTACCCCCCAGTGCATTTTTTTTCCAGGACCTCTTTTTCCACCAATTTTAGTCTGCTACTTATATGCTGTCTACCAAGCAGGAAGAGATTATTCCCTTCCTTTTTGTAAAGTGAACTCCAAATTATATGCCAGTATTGCTGACACCAGTGCTTGACGTTGCCCTAGCAATCAGACAGTAGATAGTACTTGGTATATGGAAAAAAAAAATAAAAATTCTGAAGCATAAGGAATGTCACAAACCCAAGTTTGGCACGACTGGCTTGAAATTCTGAAGTGCTAATAATAACCCTGACTTAGGGTTATACATATTCCAGCTTCTACTGGAGTGCACAGTTGCTGCTACTATGGCTTCAATTGCCTCCAGGGTTAAGATCAGATGAGTCCCAGGTCCTCTCTCCTTATACTCCTTTCAGTAACTGAAACCTTTCCACCTCATCTTTGTTCCAAACAATTCAAAACCTTCATAACCTCTCTGCTTCATATCCAGTCTTGCAAAGATAGGCTGTATCTAACAGATGGGAAGATACATCCTCTGTAGAGGCTGTTTTGATAGGTGACACAGTACTGGAGTCACATCTTTGCCTTCAAGTCATCCCATGTTCCTACACTGAGACTCACAGCACAGCACTTCACTAAAGGAGAGTAAATGAAAAAAAACCTCATGTGCTGCCATTTAACCTTGCATCAGTCATCAACTTCTTAGGGACAGAATCTCTCTGTCTGCCTTTGAAGCTCTAAAAAATATATTCAAGAATAAAGTAATATGTCTGACATAATACCAGAATAATAACAACATTAAACTTCATTTGTCTCCGTGTAAACTACCCAATTCCTCAGAAAACATACAACCAGGAAAGATAAAACTAATTTCTATTTACACCTTCACAAAGCTCAGCAAACTTGCCCTGAATTTTGGAACCAAATATTCCTTTCAAAACAAGTGGGGAGTGGGGGGGCAGAAGGGGAAATGATATAGTATTATTTAATAGTGAACTGTAAGAGCAACCTTTTAAGCATACAATGCTTTTGCCAGCTCTCTGCCAAAGGGCCTAACACTAAAATCCCAATTTACTTTGCAAGAAATTACTGTTTACCATAATATTTCTTCTCCTGTTTATTCATTTGGTTTTGAACAGATAGCAATACAATGCACACAGGATCAAGAAAGAAGGTGAAGAATGTAAAACAAAACAGGTGTTTCATTCCAAACATTTTCTACAGGAAAAATATCATTGCTAAGAGAAAAAATATAATCAGCAAGAACAGGCTTCATGGGGAGATACTCATCAGAGGAACACTGGAGGATTGTGGATATGCAGAAGCAACAGACTTGGTTCAGATGAGTGACAGGATTGGGATTAGGATATGCTAGAAGTAAATTGAGTTTGTTGTATAGGTTGGACTTCTTTTTTTTCACTTAGCAATAATGAAATTATGTTGGCCATGTATTTTTCTGACTACACAATGCATTATCTGTGATTGAAAAATTATACCTTTTTTGTGCCTCAGAAGAATGACGTGAACAGTTCTTCACAGAATCACAGAATGAACTAGGCTGGAAAAGTTCTTTGAGACCTAACACCTCCTCCTCAACTAAACCATGGCACTGAGTGCCACATCCGCTCTTTTTTTAAACATGTCCAGGAACTGTGACTCCACCAGCTCCCTGGGCAGACAATTCCAATGCCCAATCAGTCTTTCAGTGAATTTTTTTCCAGATGTCTAACCTAAACTTCCCCTGGCACAGCTCACAACTCTCCCCTCTTGTTCTGGAGACCGACCCTTACCTGGCTACAACCACCTTTCACGCAGTTGCAGAGTGATAAGGTCTCCCCTGAGCCTCCTTTTCTCCAGGCTAAACAACCCCAGCCCCCTCAGCCATTCTTCATAGGGCTTGTGTTCCAGGCCCTTCACCAGCCTTCTTGCCCTCCTCTGGACATGTTCGAGCATCTCAATGTCCTTTCTAAATTGAGGGGCCCAGAACTGGACACAGCCTAATGGAAGGAACAGAGTAAGAGACATACACTAAAGCAACACAGAAATTTCCCATGGATGTGTATCAGCTGACCAGTCAAATAAACTCTCGTACAACATTAAACAACATTGAGCAACTTTAGCAAGAAATTCCAGTTTCCTCACTTTTTGCTGCTGGTAGGAGGTGCATATTTTGTACATCAGAATTCCAGGATGCTCTTCCTTGAAGTGTCACTCGCCCAAGGAAACATTTCAGCATGTAGCACATTGTACTGCAAACCTGTTTTTCACTGAATTTTCATAAGAGTATCTTCTTTTTCTTTTTTATTTACCATTGACATAAGTAGTAAATTTCTGTAATGTAAATGGTGACTGTCATTTTATTTCACCTTTCCTTTTCCAGTTTCAGCACCTTATTGCTCTTTGAATCCCAGCAGTGCTGTAATAACTTCTGCTGTTTCACATTTAGCCCCACACAAAATTGTAGTGCCAACATATGAGGATCACTCCAGTCCCTCAGCCATAAACAGGATCTCTACAAGAGGATATGCCTCATGTGACAGCTTTACAACTAAACCAAGCTCAAGGAATAGGAGCACAAAATTTTAAAACAAATAAGAACTTTTTTTTTTTTTCTGACCAAATCTGAAAAGTTTAATAAAGTTACCTTGTCAGCTGGGATCCAGCTCCAAGACTGCCCAGCACACCATCATTTAAAGGTACTGGTATCCCTCCAGACTGCTTCCCTTTAGTAGCAGTGCCCTCGACTCAATTTTTAGAAGCAATTAAGAAGAGGTTCTCTAAAGAATGGTGTGAATTGCAAAGCTCTCATTTCAAAATACTTCATTAACTCCTGACTCTTTCACCAGAACTGGCTTAAGCACATGTCAATTAAAATATTTACATTTAGTATATTATGCTGCACTTCTAAACACTGACTAGTTTAATAACTAACAAATTATGTGGATTTGTTGGATCAGACTGGTGAAAGTGCAGAGGCAGCTTCCCTTTCAGACATTACTGAATTCATCCTTACCTTTTTGGGAATTTCACTCCTTTCCAGATATCTTGGAAACAGGTATTTTCTTTAGTTCCCTATAGTCACCCTTTGAAGCAGAGGTCACCAGAAGGGGCTAAGGAATTTTAATCTTAAGAAATTTCTAAGGCTTTTCTAGCAACTATCTGGGTTTTACTGGTACTGTGCTCACTTTGCACTCCTTCGTTAACCATTAACCAGGCGTGGCCCTATGTCAGCTTTATCAGCTGCTCTTTCTCAACACGGGGAAACCAGAAAACCTGTGGGCTCATTCAGCTGCAATTCGCAGCCATTGGGATGGGAGGGACGTGGGGTTTCTCACTTATTCACAGAGCCTTAAGTGAAAAATCCAACGAGATGTGAGATGGAGCGAGCCAGCAGCCCCAGCATATCCTGCCTCTGCCAGGGTTACACCAACGAGGATGTCCATGCCACGGAGAAGTCTGGCAACTCACACTAGGAAGAGAGTCCCTTAGGATGGACCTTGAGATGCTTGAGCATGTCTAGAGGAAGGCAACAAGGCTGGTGAGGGGTTGGGAATACAAGCCCTATGAGGAACGACTGAGGGAGCTGGGGTTGTTTAGCCTGGAGAAAAGGAGACTCAGAGGTGACCCTATCACTGTCTACAACCTCCTAAAAGGTGGTTGTGGTCAGGTGGGGGTTGGTCTCTTTCTCCAGGCAGTAACTGACAGAACAAGAGGACACAGCCTTAAGCTGCGCCAAGGGAAATTTAGGTTGGATGTTAGGAAAAAGTTTTTTATGGAAAGAGAGATAAAGTACTGGAACTGTCTGCCCGGGG
>VZTR01014234.1:260556-291726 GCA_013400775.1 Chaetops frenatus | reverse complement strand
CGCAGCCATTGGGATGGGAGGGACGTGGGGTTTCTCACTTATTCACAGAGCCTTAAGTGAAAAATCCAACGAGATGTGAGATGGAGCGAGCCAGCAGCCCCAGCATATCCTGCCTCTGCCAGGGTTACACCAACGAGGATGTCCATGCCACGGAGAAGTCTGGCAACTCACACTAGGAAGAGAGTCCCTTAGGATGGACCTTGAGATGCTTGAGCATGTCTAGAGGAAGGCAACAAGGCTGGTGAGGGGTTGGGAATACAAGCCCTATGAGGAACGACTGAGGGAGCTGGGGTTGTTTAGCCTGGAGAAAAGGAGACTCAGAGGTGACCCTATCACTGTCTACAACCTCCTAAAAGGTGGTTGTGGTCAGGTGGGGGTTGGTCTCTTTCTCCAGGCAGTAACTGACAGAACAAGAGGACACAGCCTTAAGCTGCGCCAAGGGAAATTTAGGTTGGATGTTAGGAAAAAGTTTTTTATGGAAAGAGAGATAAAGTACTGGAACTGTCTGCCCGGGGAGGTGGTAGAATCATCATCCCTGCGTGTGTTTAAAAAAGGATTGGATGTAGCACTCAGTGCCATGGTTTAGTTGAGGTGTTAGAGCATGGGTTGGACTTGATCATCTTAAAGGTCTCTTCCAACCTAGTGATTCTGTGAGTGGGACAATCTGGGAAACCCCCGAGCCAGAGCTCCCGAGGGAGCGGCTGCCCGGCTGCTCCCGCCTGCCGGTGCCTCAGGGCACGGCCGGGAAGGGGGAAACCCTCACGTCCACAAGCCGGGACATGACCCTGCCAGCCGTGCGCCAGCGCTGCCATTTGCAGCTGTCGCCCGGCCGGGGGCACCCTGCCTGCGCTTAGAGCTGTTTTACAGCAGGTTCTCAAGAGACGAGGCCCAGAGTGCCGCCATAAAACTAAAGAATATCAACCAAGGGAAAACCCCGCACCCTCGTGTAGGGCAGGCCCGTTCCTGGCACCCTCTGCCGGCCCGGGGCAGGGGACAGGAGCCCACCGTGCCCGCGGCCCTCCGGCCTCGGCAACCCGGCCTGTTCCAGCTCTGGGACCCGGCACAGCCCGGGCTTTGTGTCAGCTGGCCCGCGCCGATGCGACCTGCTCCAGGATTTAGCCTTGTCAGAATCGGAGACTAGAAATCAGCAAAGTGGGGTTCCATTGTCACCAGCTCCTGTTTGTCAGAGGCGGTCGCCAGCTCCCCCCGGGCCCCTCGCAGGGCAGCAGCAGCCCGGGTGAGCCCCTCACTGGGGCAGGACAGGGCCCAGCCGCCCTCTGACACCTGCGGCTGGGAGGCCATCCGGCAGCAGGACCCTCCAGGCCGGGATGGAACCAGGCTGGGCACCCGCATTCGACCTCACCAGTGCACGTAAATGCCTCAAAGGCGCGCGTCCAGAGGATGGTGCCAAACTTTTCAGTGGTGCCCAGAGACAGGCTGAGGAGCAATGGCCATAAACTAAAACACAAGTTCTTGTAAAGAAGAACAACTTCTTTACATTGAGGGTGTAAAAGGCAGCCCAGAGAGGGCATGAAGTCTCCCTGTCCGAAGACATTGAAAACTCAACTGGACATGTTCCTGTGTAACCTGATTTAGGTGACCATACCATGGCAGGGAGGTTGGACTGGATGATCTCCAGAAAACCCTTCCAACCCTAAAAATTCTATCATTTGCTCTTCTCATTCTCTCCCTGCCTGAGCAGCAGTGGGTGGCTGGGGAGAGCCTTGGCAGCTCCCCATGTGCCCCCCACACCTGGCCTGCCCACCCCAGCACAGAGCTCTCCCTCTGGCTGCACCATAGCTTTCAGCAAGAAAAATCACCCACCTTCAGCAGGTGCACACCCATTTCTGTTCCTCAGATGTCAGTGGGGTAAGGAAAAGCTGTGTTTTACCCAGGAGAACCTTTCACAACATGTCCCTGTGCACCGTGAACAAAAATGCCCAGAGATACCCATTTATATGCAACTTTTAGGATACCCTTTTCTGACCTGAGAGGGAATAGCACCTATTCTCTCTTTAAAGCTTATTTTAGGCGACACTTCAAAAGTTCAGTCCCTGTCAATTATGACCCGGTTTTGAGGCTGAATGAACAACTTCAGAGCCCTGATGGACTCAGCTCTGCTGTGGCAGCCCCCATACCCGCAGCAAACCCTCCCAGTGACAGGCTGGAGTGGGGGAAGGCACACGAGGAGAGGACAGCTGCTGCAGACCCTGGAGGCATCACTTCCTGAGGTGGGGCGGTAGGAAGCAAATTCAATACTTACATTCACTAAGGGCAGCCTTAATTCAGTCAAAGGGAGCCTCCAGTTGACTGTAGAGCAGGTTTTCTTGGTCATTCCTCAGGTCTTAAGTGCTACCTTCCATTGCTTCTGTATGAGCCAGCCCTCATGTGGGTACACTACTGGATCAGATAAAAAGTATCCCTAGCCCTTGTCTTACTAGTGGACATGCGAGGAAGATGTACTTATATATGTGCTGTCAAGTAATGATTCTTCCCCTGAAGACTGCCCCTAGCACTTGGTGACATGTGACTAGTGGACTTCCAAGGAAAAATATGGTATTTTTGTAGTTATTATCCATCAGCTGAGTTTTCTCTATCATGATGTTACAGAAGCCCTTTGCGAATCCATGTGAACTTTTGCCACATGCTACATTTTGTGGTGGATAATGCAAGAGATTATATGAGCAATTTATGAAGAAATACTTCCGGTTTTCCTGAACTGGTCCTCTGCATAGTTCAGGTGACTTATGTATCAAAATATCTCATAATATAAGTGTTTTTGTTTCTGCTCAGCTGCCTATGTTAATCTATAAATCTATTATACTAGCTCACTGAACTGTTTTATTATATATTTGATTGTTCCTCTGACCCTCATGTTTGGTCTTCCGTTTTTACTGCATCTGAAATCTTCTTTTCTGCTGTTGTTGGAGTTCCTGTTCTCTTATACTTTTAAGGAGAGAGGATGCAATTCCTTCCCAGGTGCATGCTCTTCTCTGAAACACAATTTTCTAGAGCAGGTCAAATGCTTGTTCCAGCATTGATTTTAAGTATTTTGAGACAAATTTTGTGAGCCTTCAATGACTTTCACCCTTGTTTAGCCAGCTGTTTTCACAGTCTAGTGAAAAGCTGTTTTTTACTGTCTAGTGAAAAAACCCCAAAATAAGTCTTCTATCCACCAGTTCTATAATTATCAATTTACATTCTTCCATGATTAGATGTGTTGTAGAGTTACTTTTTGGGAAGCTTTAGTCCTTACAGCTTGCATAGTTTCTGTATTTGTTTTGATTCTGAGAGTGCAACAGCAACCTGAAAACTACGAGTTGGTAAGAGTCACACAGAGCACTTTACTATCATGCACAAATTCAGCAGCAAAGAGAAGTGTTATGGAGGAAATCAAATAATGAAAAGGTCTAAATAATTAAATTATTCAAAAATAGGATGTGCCTAGGATTCTTTGTGGAGCAATGATATTGTACACTTTCAGGACTGTGCTTAGCCATTTGCTTTAACCATTGTTCTTGGCAGCACGATACTACCTTACTTTCACCTTCCTTTTCTTCTGATGGCAGTTGGACAGGCTGTTTTGGAGACTGGACAGGTTGCAGAGAACACCGATTCCACTGTTGCTGCTCTCTTTGATAACGTAAGATGCCATTCCTCACACCTCTGGAGAATGTGTTTTAAAGGGCAAATAAAAACAAAATGGAAGTCTTTATGTAGCAGTGTCTCTACAAGTTTGAGGGAAGAGGAGGGGAAACTGACTCTTAGGGAGTGGTGAGCAACACTCAGGGCATCACAGCATTGTCTTCACTGTGTTTCTAGTCACACCCAAACCATCCCTTGGACAATACTGCCCAAGAGTAATTCTTTTCTCCCTTCCACTTCCCTCCCTGTCTCTCTTCTGAGCTCTAAGGAGCTGTGCCTCTGAGCACAACTGAGCTGAGCTTCAGGGTCCATAAACCCAGGCTGTATTTTGGCTCAGGGCCGGCAGCTGTTTGTAATTTCACCTCCCTATTCCCTATTCCCCAATTGTGGCACCAGCATGGAAAACACCTGGTTATAGCAAAGCATAACAAACCTGGGAAACTAACAAGTGTTCTAAGACCCTGTTAATCACAGCTTAGTGTCTTGTGTGAACCCATGTTTCTTGATAAAACATCTGCTGGTATCTGCAAAATGATGAGCAATTAGAGCAGAACTGTCTTTGAGCTAAGGGTTTGCAATGTGAGTGTTACACAAACTAATTCGTTTTCAAGTCTCAGATGTTACTAATCGCAATATCTAATGAAAATCTTTTATATCTTTTATAATCTGTATATCTTTTGGACATAGTTGTGGCTGTGTTGGGTTTTCAAATACTAATTAAACGGTGCTTCAAGTTAAGGAAGGAAGACTTAAGATTTAGGATGCAGGCAACATGGATATTTCAGAGGAAGATATGTATTTTCTCCATCTGCTGACATTGTTACTGAAGTTTCCAAGATGTCAGACAAACAATGTCCAAGACAAAGCAATCTACAGACTGGACATTGTTGTCAATGTCAAGATTAAAGCATTACTAAATTAGCAATAACAAAGACCAAAAGTCATCTGAAGTTCAACTTGAAGGGAAATGGCTCATCTGGTGATGTATATCTCATCTGGTTTTGCAGGTACAGGCTGAAGCAACAATTTAGTGTTTAAGTAATCCTAATTTAAGGGTTCTTTGTGTCAGGATGAAAGTGCTGCAGCCATATGCTGTAAAATAAAAGTCTGACAGAAATTTACTTATAGGCCCAAATGCACTTAAACTGTTTTGCCTGGTGAACTTCCTGCTAGAATGCTTTATGTGGGATCAGGATGTCTGATCATGTCTGTTGTTCTGCAACCAATGTAAAAGAAGCACAAACCTATCAGGCAAGAAATTCAAATCTCTGTCTCTATGAGCTGATGAATGAATTTCATCGTGCTAACATATTAATTAACTCATGCTGTAGTGCAATATGGAGATGTCACATGGAGATGTAGCATGCAGAAGCCAGAGTGTAACAGAGTTTTGAACTGGAATGCAGTTGACGGCTTCTAAGGATTAACAAGGAGGAAAGGATTGCGTTCAAAAAAATAAAAGTGAAATATTCCCAACCTTCTCTTTTTCTATCCAGCAGAAGAACCACCAATCCCACCATCCCGCTGGATTTTTTAAGTAAAGATGTATTTTGTGCAGATGGTGCATTTCCACCCGAATGCTGATAGACCACTCAAATACAAGGATTACAGGGGTAAGTAATTGCCTTCTGGAAGTACTATTGAAAAGTTTTCTGATCCAAGAGCTATCAAGCCAATAAAGTGTTTTATGCAGAGTGTGCATCTTCATTGAGTTATAACTTTCTGATCTGAAAGATGGTCATGGCATATTGTTCTGATATGATTCTAGAAGCTTTCCCAAATGAGTACTGTAAATATCATAGCAGAATATCCCCAGTAATTTTCCTCAAACAAAAGGAGGAAAGTTATTTTCTAAATTAAATGCAGCCTATCCTAATAGGAATCTTCAAGGCAGAACAGCCAGAATAAAGGTATCTTGGGGATTGTGCTATCCTCTTCACGCTTCTTAAAAGCTGTTTAACATGACCCACCCAATTAACCTGAATTAAGGCAAGAGATACAGTGAACTGATATATCCAAAGGATGACATGCATTCCAATATAAAATGAATAGCATTGTATTAACGTTTATTTCTAATTACAAGAAACAGAATATCAGTCCCTTATTTGTACAAAAATACCTGAAAGATTACAATTAGGTTCACAAGCCAAAAAGCTATTTACAGTATGAAGCAAAGCATATTGAATAAAGGTTTTGTCTCTTAAGTTAATACCTTTTGCATTCCCTGAAACTTTAAACTTTATTCCATTTTACAGTCACTAAATCTTGCATTGTGACAATATAATTTACGATAAGCAAGTCTTGCCACTGGAAAGGTGCATTGATTGGTCAAACTGTCAGGTATTTAGTGCAGAAAAGATAAGACAAAACATCTAAACTGAGGCACGTGTTTCTTCAAGATTAATTAACAAATAAAAAGTTTTTTGTACTTTAACACCTATCGTAACATAACTTAACTAGTAACCTCATTACCAAAATGGTTTGGCATTTTCCTTCTCAACATATTCAAGATTGCTACATGAAGTATTTATTTAGAAAATAAAATCACAGGCAAAAAGATAAAAATTCAACAGGCTCCAAAACAACCCTGAGCATCCCCTTTACATTCATGTCATTTAAATACAAAAATAAGAGTCAAATGTCCTTCAGTCCTTGGTATTCTGAGCTGGCAGCCAGCTGAATCTGTTGGAAAACTAAGGTGGCATTGACTGTTTTCCAGCAGAAAGAAGACAAAGCAGTGATCTGCTTAAGTAAGATTGTTGCCACTTTGAAGGTGGTCACTTTCTCTAAACAGCTCACTTTAGCTGGGAAGAGTACAAAATACTAAGTCAACCATCTACATACAAAAATCATGGTTCATAGTCAAACTTTTATTCTCAATTTAAATAAGATGCAAGGTTTGTTTTTTTTTTATAAATATGAAACACTGCAAATACTATCCGCCTACTGGGAAAAATGCATGGTTGTCACTAAGCTATGTAAACAGAAAAACTTAAAACTACAGCATAAATGGTCTTATTAAACTGGTAATGTAGTCAATACAAGTATCTTTTTTCTCCTAATAGGGGCCAAATAGAAGCATGCAAAGTGAAGTCAGACTTAAGTTAGCTTAATTTCAAGGTTTTAAAATACATTGTCTAGAAAGCAGGAACACTCATTTCACTATGTACAATTAAAAAAAGCAAAACAAAACAAAACAAAAAAGGCTTCTACTAAAAACAAAATCAAGTTTCTTCATTTTTAGTATCTAGACATTAAATGGAAAAAAAATACTAAATGTGTTCTGTAAACTAAAATACAGTGTTTCTATACCATTGACATAGTTTAAGCTGATATGGACGACTCAGGCAGGTTATGGTTTGTCTTAAGCTATTCTTAACACTACATGAAGACCTAAAAGTGTAAGATTGGTTTTCCTTCGTTACCCTTTCAGATGGCTAGGATTTCAAACCCAGTGGCAAATATTAAGGATTAACTAGGCTGTGTAAATAATTTACCATTTTACAAATGCTCCATTCTGCACTACACTCTGCAAGTTCCCAGGGTGGAATACTTCTCACTGTGGCTAATGGCACCAAGCACCGGGAAGTTACTTCTGCTCAGACTGTTGCTGAAGGAATGGTTGGTTGCAACTGCAGGATCAAGGTGGGACTTGTCTGACTTTAATACTGATTTATCATCAGAAAGAGTTATTGTGTAAACATTAAATAATTCATTTAAACATTAACAATAAAGTACTTCTGATGACAAACCAGCACCAGAGCAAGATACATGCTTGTCTGCCACAGGTACTGGTGTGCAGTAGGCACACATGACATAGGGATCACCAGTTACCTCAATGGATGATATTGCCAGCAGCTACTTCACAATCAAATCTGTTTCTATTCCCAGCATGTTCCTTCTCACCATGTAAACTTTCATGGCCCTACAGAAAGCAGAAGGGGTACAGTTCTTCTTACGCCCTATCCCCAGGAGAGCTTTGTGTCACTGTAGCTTTACTATATCGAAAGAGCTCTTTGAAACAGTCTGAAAATTCAAGGAGCTATAAAGCTAAAAACACTGTTTTTTAAATTTTTTTTTGTCATACTAAGACTACCTGCAGAAGAATCTTCTCACAAAAAATGGTGGTTCCAAATACAAGTGTAGTCATTCAGTCCTACTCTATTTAGTAACAGTAAGTTTCCTCAGGAAAACAGCAAAAAGGCTGTAAAAAACAAACAAACCACCACTCCAATAATAAAAATTTGTGCATAGAATCTAATACAGTCTCTGCATGACTGGATGCCACTAATATGCCATCAACATACTACAGCCATAATGCTACAAGTCAACAGTTTCAAGAGCACGTATATTGGTGGTATGTTCTTTTAGAATTGTATCCTCATTGCTTCTTCAAAGACATCAGCAGATCACTGAACCTCAGGTCTCCAGAGAAGTACTGAGACATACGCGCACGTAACGCACACACACACTTCTTGATTTTCTTCTAGATCCTTTTAGGCTGAAGCATTCCATACATTTTAGGGTGCAGATTAATACCCAACTCCTGCATGAATTTTAAAAGCCACATCAGCTCCTAATATAGGCTGCATACAATATCCGAAACAAAGTAGGAGTGCAAAAAAAGTGATCAATACAAAAAGTAAACACACTAGTCTTAATTGTCAAGATTATTCCAGGGCAAGAGTTCTTTTCAAAGATTTCTCTTCACACTTGTTCCTGTTAAGTGGCCCAGCCAAGATAGTTTCCAGTTTTCTTTCAAATTTAGTCATTGTTTTACAGACCCTCCCCCCATTTTTGGGATGCTGGGACACTCAGCAGCAATCACTCTTAGGTGTTAGACAAACCATCAATCTTGGTCTGTTGGCACCTGTCGAATCCATCCCTTTCAGAGTCCCAAGGTGCATAATATTTATTTTTTTTAACCAACTTACAAATCTGCCAATTCCCCAGTGTCAACGTTCTCTTACAATTACTCTTCTATCAAATCCAGTCTTCAGTGAGTCAGATTTGAGGTCATAAGGCCACTCGGATGCAGTGGTGTTTGAGTTTGCAGGGCAAGACTCCTTTGTTTAGTTGATAGAATTCAACAAGCTGGATTAGATCACTGAATTTGGTGTTCCCATCATCCAGACTGAAAAATATCTGTCCATCATCTTCACACTACGAAAACAAAACATCCTTTTCAAGTTAGGCTGCACATGAAGAGATACAAGAAAACCTTAGAGAGTACCATCAGTGTGTAACATAAATAAACGATGGGCACTAGTTGGCACTCGGTTGCCCAAACAACCCAGTGCCTGCAGTTCTTTATGAAACCATGCACAGCGCTAGAAAAAACATACGGTAACCCAACTTCTAACATTTTGCTTATAAAATGAAAACTTGTGGGCAGAGTAATTGAAAGTTGTACAGACAGCACTGGCATTCATTAGATAAAACAAAAATACCCCAAAAGGATTTGTTAGCTGTTTGAAAAATTGGCAGGCTGAAAAAAGGAAGGTGGTTTGGAACAATGAAAAAAGGTCTACATAATCTTAAATTTTTCATGCTTTTTTGGATCAAGATAAAAATCAAATTGTTTTCCAACATCTCAGTGTAACATTTGAAGCCTGACATTATTGGATGATGTTGAGAATAAAACTTCTTAAAGTTTCCTGAAGTTATTCTTTGTTTGCTTAAGTGAGAAGGGAGACAACAGCTGCTGTTGTCGCTGCCAGTTACAGAGAACAAGTTCTGTGCATTACACAGACTTGTGTAATGTAGTGACTTAGACTAGTTTTCCAGCAATGTTCATCAATAATTTTAATCAGACATTTGACAATTCTAAAGAATATCCACTTATATACTTGCTAATGGAAACATCCTCATTAGTTACATCAGTAATTAACAAGAGGTCTCCTCAGATGTTGGAAAAAGCTTCATGGTTTAAAATTTTGGGTTTTGTTATCAGTATCAAAAATAATCTACTTACCGGTAATATTTGAAAATGCTTTATTTTTTGATGATGGCATAGCGTAAGTACAAATGCCTTTGGATTGCTTTGGCTGTCCCGGAGAAGAAATAATCTAGGAGAGAACATTTTTAAGAACAAATTGAATACCTCCATCTTTTTATTCTTAAGTAATCAGAATTACCACGTAATTTTGTGCCACTACCAAACTCTTCTTTAATTACATTAAGAGGTGATTCTGTAACTGGCAACTTGCTCTCAATTACTGTACCATGGCTACGCAACATTATCAGATGAAGATGAAGAAAGAAGAAGTGCAAGATACATGATGGTGGTTGTTCCCCTAAGAATGTACCTATGAGGTTTTTTTTCAGGTTCCCTCTAACTCAGCTTTCCATTAATGATATGTACTCTCATGAAAAAAATGTTATCATTTAATTCTAGAGAAAATCTGAATTTCTGTAGATGGGAAAGTAATATATGGGAATCTGTTCCCACTCTAAAATATCTTGCATCAATTCACAGAAATCCAATGTCAGCAAAATTATGTGTAGGTTGCAATTGGCTGCAATTGCACAGAAACAGCTCAATACTTTCTTAAAATTATTTACCAGTTAAGTAGGTTCCACATTATCAAGATGGGGAAAACACACACTGATATTTCCTCTAGAACAGTCACAGTATTTTTCCCCCAGCATTAGTGGAAAAAAAAAGTACTTTAGGCGTACAGCTACCAACATCATACACTGTGTAGCTGCCACTTTTAAGTTAACCCATAAAACTGAAGTCCTACCCCAAATGGACTTTATTTAACATCCATACTGGGAAGAGGAGAAAAAAAAGCTAGATAAGAAACCCCATGTTTCCTGCCCTCAACATTTATGAACTAAGGAAGCAGATCCTTTCCATGCCACAGGAAACAAGACTACCTTTGGCACAAGGCTTTAATACTAATCACCAGTGGATTTGAGATGGCTTGAGCAGAGGACTGGAGCAGGCCTCTTAATCGCTGACCTCTAAGCCAGGAACACATTTTTCCAAGGTAAAGTTTCAAGAACTGCTTGTAGTCTTAAGAACCCAAAAGAATTTACTCCAGCTCCTCAGAACTGATTGAGAAATGTCAGTACCACAAAAATGCACCACCATAACCAGAGTCAGTTCAGTAGTCAGGGACAGGCATGTCTTGCCACTCTCAGAAACCATGCATGGTATTTGAACATTCCTTTGTAATCCTAGGAAGACCAGATTTGTGGAAAGGGGTCAAAAGCCTTTATAAATTAGGATCCATGTGAGAGAGAAAGACCTGACTTGCCCTGTGGTTACTGCAGTTCCTGCAGGTATCTCTCAATTATTTTTCATCTAACTGTTTGAGATAATGCATGGTATCATAAGCTGGTGGCACAAAGCAAAGGTCTGCACAAATGATGCTGCAACTGTTTACTCAACTTCTGGCAAATAACCAGCTTCCACACAAACAATGACTACCAAGAGAGATGCACCCTCAACAAGAACTTCCAGAGACAGCAAAGACAGCAGCATCAGTTGCTTGTATACAGTGTTGAGTCTCTTCCATGAACCATCAGGAGACCGTTAACTTTCTACCTTCTTTTGTTCACGAACAGACAGAGCAGGAAAACATAGGCAAGAATTTTCCCCCCTGAAAACCATGATTCTCAGATCTCAGAGCACATAGATAACATGGTTCTTTTGTCACTGCTGGTGGACCTTACTATGGCCAAACTAACCAATATTCATGTTCCATAGTGAGTAAGCTGATTAGGCACAAATTTAACACAGCCTCAAACACATGAACACATTTATGAAGACCTCAAGAAAGATGGGCCACCAGATTCCTAAAGCAGCAAGACAAAATGAGCCTAAGATTATAAAGCGAAAAAACCAGAAACTCAAGAAGTCAGCAGTCCTCTTTTCCTTTCTCAACTTTTCTTCTCTGTTGGACCTGCTTAGCTAAAACCCAATAGCCTTAGCCTAGACAAACCCTCCCCAAAATAAGCAAACACTGCTTGATGAACTGATACATGCACTACCAATTTCTACTTCCTTAATTTATTTTAGTCTTCAGAAAGGTTAGTGTTACTTCTGAATCAGAAAATGCTGAAGAGAGATTTGAACTTCACTGTCTCCTGCAAAGCCAACAAAGATGTCTCTACCTTAACCCTGAGAGCAATGAAGACAGTGAACCAAAGGCAACCATGCCTTTCCCATCCTACAAATAAACAATGAACTGCTGAATGCAGTTCAAGCAACTTCCCTTTAATAACCATAACTCTATATAAATAAGGAAAACAGAGATGCTCAGAAGATACTTAAATCTCGACTACAGACATTTTAGAGAGTGCTGAAACAGGTACTTCCATTTCTTTGCTTTAGAACAGAAATAGTGAGCAAGCACCATTAGCTGTTCTGATTCATGCAAAAGAGCATGGATGGGTGATTATAAATTTGTTGGCAAATGGTTAGCTACAGCTTTGCCTGAAAAATATGTCTCCAATGCAGATTACAAAAATTAACTATTTTCAAATTCTAACATTGTCTAAAACTTGATTGCCTCCATTAGAAAAAAGACACTCAAGTGTACTCCTAAGACTTTACTTTTCAAATTACAAGTTAGTATTTACTCCTAAAAATACACGCTCTGACTTTTTGAAATCCAGGCAGGTTATAACGGGCCTACTCAGCAATCAGGTTACTCAGAAGTGCTCAGAAACTTGTACACCATTACAGCAGATGCTATGCTCTCATCTATAAAGCTTACTGTCAGATTATAAATACTGAGCAACAAGAATACCTACCCATCTACAAGCCCTTGCTGCTTAATAATCCTGTGAGATTCTTCTCGAGAGATTCTGCCGTGAAACCAGTGCTGTGTCCTATGAATAACTGGAGGAGAGAGGAGAAAGAGGGAGAGGATTGTTAAAACCAGTTACACACGCAACCATTTTTTCCACATACTAATTATTTAAACATTTTAAAAGTGGGTATG
Source organism: Chaetops frenatus (assembly GCA_013400775.1). Lineage (NCBI taxonomy): Eukaryota > Metazoa > Chordata > Aves > Passeriformes > Picathartidae > Chaetops > Chaetops frenatus. The sequence goes on along the minus strand of VZTR01014234.1, from coordinate 279,124 downwards.
GTTCTCTTACAGAATATAAAGTGCCTTCCATCAACCTATATAAAAAAAGAATCAGTATCAATAAATGCATCTACTTAATATACCAAGTAGAGAGGCATTATCTCCATAATATTTTTCAATTTGCAGATATACAATTAGGTAAACAAGAGAAGTCTCTTATAGTACTGTATTCTCATAGCTTCTTGAAAATATTGGGACTAACAATTCTTAGAACTCAATGTATAAGCTAATGAGTTAGAAACAAGTCCCTCTAAATCTCAAATAAAGAAATGCACTTTAGGTTGTACTTTCAAGAGTCAAGCTACCCCCACATATTTTTATCTTTATTGCTTTGCTTTTCAAATGGTATTTTAAAATTCTGTTAACAGAATAGCAAGAGAAAATAGCTGTGTTTCCTCCAAGAAGTCTAGGATATTAATATGAAATTTCCTGTTGTTTTAATAAACCTACAGTCTCAAAGAAATGTTCAGGACTTGCCTATTTTACATTTTTCAGTTATTGTGGAACAAATTCTGTTTTAAAAACTCTCCTTTCTATTCTTTAAAGATTAAAAGATCACTGACTTTCTTTGTCCAAAATGGCAAATTAACTGCTGGATTCTTTTAAACAGAAACATTTATGGAGTGTCTATTTTCACAAAATCAGAGTTTCTAAAGACTAGTCCTCTAAAGAAAAGCTTGAGTGGGCCATCAAAGGAAAACAAGTTCCTTCTGTGGTATCTGTATGGCTGAGCATGTTAATGACACAGAAGCTACTGATAAGGATTTTATTTGACATCAAGGCATTCGTACTACATGGCTGCACTCTTGTGTCTGTATGAAATGTACCTCTTCTTTACCCACAGAGGACTCTGATATTATGGTTACAAACCATCAGAATTTACCTGTACTCAGTGTGGAAGGATGGAGTGGACTTTGGCTACCCAAGATGTTCATTCTTGTGCTACGTTTCTATAGAGAAAATGAATTACCGTTAAATCCACACTAATGCCTCAGGAGAAGAGAATTAGTGCACATGCAATATAGATTTAATTTACAGGAAACTGGGGGCTGGGCAGATTTAGTGCAAGGACGAGAAAAAGAAATGCAACTTTGAAGGGGGCTAATCTACAAGCAGCAGCTCATTTCAGCTGGCTTAAAACACAAGCCAGATGTTAATGATGAAAGCTCAGTATCTTAAGAAAAAAAAAAAAGAAAAAAAAAGACAGAAGAAAAGAAAAGACTGATATGTTTCTGCTCAGGCAAAACACCAGGCACTCAGTAAATCAAGCAGTATTTCCCTCCCGTACATAAAGCACCAGCTAATGCTTCAGTAATGACTCCTTTTCCCTAAAAGACGAGCATGTGGGAAAACTTGTACTGCAGCTGTCTGTCCACAAGACACTATAAACAAGTTACATCAGTTTTCATTGCAAGAGGTCCTGCCTCTTGTATATTCTGCAATTAAACTTACTGGGAGCAAGCCATTAGTCAGAGCCCCAGCCTCTTCCATGTGGGGAAGCATTTAATTTGACATATTCCTCCTCAGAGACTGGTTTTGCAAACTGGCAGTAAAGTTCTGGTGGGTCTGCTTTCCCCCTCAACTTTCCTCTGGACACTAGGGGGACAGAGAAGCAGTGGTAGAAGGTTGTTGTGAATGTGACAGTTTTGCTAAAGATGGATATTGACTTTCAGATCTGCATGCTTGCAGTGTGATTGCTTCAGGTCGGAGCTAAGCTATACTGTGACCAGCACTGCACTAACATCATAGCACACTCTGTGTTTTGGCTTTCAACCAACACTTACTGATTGCAAAAATAGAAAAGAAGAGAAGATAGCTACCCTCCAAGCATGTCCTTCTTCCAAGGCAGCACTCTGTGCTTCAGCAGGATTTTCAATAACTCTTCCTATTTGCCCCGAAAAATCCATTGCTACTAGTGAGTTTTCAGATACACTTCTCTGAAAAGGAATTTTCACTTGTTTCAAAAAACAGGGAAAGAAAAAACCAGCTTGAGAGTTTCATTTCAAACTGTTTTGGTTTCAGAAGACTGTCCAAAGTCCTCCTTCAAGAGCACAGAAAATACATCTCTTTTTTTTGCCCCCTTTCAAAAGATTCACAGACACAAAAATAGATGGTTTTTTCTTTTTTGACCATAGGGGAGGGAGACGATTCAAAGGCTCAGAATAAAATCTGTTTGCTCAAGTTGCCCACTTGCCCTATTACTATATTCCAGTCATTTTCAGGGCCAGTTGGGATCCAAATATAGGATCTTCCCTTTTAGGTAGTTAACACTCAGCTCTTGGCCCAACATATTTCAGGAAATTTACGTGTTAGTTTTGCCAGACCTAAGCTGGCTTCTGCAGAGACAGCCAGATGTCTCTGTACCGTACATCTCAAAGAGCGTGACGTAGCCAAGATTTTTCAATCATGTGGATCATGTAAGCCTAAGATAATGGAGAGCCAACCACGGAAACTGTACTCATGCAAAACATGAACTTTACATTGATTTGCTACACAATGCTGAATTTACATTTCTTAGCGTAAAATGTTCCACTTTTAAAATGCAAAAGCAAATATATCTTTTCCAACATCACACATCAGTGAGGTAAAGTTCATTACTTACTACTGGAGTGGAAAAGTGTGGAAGCATGGCTTTTCGCTGCTGGGGAATTCTGTAATTCTGATACAGTAGCATTCCATACTGCCAACAGAAACATAAGGACATTATTACTCAAATATATGCCCTAGGAAAAAAACTGTAGTGATTTCATAATACCACTTACACTGGAGCAAGGTGCCACCAGTTTATTATTTTCCTGATCAGAAGCTGTCCCAAAGCAATTTGCATTGAGTAATAGTGATTGGCAGGTGGCAATCAAAGAGTAAATATGCACAAAAAGTTTTATTTAATAAAATACAAGCTTGAGTGATATACACAGGTAATTTCTGACATTCTCAGCTACCATGTTTTCCTTGTAGAACACAAGTTTTAAGTTGAGGTCGAAACACACATATTAATTCCCTTCTTTTTACCCTCTAGAACCTAAAAAAATTCTGCACAAGACATTCAAACTCAGTTTTCATAATGATAAGAAGTAAGAACCTTTCTAACTCACTAGCTCTTTCAGTAAGTTTCAGTATCACTTGATACTTTTCTTATCCTTAAAAAAAATAAGGTGATTGAATTCCAGTCATGCTCTTGGTTGAACATGATAAATTTTAACAACACTAGTAAGCTAGGACAGTAGGTACACACCTACTTCCTTAGAGGCACAGTGCTGAAGTATAGCTATGTTGCTTACTGAATGTTCTAACTGAAACAGTTCATACAATTTTCAAACATAAAAAGGAGGGTTATGGACACAGCCTTGGGGCACAGCCCTTATTTTCGGTGACTGTACACCTTTAATCATCTTTTGGTGTGTCTTAAAAACAAAGTCATTTTGTTTCTCTATGTAGGACATAGTAAGGTCTATACCTTACTATGAAGAACACAGAAGTTTTCAAGGCAGCAAATTCAGAAAGACTTAGAACCAAATCAGAATTTATGCACATTTGCCTATGAAGATCGGGAAGTTCTCTCTTTCAAAGGGCAGAAAATAGTCAGCTTTCTCCTCAGTTCCCTTCATCCTGATTTGGTTTCAAAAAGCAGTGAAGCCTCCTATCATTTTATCAAGAAATTCATTGTGTGCTCTCAGATATGAGTAACTTTCACCCAGATATAGGGTGGTTACTCATTTTTGTTACTTCTAATAGAACCTTCAGAAATGTGGAAAAAAACATTGCAATAGGCATTCTGTTATGGTAAAGATAACCACTTACCATTATGAAAACATTTTCTTTAGCTTTATGATAACTTGAAAATACCTTGTTAAGCAGGTTTTTTAATTCATTCACATATCTCAGATTTGGATCCAAAACTAAAACTATACTTGATTCATAGATGATCTCAATCCCATGCTTACATTCTTAGGTGAGACAGGTCTGCTTGACATTTTGCTGTTGTTCATAGTGTTTTGGAGCAGATGATATTTAAGAACATATAGGTAATTTCTCCTGAACAAAATAACAAATGCCACTTAACTCTAGGTGTAGCTTTGTGAAAGTAGAAGAGATTAGATACCTTGAGGAGTCGAAAGGCAGTCATCCAGCACGTCCTGCTTTGCTCGTCTTCAGCACACAACAACCGCAGTTCCTTAGTTTCATTTCTCACTCTGTTTGGCTTTAAAGTATTAGAGGGAAGTCAGATACATGCACTAGAAAACCTACAACACTGTAAGCTTAGAATCACTTTAAGCAGAGTAAAGGCAGGTACAGTATTAATCTAAAAAAGAAAGAGCCAGAAAAAACTCCCACCACACTGAATTTAAAGCTCAGGAGAGGCTGGACATGCTTTGAAAGAAATCGCTTTCTCAGCTGGGTCCAACAAGATAAAATGTTGGTGCCTTCTGACTTTCAGAAGCTGGGGTCATTTATCCTTGTGGGTCCCCTCCAACTCAGGGTATTTTATGATTCTATGGTTTGAAATAACCTGCAGTTCAAGCAGTTTATAGGAACAAGCTACTCAGACCATGCTAGAAACAGATACAGCCATTTAGTTCTGTTGGTTTTGGTAGCNACAAATCTGTGAGAAGTTTTATAAACCTCTATTTTGAGATGAAGGACAAAACTTTCCATAACTGAGGGTAACTGAAAGTTTGCTTTAATCAGTTCAGGATCTGTCCTGCAGCCAGTCTCTTTGATGCAAACCCTTGCTGTCTAGCTCTGGAATAGCTGCTAGGAAGGAGACTACTTAACTACTGTCATAAAACCAGCTCCCAGCCTTACTTTCTTCTCAGAAAATTGCACTTTTCAAGCCTTTGAAATACTTTCCAAATGAATCTTTCAGCACAACAGTTTTAAAAATTTTCAAAGGCAACTGCTTATTCTTATATTCATCTTTCCAAGACAGTCCTCCTCCTTAAATAAAGGCAAAACTCTGACCCACAATAATGGTAAAATTGCACCTCACCAGAGCTTGATCCTTTGCTGCTATATAGTTTTGGTGGTTGCTGTCCACAGAAACTTTTCTATTCAATTAAAGAACTTGGAAAAACTTGCATCTGTGAGGTGAACCAAGGCCACCTCAGAAGCACACCATGCTTCAGCACTGAGCTGCTCTTGCACAAAAAATTCCCAAACCAAAGGAGCACCAGATAAAGTGTTAAAAGTGTCACATGAAATGATGACAAGATTCACAGGACATGCCTGCCAAATGAAAGATGTTAAAGATCAGGTCCTCGTGACAGAAAAGGCTTGCAGAGTTTAACATACAAATCCCATTCAGCTGGGGGTTGGGGCGACTGAGCTACCAACACCGTCTGGAACTTTGGAAGAACTCAGTGAGAAGATTTACCTTTATACAAAATCCATACTCTGCAGGGGCATTGTACAACTTCTTGCCTGCTATCAATGAGAAGATATTGCTGTCTTCTAGGTCAGCCAACAACTGCAAATGTCTTGGCTCCTGGGGGAATAACATAATTTAGCACAGGCAAGTGAAAGCTGTTGGAAGATGCTGTGCAAGCTCTGCAGTCTCTCAAGCCCAGCCTCCAACAGAGGGCAGTGCACGAACACTGCTCCTCTCCCAGGCAGCCTCAGGTGGACATGGCACACACCCCTTAAATATCAGCCCACCAGCAGAAAGTGCCTGAGAGTGGGAAGCTCACAAAATACTTATGCAAACACATCAAATGAAAAATGGCCTGGCCTATTGCATTGCTCCAGAGAAATCTGAAGGTTAGCACAACTTTAGTGGCCACAATGATGTTTAGTGGCTGGTTTGTTTTTATTTTATAATGCAACTGTATGGCTTTGTTCATGCATTGAGAGCCCATGGCTTGACTGTCATCATGCCTTGCTTATCTTTTTCTATGGAACAAAAAAAAGGGAACACTGGGTGGAGATTTTTAAAAAACAGCAAAAAATACCCACTGTAAAAGCAGAAAATACTTTCACATGCTAGTACTGTGCAACTTCTTTTTTAATCTTACCTTTGAAGTTCCTTTTGTAGAACAGTAAAGTCCTGATCTCCTCAAACACATAAACAGTTTCTTCCATGATTTCCTACCTAGCTCTTTCACATGCAAGAAACCTTGAATTTCAGGGCAGCTACTGGAGTTCAAAAAGTTCTGTTGAAGAGGAAAATGTAGATTAACATTGTATCCTATGGACAAATTATAAAATTGTCACTGTATTTCCAGAACAGAGAAGAAAATGGCAAATCACTTTGCTGACCTGAGGTGCAGTTTCACACTAGGTTTAAACTGAACTAGATGTTTAATCTGATTTACAACCAAAATGGATATTCCTGCTCCTCCCATTGTGTCTACCTGGCGATCTCCTCCTGCAACTGACAAACTGACACCTTCCTATTCTCTGCATCAAGACTTAAATCTCAAAAGACCAACAGCACCTCTGTATCCCCATTCATCTTGCACTCGGCCTGAAGGGAGAGAAAGTAAGCTTATTTATTCTTAAAATAATACTTTGTCACAGCAATTTTGGCAAATTGTCTAACTTGGAAACATTGGCCAAAGTCTCCATTTTTACCCTAAAGCTTTTGAAAGGGAAGAGCCTAGAGCCTATCTCAGGATTTCAAGTTGTCCCAAGACAAGACAGACAACTGAAAATGAAATGTAGAGCAGTCAAGTAAGTGCCAGCAATTACACCAGATTTCAAGACTGAGAAGCATTTAAGTTCTTGACATAAGCAGAGGGACCATATACAGAATAATTTGATTTGTGATATATCACAGGAAGGAAGAATTAATTATGGTAGGAGAACTGATGGATTGCACCCTTATTACAACAGGCCAGATTTTTAAATGACAGAGGGCTTGATCAGTAAGTTAAATGCCAAAATAATAAATTCAACAAGTATGAAGAAAAATGCATAAACCTGGTTGGCCTAGATGTCTCTGCAATCCTTCAAAGTTGTGTTTTGGTGTTATTTGGTGGACAATGTCCACAGGAAACAAAACCAAAAACGGTGCCCTGTGTCAGAATTCTTACTTGCATTAAACCCTAATTTTTTTCCTCCTCCTGATCGCATCTAACAGAATGGGAAAGAACAAACAATTTTCTTGCTATTTGTACTATGAATCCACTTCTGAGCTCTGAAAGGGAAAGACCAAAAGGAGAATAGATTCTTTTTGTCTAGTCAGCTAAAACAAAAGGAAACTAAGACGGCAAGCTTTTTGCCTGTCTGAGCCAGGTTGAGACTAGGGAAAACAGATCCCACTGGTTTTAATGCTATTGTCATGACTAAAAATACTAGCTCTTAATGCAGTGTATGATATCATGAGATGATATTTAATATTCTTCCCTGCTATGTGTGTAATTAAAACCAGCAGAATTGCTCAGTGTTTAAGGTGGCCTCAGATAAAACATGCTTAATGACTACTAGGCTGCAGGAGGTTTACCTCTAATAAATTACAACTGCCATTGAAATTCTGAAAAATGGTTGTGTGCTTTTTAAAAAAAAGTAAGTACTTAATATAAGTATTTTAACTAAAATCTTTTTTTTATGGGTAAACAATGAACTAGAGGGAATATACTCACCCTCTTTTCCCCATAACCTCTTGTGTTTTAACCCCCATGACTTTGGCTTCTCCAGGACTATATCTTTCTGAGCCTTTCCAGAAGCACATTCTTGTACCTCATGAGGTTGTAAGGTTTTCCTTTTGCTACCACTTGAATTACCCTCAAAACTTTTCCATCTTCAAGACCATCTTGCTCTTCTGGGGAGTTCTGCTGCTTGTATTAACAAGCCAACTCAATTCTCCACTTAAACTACAGGAAAAAGGCTCCAAGGTGTGAAGACCTCTCTTGCTACCAGTCTGTGGCAATGGCGGTCCATGCCAGTTTTGGTTCCCGATTACTACCTCGTTGCACACAACTTTCATTTATAATCCCAGAAACTGGCTGGGTTTTTTTGTTTGCTTGTTTCCCAGCTGAAAGTGGATGCTAATTCTCAGTGAATATGGAATCAGAATTTAATGGACTTTGGTATGGTTATGGGACAAAGTGAGTGCACTGGATCAAAAGTCAGTGGAAATTTGTCTTTAAACACAGAGGCAGTGCATATTTGTAAACATGCAAAACGACAGAAATCAAGCTAAAATCAGTTATTTGTATGTCTATATTATTCCTATATTTGTGCTTCTGCTTTATAATTTGCCTGTTATTCCTGATACTTTCTTCCAGACATCATGGTCCTATGTTCTTAGTACAGTACGTCTTTAATAAACTGTGTTTTAATTTGGCACCAGAGTTGAATGTCCACAGGTTGAGAAAACAAGTGAAGTGAAAAGGATTTAGACTACGGGGCTTTGATTGGAATGCTAAAATTGGGAGATTTAAGTGAATCAGTTACTTAAACTGGTCAGAGAGGTAGCCCACCCTTCAGCACCATCCTTAAAGGCCAACCCACTGTGCCATCACCACAGTTCCTTTATGAGCAAGCAAGAAACTGTACAGTGACACCAAAACTTCTGCATAAATGCAGCACACACGCCACCACCACGCAGATTGCACAACTCTACCAACACATAGGCATAAAGAACACACCCCTGCAATTTAACTTGGGCAGCTTTAAATGGGATTGCTTTGCAAATACTGTGTACAAATTTCTACTTGCACTTACTTCTTAGGGCATGATTTTTCTAAACAAAAGAGCAGCTAGTTGGCTGAACCATGAGGAAGTTGGTCCTTATTGTTAATTCTTGCCAGGCACAAACATGGGACACAAAAAGGAAAAGCAAAACCTCTCATCATCTCGAACTCATCTTCTAATATCCACTTGCATTTTTACACTTTCTCCTGTGTTATAATGTGGAGTATAGAAGAGTACTTCTGTTCTGCCTCTTATAAAAGGTATGTTTGTTTTTCTAGAAATATATCTGCCAAGACTGTTTGGGAATAACATTAGGTGGCTAAACCAGATACCCACAGAGTAAGTTGAGTATTAATGGAACACATATGTATGACCACAGCTATGAATACTTTGTGTTTACAATTTATACCTCAATGCCACTGGGTAAAATCCTTGTCAGGTATTTTCAACATTAGCCCCATATGCTAATTCACTATACTGGTCTTTCTCTGACTGACTATTTTTAAGACCGTTGAATTTCCTTCCTTCCTTCCTCTCAAATCCCTCTCCTGCAGCTCCAAAACTTTCTTTGTCCATACAGATAATTTACAATACCTGCAAAAGTTGTGACTGTGGGATACTGCCATTCGTTTGCTGGCACCAGGCAACCATTTGTTCGGGAAAGAAATTCTAGACACAAAAAGAAGACAATTGGAAGTCACATTCTATTTGAACACTTACAAAGAACTAGTGACATTTTCTTCCCGTCACTAATTTTTTGGAACTATCACTATTAAATCAATTTGGAGATCCCCTGACACAGAAAGTAATACTAGGGCTTTTCAAGTGCAGTTCTTCCCTTCCTTCTGCTCACCAGATGCCCATGCAGACAGATTGTGGGTTTTTAAAATATCTGATATGCAGCATTTCGTAAGTGCATTTTCCTCTCACTTCCTCTTCTACTGAGGGCTTCTGGGGATCTCTAACAGCCTCTATTTTCTTGGGAAGGAAAGGATGAATGGTCCTGCAAATTAAGTATGCAGTGACTCCTTGCTTATTGCATCAATGACTTAACTTCAGATTTATTCCTCCAGTTCCCCTTTCATCTGGCATGTTTTAAAATCCCTGTATAATTTGGTACACTGAATTTACTATACACAGCAATGACATGAAATCATTCTTGAAGTTTTTAAACATTACTTGAAGTATGGAGACATACAGAAATGCCTGAAATAAAACAATGACTGATTGTAACAAGATGAATCACAACAAAAACATTTCCAGTTTAGAACATTTGTCCCTCCTTCAGGCAATATAAATTTCAGTCTTTAGGGCATAAAGAAAAGGGCTGAAGAGGAATCACCCTTCTGCCAGGTAAGTTGCACAATGAGTTATGAAAGCTAACATTTACCAGCCTCTCTTGAGTAGAAACAGTGCCATATGGCAACAGCTAATGCAACGGATAGGGAGCCTTCGCATTCTTACACCACAAGAATGATTTATTCTGTGATTGCAGGAGCCTGGGACTGAATGCCAAGCATTCTGGGTTTTACTCCCATGCTCTGTTATTAATTAAAATATACCACATGAAACCAATGTGCTAGCTCCTATGATACCAAAACTTCTGTACAACGCTCAGATGTTCATAGGTTATCAGATGGTGAGATCAACAGAAGTGAAAAACTAGGAACACTCCATGTACAGAAACATTTTACAGAGTAAGTCAAGGCACAGACTCTGAAACAAGCACCAGCAGATGACAAATGTACGTGCAAGCACACGTGCGAGGATGCAGCAACTGTGCACTTGCATCTATGAGGAAAGGAATGAATTTATCACCCAGCAATGAGTTTAAACATGACCTCGTGTACCTTTTTTTTCTTCTCGCACCACAGATGCCTGACTGACCCAAAATCTGTTTTTACCTAACCACCTCTGGATTACCCTTCCTCAGCTACCTTGATGGGTCCCACCAGCTGACATTGGTTCATGCCAACAGTCTGCTCCAACATAATTGTTTAAGTAAAATGTGAAAAAATCATCCCCAGAAAAGCAGTTCAATGTAACCAGCTTAAAATGACAACATTCGAAGGATCCTGCAAATCCAGGAATAGGTATAGCTATGGCATCCAGTACTTTTCAAGCATGGGTATACCGAGGACATAGAGAGGGCAAGCTACTGTGATCAGTAAAGAAGGCAGGGCACACTAGTAATGCACAGCCATAGGTGAAACAATGTTTGATATATGTAGCGATCAGCTGGAAATTCCTTTTATGGAGTAAGTGCTTTTTACTCGGAAGGGTCTGGTGTTTTATTAATTATTACTGTCAGAAATTAAAAGGTTTGGATACTGCTTGTTACATGATTAATTTGCTTCGAATCAAATAACTTTGACAATAATGAGTAAATTGCACTTCTGATCATTTTTCCTAAACTAATGAAGATTTCCCTGTCCTGGTCACTCTCCAATGTAACTTCAGACATTTTGAAACAAGTATATTTGGTAACTTGAGAACACCTGAGGTTTTTAGGCTGGGAGGAGAGTACAAGCAATTTAAACATTGGTTAAAATTTCTTTGGAAAGAATTCTGTTAGTTGGTTGCCTATTTTTTTTTATTACAGATGTTTAAGACATAACAGTTGCCAGCAATGTTATTGGAATCCACCCCTGTGGAGTAAACAACTAAGTAATGAGACTTACCATGGGATTTTTGAAAAATTCATATTTTGCGTAATTCTTCCTGAACAAAAATTTACTTTCACTTCCCATTGTGGATTCAACTTGAACTATGAGCTCATGATCTTCCAAGCACCTCTCTGTGGAAAAAGAACATGATGTTAACACACAGCCAACCAGCAAAAGGAGCGAGACCAACTAAGAACAGAAGTTAAAACAACCCAGTGTCATTCCATTACCTTTTAAGAAATTAGCAAAACACATTCTAGCTTTCAAATCACATTGCCATGAGGCAATACTTTACTTTGTAATGTATTACCAAGTTTAGCATTATATGGCAGTGTTCTTCAAGGAATTCCTGTATCACAGCTTCATAAGCACAGACTTTTGAGAAAGAAATAGATTTTTTTTGTGTGCAGTAGCTACAATAATGCAGACAAACCTCTTCTTTTGGCACTGGTTGTGTGCTGTGGAACTGGCAAGGTGGACAGGTTTAAGGGGGAAAAAAGTTACAGAAAGGCCACTGTTAAGGTCTTGAACTACTGCAGAAATACAGTGTTGTATTTGATCACACTCTATAAAACCAGTTCATTTCAAGGTGAACTTCAGGCCTTTATTGTAGATGCTAGACAATGGGGTTTATTATGAAAGAGGTCACAGGATCTACTTTACAGGAATACTGACAGAGACAAATGTTTTGTACACATGACAGGGCAATTTTCTGCTCTAGATTTGGTTACAAGGTAACTCCCCATAACCACCACTTCTCTGGTCAAAAGAATGGCACATCAAAGCATGAACAGATAGCTTAACAAACCCAATTCACTGAAAGCAGTAACTCCAAAGAAGGCAACTGGCTAAGTGTGCACTACTTAATGAACTCATTATCTTGAAAGGTCTTCAGGACTTTCTGAGAAAATATTTAGGTATTTTTCAAAAGTTTTAACTAGTCAGTGCTTTCATGCCCTATATAATACAAAATGAAAAGATGAGGTCTAACAAAACATAACTTTTGCAAAACTTTAAACAAAATGCCTGTGGACTTGCTGACCAAAGAAGTTTGGTGAGTCCCTTCTCCACTTTGTCTTCCTGCGATCCTTGTATTCCTACAGTACAAAATGCCAGGGTGCCACCCAAGTTCTCTTGGGGTGTTTTCAGGATAGAAAGCAAGCAGTCATTGGCATCTCAAGAAGAGCAAGCTCTGGAATATCACTTGAATTACTGAACTCAGCAGATTGTGTGGTGTTCTTTGACTGAAAATTTAACCTATGACTGAATGATCCCATCATCTTTTTCACCTGCATTTAGGCTGTCAGTCATCACCAGCTCAATTTAACAAATCAACATTTACTGTGCATGTCTGATGTCTAGCCTTGCTATAGATTGTGTATTCAAAGGGGTTAACATTGGTAAACTTCCATAGTGGGCTGTTCTCAAATAAAGAGCTGTTTCTTAGTGCATGAGGCATACATAACACCACTTTGAAGGGGTAGATCTTTGACTAATGTGTACAACAATACTTCTAAGGGTGGCTATTAATAAAGGACACTTGGCACCACCTCATTATTCATCACCTAAACCTACACATTATCTAGGGGCTTTGCAGATGAGCTTTCAGGTATTGCTGATCTGGTGCTACTATCATGGGTTTTAAGCAACTGGTGAAGTCAAATCTCCTCCACACTAGATGAGAACTGTGGGCCTACGAGAGTGAAGGGCCTATTTTTTAAATTATGCTTCCTCCAAAAAGCATTTAATTACATTGATATGAAGCTTCATCATGGCATGAACTCCAAAAGACCACGTGTCCTGTTACAATCTTCTTCTGCCACCACTGAAAGTTGTGGTCTTCACTTTCCTAACACATTAAAAATTGCTTTTCAGGGACAAACTGCTTATTCTGTTCTGAGGAAATGAAGTATAGATTAATATTTGTCAATTGGTTTTGTACTTCCATGTTTAGTTTGTGTAAATATACTCAGTGCCTGTTTCTCAGATGCTTCAGACAACTGACCTAGATGTATTTTGTTACTACATGGAGACCCTTTTGAGATTCTGAGGTGATACTCCCGCTGATTTAACGTTTATATTTTGATTTTGATGGCCAAAGCCATCTTGGAGGAAAGGTCCAGCATTTCATAGCATGTGCATGTAAAAAAACGAAGCTAGTCCTGGTCAGTCTGCTATTACTTCATAGAAGTTGTACACTTGGGAAGTGCTTGGTAATTTGCACTCGGTTGGTACAAATGGGATGAACTTGACACATGAGCAACTCAGCCTCAGCCCTGCTTTGAGCTTCCTGCTACAAAACTAGAAGCACAGATGTCAGCCTGCTAAGTTCAGTTCAATAGGTCAGTCTGTTCAAGTGGCATTGCTGTTGAAGTGGCGAGAAATATGTCCTTTCAGTTTATCTGATAGGCCCCACTTAGTCTCCTCTACACACTTCCTGGAAGACTTTCCCCTCATCCCACCCCAGTTAATCTCTATTATTATCAGAACTTCTACTGAACTGTAGCAGTGATACAAGGTGGGAAAAGGAGCTGTGTTCCACCATGAGCAACTCACAGGCATGGCCCAAAATGCCCAATCAGAGAATCACTACAAATGACAGGTATGAAATATGTATGAAATAGCCCGCCCTGATTTTGCATTTTAGCAAGTGCTGTGTTCAACTGTTGAACTTTTAATTCACTTATATTAAAGGAAATCAATGCACGTAAACAAGAAAATCTAGGTACAAAACTGCAGCAATGTTTCAATGTTTTCTTCTAACTCTCACATATTTTAGAGCCCTACTATGTTCTCTCCTACTTCAGCGGTATTTAGTAAGATGTACAGTCAATTCTGGAGCTAGAAGAATGGAATTTGTAGGTAGGGAGGGATTCTGTCAGTGTCCAGACACATACTAGCATGTCAATGTCTTCACCATTACTATTTTTGCTAATGTCCAATACATAGATCTCCATCCCCATCCTAAATTGATGATAGTTAAGCATGGAATAGAACACAGGGAGAATACCACGTTTTATAAACAGGTTAGGTATACTTATAGTAGAAAATTAAATAATGGGACCAATTCAAATTTCATAGACTGCTTAAATATTGACTACAATGTGCTTAGATATTAGCAGTACGGTGCAGCAGGAACCACTTTCAAATGTCAAATCAAGAAAGTCTGATGGCCAATTGTCACACCACTGCCTCCAGTGAGAACACAAATTTTTTGTGCAATCATATAGCTGTTTAAAGTTATGTGCAAGCACACATTTTATTTGGAATATACTTGACTATGTCTGTGAAGTGAACAGTGAGGTGAGGGTTCCTTACAAAGTGGGGCCTCAAAGACCAATGCAATGATAAATATGCAGCTGGCTTCAAAAGTTTGACCTTGTCCTCAGTCAGTCCAATAGTAAAACAATGAATTGCTTCTGCAAACCAAGCTCTTTTGGAAACTACTATTAGGCAAAATATGGGGAGGAAAAAAGAAGACAGTGAACTAAATGAAGGAACTCCTCTCTTTTGGTGGGCTTCAAGACTACCACCTACAGCATTAAGTCAGCAAGGATGTATTGTATAAGAAATAATGTCTCCTAGAAATACAGGATTCTGACTGCTTTTTAACCGTATTTCTTTTCACACTAAGTATTTATTCACCATTGTTTCATACTTATACTAGTAATCTTATATCTAGAGGAACAAATATGGACCATCAGATGGCCGGTAACTTCATCCAGGCTGCAGACAGATTACTACCTTGATCTGCCAGTCTCCAAAATACAGGAAGGCATTTAAGCTACAGAGAATCTAGAAATAAGCCGCCAAATAATTAAAAATCCAATCTGCAACCAACACTGGTGGAAGCATGGAAGTTGGTATTTAAAGTTTATTGAATATGTGTACTTTAGACTCCAAATTCAAGAGACTGGATGATGTCGTCTCCTGTTAAATGAACTCATTTATTCCCTTTTCTGTCCTCATCCTTACAAATATGTGAAATCTCCGTAATCACTTTTTCTGGGATTCTTTGAATGTTCCTTTCTTTGTCTGTTGGTTTTACACCTCCAAAGGCTGCATTACTTCTCACACAGATCTACTGTGTGGCCTACAAGGGACAGCCCTGGAGCAGTCCCTGTGGAACGAGGTTTGGTGGCTGCTGAAGCCCCAACCTGCACACCCTGCTTCTCTGGGGGCCTGCTTTGTGCTTCAGTGTGAAACAGAGGTCCAAGGCAGGCAGGTCCCCACGTATATAAATGCAGCCCGATAAGTATCTTGCTCTTTTCCCATCATTGTTAATTACCAAGTTATTTGTGTGTAAACAGAAGCTTTTGATTTCCTAATCAGCCTCCTGCCCGATTCATTCAGAGATGTCACACACCACAGTTTGACAGCACAATTAGTCACCATGGAAGCTATTGTGATGTCACAAACACTGAATTGTGGCATCATTGAATGAATCTGGCAGGAGAAGGATGTTGGTTACAAAGGAGAAGGCTTCTGTTTACACAATACCTTGGTAATCAGCAATGATGGGAAAGAGAATATAGAAAAAGAGAGCCTGGTAGTTTAATGAGCATTGATAAAACTGAAAATTCGTAAAGGTTTTTAGAAGCGCATGTGGTGTATTAAGCTACAGAGATAAAGATTCTGTAATTTATACCTTAATTCTTCACCTCATCCTACGTCCTCAGAACTGGAAGTTATATTACAGACATAGGCCAGTGAGAGTTTAATCTTAATTTTTCCATATATTTCTACATTAGGAGAGATAATAAAACCATTAAATAATCAGGACATCCTATGTGTTTGGGGTTTTTTTAAGTGTTAGTCTGCAGAGCAGTGAATCTATTAATGTTTAACAGTATTGGTTTAGGGCATCACATTTCCAGCATATAGTTTCCTTTTTTTATTCATAAGGGTTCTGAATTACATTTTTAGACATAAAACCCCCTCTGTTAGCTACAGATAGCATTCACAATTCCAGTGCTGGCGATTGCAGCTTATGATTTGTCTTCCTCTGTTTTCTAGAAAAAAACATTTCCTGTGAAGTATATCGACTAATACTCCAAATGCTACACTTTTTAAAGCGTTATTGTATGCTATGGAGAATTATACATAGCATTATCTGAGCGATACGCTATCGCAAGCGGCACAGCAGAACCCTGTAACTAATCAGTGCCACAAAATAACAGGAAAAGGAAGACTGAATAACATGAGATCCTTTCAGGTACTGTAATTAAACCAATTCACGGTGTTATTTAATTCCCCACGGTTCTTCCTCTTGCTGCCTTCTTGAAACTGTAACCATGACACCTTAATTTCAATCAGGTGGAGGAGCTGCTGCCTGGAGAGCAGATACCACCGCTGGTCCAGAAATTGCCCATGGATTTGCGGGTGGTGCCACCATTTTTTCCCTGCCTGAAGTCAAGTTTAGCCAACCCCCTCCCCCACCTCAGCATGCCTAGCTTTCATAAGCTCACTGCAGGTATGTAAGGCTGAGTCTGTTCACCCAGGTCTCCCAGCTGGTGATGAGCTGAGCTGTTTCATAGGACTGTACTCTAAGGATCAAGCTTAATTTGCCTAAGCTGTTTATTTGCAATAGCTTCAGACACAGCAAGGTAGCAACAGAGCACTAGGGTGATGATTAGACAATTCTTCTCTTTTTTTTATAATAAAAAAAAATAGAGGATGGGAAATAAGGGAAGGACTTTAAATGGCTTAAACGCTTAACACATCAAATTGCAATACACAGTAAGCATGTATGTGACTTCAGCTAATTGTACAAATAAAAGCAGTGGAAAAGAAAACGTTCCATCTGGAAGCACATTTATATGAATTACACATATTTTATGTTCCCAGGTAACCATGCCACCCCTTTGACCATTCCCTACCTAATCCTAGGTGAGGGTGATGCTCCACTAGAGTCCAGCTGTTATCATCCACACAATGACTTTTGTAAACGAGCAGCTGACAGAGGTCCCTGGCTGTCATGTCTGCTAGAATCTCGACCACTTTGCTTGTTCCATCTTCACTAAAGACTTTTACATCCTGCAACATAAAGGGTACACTTACAGATCAACAGCTCTGAACACAGGCAAACCACACAGCTACTGTAGAAAAGCATCATCCTCTTGGCGTGAGGGTTCCAAGCACCTTGGCAGCCAGGACAAATGAAATGGATGATTCACTTTATAACACTTTCTCTTGATGTCCCCTAGACCTATTTCCCCTCCCCCCTCCCCAACACCTCCCTGCACTAAACAAAGATTCAGCAGGGTTAATATGACCACGTACACAGGAAAAGTGAGAGAGCAGGTTCTGTATAAAGCTGTGTAAGGTAAGCAAACGTGAAACAATGTCGAGAGAGTACTTTGGCAACAGTGGGCGAGAGAAATCACATCCAGTCAAACACACACAATTTTTGTTGCGATCCCATTGGAGGCCTCTGAACATTCACACAGGAGCAGGCCAAGACCCCAAAGATTAAAAATGGCTCTCTTGTTCCCCACTAACTTTTTGATTGTTTCGTGTGGGGAAGTCTCTCACTTGCAGTTTGCCGGCAAATCAATTACCTAGCACAGTCCACACATTTCTCTCCCTGCCCTGACTTCTCTTTTGATCCTAGCTTGAAAGTACTTTGAAACCAAATATGCATATGCTGCACATCCCAAATATCAATGGGGATAAGATAACAAGTCAGGAACCTTCTCCCCACCTCCTGAATTATACAGATGCCTTCCTCTTTGCATTGTTCTGCTCAAGCGAGAGACACTTGCCGCAAAATTATTTCTCCGGGCAAACGTGCAGGTCCCAGACTTAAATCAACTCCGCGTTTAAAACGCTCCGCATGCTAGCAAGAGGAGGAGAGTCTAACAAAAACCTGGAGGGTAATTCGATATGGAAAATCTTACCTCAACGGCACGTAAAAGGCAGCAGTCGGAAGAACAAGATGGCATTTTAAATGGGGATTGCCTCTTGAGAGTTAGTTCTCTGTCTCCGCCGACCCTCTGCAGCCTGCGGCTGGGCGCCCGGGGTGCCGGCGGCGTCAGGGGCGGCCGTACCCTACCTGTCACGTAGCCCCTGCTATGGGGACTGTTTCTGGGGAGGGAAACAACTCTGCCAGAGCTCCACTCAAAGGGTTACACGCAATCTTTGCGGTAGTGAATCAAACCACACTCTGCAGACCAATCCTAGCCCTCCCTCCGACTGATGTAATCATTTCCCACACACTATCAGACTTCCAAATTATTCCCGCCTCCCCCACCCTCCCCCCTCAAAAA